>VZQC01002447.1:2666917-2698028 GCA_009823505.1 Rhizomys pruinosus | reverse complement strand
AGATGGAGCAAAGAGCTGAACAGAGACTTCACAAGTGAGGAATTAGAGATGGCTGAGAAACATCTTAAGAAGTGTTCAACATCATTAATCATTAAGGAAATGCAAATCAAAACCACTCTAAGATATCATCTTACTCCAATAAGACTAGCTAGGTTCAAGAAAACAAATGATACTAAGTGCTGGAGAGGTTGTGGGGAAAGGGGAACACTCATCCACTGCTGGTGGGAATGTAAACTCGTACAGTCACTATGGAAAGCAGTGTGGAGAACCCTTGGAAGACTCGGAATGAACTTGCCACCTGACCCAGCCATACCTCTCCTGGGCATGTACCCACAAGTCTCATCTTATTGCAGAGATACATTATTATCCATGTTTACTGCAGCTCTCTTCACAACAGTGAATAGAATAGCTGGAATCAACCCAAATGCTCCTCAACCAACAAGTGGATAGAGAAAATGTGGTACATCTACACAATGGAATTATATGTAGCAGTAAAGAAAGATGACATAGAGTTTTGCAGGTAAATGGCTGGAGCTAGAATATATCATGCTGAGTGAAGTAACACAGTCCCAGGAAAACAAATGATGAATGGTATCCCTCATCTGTGGATGCTAGCACCAATTGCCTAGTTGTATGACACACTGAATAATGTCAATGTGATCTGAAAACAACTGTGCTCATATATTGCAAATCTTTTAAAATATAATAGTTAAAAAAAAAGGAAAAAACTGTCTTTAACTCCAGTTCCAGGGGAATCTGACACCCTCTTCTGACATCTGCAGCATTCCATGACACGGGTGCACCTTGCTCCATGCAGACAGTACATTCTTACATATAAAAAATATAATAAAATAAAATAAAACAAATGACCTACTCAAAAGATGGAGTAAAGAACTGAACAGAGACTTCACAAGTGAGGAATTAAAGATGGCTGAGAAACATCTTCAAAAGTGTTCAACATCATTAATAATTAAGGAAATGCAAATTCAAACCACTCTCAGATATCATCTCACTCTGATAGTACTAGCTAAGATCAAGAAAATAACAGATACCAAATGCTGGAGAGGTTGTAGCGAAAGGGGAACACTCATCCACAGCTAGTGGGAATGTAAACTTGTACAACCATTTCGGAAAGCAGTGTGGAGTACACTTAAAGGACACAGAATTAGCCTACCACCTGACCCAGCCATACCACTACTGGGTATACACCTATAAAATTCATCCTACCACAAAGATACATGCACATCCATGTTTACTGCAGCTCTCTTTACAGTAGCGAAGAGCTGGAACTAACCCAAATAACCCTGAACTGATGAGTGGATGACAAAAATTTGTACATCTACATAATGGAGTACTATTCAGGAGTACATAAGGGTGACATCATGAACTTTGTGGGTAAACGGATTGAGGTTGAAGCAATATGCTAAGTGAAGTAACACAGTCCCAGAAATACAAGAGGTGAATGGTCTCCCTCATTTGTGGATGCTAACAGCAAATGAAAGGCAAGGTGAAGAACATTATTTTTACATTTCTGTTTATCTGAAAGCAACTATGTTGATGAATGTACATCTCTTAATGGGCTCTAGAATTGATCCCCCACTTACTTTCAGACTCCGTAATTACTGTATATGAGTGGAAAGTATGCATTCATATTTTAGAGTAATATAAAATTAATAGAGGATAATGAAAATTACTAAACATAAAAAGACTAAGAGAAAGATGCAGGACAGTTATGGCAAAATTCATGATCTGGGGTGGGGTGGGGAGAAGGGAAAAAGGAATATGCCTAAACTGAAAATATTGTCTGAAATACACAAAACATTAATAAAAGCATAAAAATGGAATTATGAAACTTGTAAGTAAATGGATAGAACCAAAAGACATTATTTTGAGTTAGGTAACCCAGACCCAAGAATACAGAAATCAATTGTTTTCCTCATACGGAGAGCCTAGTGTTGAATTTTAGATACATGTGCTTAACTTGGAGTTCATACAGAATCCAAGAAACTAAAATGGAGCTGTGAATGGGGACAGAGAATAAAGATCATTATGGACATGGGATAGTAGAACACTGGCGATATAGAAAGGAAATGGTAGAATAATAGAGAGTTTTGAGGTAGAGCAGAGGACAGGTGGGGGAAATATTTTGGAAAATGTCATAGGAAACTTATAAGTTTCAATTCATGCCATGTATGTAAAAGAGATTAATTGGAGTTACCCTATACAGGCAATTTTGTGCCTCCCAGAAACTATAGTATTCCAAATAAAGTGAGTAGTGCTAAGTGTGAGATACTTTCCATCCAATTCTTTATAAGTGGTGACCCAGACACATCCTAAGAAATATACGGTATTTTCATTGTTATTGTTTACTCCAAAGAAGTTAATGGTAAGACAGCACTGCTGAAGACATTAAACACTTGGTAACGGGACAGTAAGAAGTCCCAGAAGATTTTAGTTTCAAATTTGTCTATTCTCATCCTCCAGCTATTCGTCGAATTCCTCTTAGTTGTTCATGCCAGTTCATGGCTCTGACTGTTTCTGATCTGTGGAAGGAGGTCACAGCTGAAATTTTCTACAGTTGGTTACCTCTCTTGATTTCAGGATGATAGTTTGCCCTCTGACCTCAGTTCAAGGAGAGGGCAACATAAAGTCACTGATTTTCTGTTTGTTCAGCTGCTGTCTTGTAAGCACTGTAATGATAATTTCTAAGTCCCTGTGTGCCCTGCTGAAATCAGGAGTGGAACCGCTTCACTTCTTATTGGTTTTAATAATATGATTGCTTCAGCTTTAGTTATTTGTGACATGTCAGGACCAATGAAATTTCTACTTATTTTTCATTCTGTATGCTCTTCAAAAATATTTAAACCACTAACACTCACATCATATCTGGTGTGATATATTTTAGCTGAACATAACAGAAAATTCTGGAATACAGTCTTGAGTTGCAGAATAACAAATTAGTAAATGATCGACTATACAACAGTTGTCCCATAAGATTATAATGGAGTTGTGAAATTCCTATCATCTTGTGACATTGTGCTGCTACAGCATCTCAGCAAAATATATTGCCCATGTATTTGTAACACATAACTCACATTCCCAACCATAGTCATGCTGGGTTTTTATCATTTCTATTTCTCATGTTGTTGGGAATAAAAGCACTCACTTTATAAGAATATAGTTACCAATAATATATACTTGATAATAAATTATTATGAGAATGGTTTATGCATCTCTAATACATTAATTTTTTAAATTTATTTATTTTTTATGTTTATGAGTGTACTGTCTGCATGTAGGTTTGTGCACCCATGTCATGCAATGCCACAGAGGTCAGAAGAGGGTGTCAAATTCCCCTGGAACTGGAGTCAATGACGGTTCTCAGCTGCAATGTGGGTGCTGGGGATCGAACCCAGGTCCTCTGCAAGAGCAGTCGGCACTCTCAACCGCTAGGCATCTCTCCAGCCCCTAATACATTATTTTTTATTTATTATTTTTTTTTATGTGTATGAGTATAGTGTCTGCATGTAGGTTGGTGCACCCATGTAGTGCAATGCCTCAGAGGTCAGAAGAGGGTGTCAGATTTCCCTGGAACTAGAGTTAAAGATGGTTCTTAGCCGCCATGTGGGTGCTGGGAATTGAACCCGGGTCCTCTGCAAGAGCAGTCAAAGCTCTTAACCGCTGAGCCATCTATCCAACCCCCATAATACATTAATTTTTAAACCATTATTTAAGGCTATAATCCCACAACTGAGAAAAGATCCAAACATATTGTGTTTATTTTCACTTTTTAACTGTAATTTAAATCTAGGAAACCTAGGACTGAACCACTGAATTTAATACTGAGCCCATCTTTCACTTCTCACTTCGAGACTGGGTATTACTATTTTGTCTAAATTGGTTTTTACCTTGTTGTGTAGTCCAAGCAGGGCTTGAACTTATGATTCTCTTACCTTTTATGTCAGGTACATCAAAAGACCATACTAAGAGACTAATCTATGCCTATGCCACCTGTATCCATGTAAGCAAGCACTATGATATTTGAACAATGACATAATTGTCTAATGCTATATTTTTCAAAGGCTACCCCTATTAAATCAAGAATATATTAAGTAACATATGCATATACTGTAAATTTAAAGATGATAAAATCTATGTCTATCTCAGGATAAAAACAATATGAAAGTAGGCATCTCTGGCTAGCACAGAGATCGATTCATTTTTTTTCCTTATACAGTAGCGTTTTACATATAATTTCTAGTTCAAAGTAACAGTTGGATCTCCAACCATCAACTTTCTGTCAAGAAGAGAGAAGAAAGGAGGAAGGGAAAACAAGGGCATGCAACTGCCCCACTTTAAAACTTTAGAAATAATTCCATCCTTTACTTTTGCATATATCTTCATGTTCTGACCACTTATAAAATTAAGGAAACTTAGAATGTTAAGTGTTTTTCTCCATGAGTGTTAAAATTCCAATTAAAGCCATAGTTAATTGAGAATCTTATACATTGCTACAATGTAAAATTTCAAAGTATTCTTAATATTATTCGATTTAACAATTATAGTTCAATTACTAAACAGAAGAAATATATACATTGAGTTGAGAAATAATAAACCCTGACAACAAGATTCAGAATCAATAGTATTTGGATGTTAGTAGCAATTTTACTTCAGCTATAGTTATCCTTCTGGGAAACTAAAATTACAAAAAAAATCAAAACAACTGATTTCACTGCTATCAGCTAGTGGAATTAAAAAAAATAACAAGTAGACTTTCCCAAAACTTCCACCATCTATCCATCAACTGGTACTGACAGATAAGGAATTTCAAACTCTGAACACTAAACCCAAACTTCTTCTATCTGCACATACCCTGTCTCCAACAGGCAAGAAGACCCAAAATATTTTGCCCAAACTTGCACCACCACATAACTAGTGATGCCTAATAGGCCAAGAGGTCCCCTGAACTCTGAACCTTTGGCACAAATGTCTGCAGTTCCCCCAAATCCTGCACTGGTGGGTAAGTTGTTATGAGACCCTGAAAACTGGTTCCAAACTTTTATTGTCTTACTTGCTTCCAGTGCTGTCAGGTAAAGGAGTCTGCAGACCCTGATCCTCCAGCAAAATCTTCCTTTACCCACTATTTCCTTTACCCTGGTGCAGTCAAGTAGACAGGTTAAAGGGTTCCAAACCCTGATGTGAGTCCTGGACCCATATTTCCTAGTTTTCCTAGCTCTCTGTACTCACAAGTAACCAGACCCCATATTTCAATTGCCTAGATTACACTTCACTCAACCAACGAACCAGATATGTCCAAGTCCCTAAGCATAAAAGAAAAGAATATGAAAATCCAAGGCAACATGTCTCTTTTATATTACTAATCCTATATAAATTTTCCCCAAGGAGAAGAAACTTGAACTTCTAAATAATTCAAAAGAATGATTATAACTATAATCAAGAATATCCTGCAAGATAAAAAAGTACATATAAGTAAATTAAATACATGATTATAAGATACAAAAATAGAATTCAATAAAGAGAATTACTGAAAATAGTTAAATTATATTACAAATTAAAAATATAATAAACATAATATAAAACTAAGCCAAGATTCTCATGAATAGAAAAAAATCATGTGTAATACATATTATCAGGTTTGGAAGACAAAGGAGAATAATTGGATCATTTGTTAAAAGTCAATGATAAATTTAGAAAACATTTTGAATGGATCACAGGAGAGGTGTGAACCATAAAAAAAGACCTAACCTAAGGAGAATACCAAAATAAAGGCATAGAACAAATTCTAAGTAAAAATGTGAAAGTAAATTCTAAGTAAAAACATGAAAGTAAGGCTAGAGAGATGGGGTGGCACACACCTGTAATCCTAGCATGTGGGAGGCAGAGGCAGGTAGATCTTTGTGAGTTCAAGGCCAGCCTGGTCTACAGAGTGAGTTCCAGGACAGCTGGCCTACAGGGAGACCCTGTATTGAAAAGACCAAAAAAAAAAAAAAAAATAAATTTTCAGCATACTGAAATATGCCAGGCCAGATACAGAACATACAAACTCAAGTAGTAGGGCCAGAAAAGAAACTCATCATGACATATTGTCCTTAATATATTTAAAATTAAGAATAAAGCAAGGTTATTAAAAGCTGAGAAAAAGGTCAAAGGGATTATATGTCAGATCTATCTATCTATCTATCTATCTATCTATCTATCTATCTATCATCTAGTATTAAAATAGAAAACCCTGGAATGTGAATTACAAGTTCTGAAACCACAACTGTCAAAAATGATTATACAAAGAACTATGTCAGATTTGAAGGAAAAATGAAACCTTCTGAATAAAATGCATAAAGGAATTTAAGAAGACAGGAGGAGATGAAAGACCACCCATGCTCATGGATTAATAAAATTAATATAGTAAAATCGTCCATTTTACCCAAAATAATATACAGATACAATGCAGGATCCCAATTAAAATCTCCAAGCGTTTCCTTCACAGCCGTGGAAAAAAAAATCTTAAGTTCATATGGAAAAAAAAGACTCACCCAATAGCGAAAACACCCCTGAGCAAAAATTCAATGGCAAGGGAGATCATTATACCAGGCTTTAAACTATATTACAGTGATATAGTCATAAAAACCAGCCTGGTATTGGCACAAAATAGACCTGTAGACAAATGTAACAAAGTTGAAGATAAAACTTGGGCACATATCATTTCAGCGACCTCATATTTGAAAAGGTGACGAAAGAGTCAATGGAGGAAAGACGCAGCTCAGCAATGGAGCTGGCAAAACGGATCAATCACCAATTTGTAGAAGAAGAAAATAGAACCCCGAACTCTCCCATGTACAAAAATCAACTTCATATGGATCAAAGACCTCAACAGTGAAACCCAACACTCTGAAAATGACTCAAACGATTGGCACCCACCTGCAAGACATAGGCATAGGAGAATACTTTTCTAAATCAGAACAGCAGCTGTGCAGATAAGGTCAACAATTGACAAGTGGGAATCTCATTCAACTCAAAGCTCTGTACAGGGAAAGAAACAATCATGAAGTGAAAGAAAAGCCACTGAGTGGGAGGAAACTTTCACCGATGATACATCTGACAAATCAATTAACACCGGAATATATAACTACGTCAAAAAAAAAAAAGATGACAAAAACGAGATGACCCACTCAGAGATTAGTAAAGAGCTGACGAGACTCACAACGATTGAATAAATAAAGATTGCTGAGAAACATCTTAAAAAGTGTTCAACAAATCATGTAATAATTAAGGGAATGCAATTAAAACCACTTTAAGTTATATATATATATTATATATATATCTATATGTATATATATATAATTTTGCCTGAAAGCAACTGTACCATTATAATATGAACACCTTAATAGGACCTAAATTAACCTACCACTTATTTTCAGATTTTGTAATTGTGGTATATGGGTGGAAGGTATGTATCCATAATTTAGTGTAATATAAAATTAAAGGAAAAAAATGTGAATTCCTAAAAATGTTTCGGTATTAATACACAGTTTACTTTTAGACATCATAATTTTGGTAGACATATGAAAAGCATATACACATATTTTGGAGCAATACAAATTGGAGGGAACAACAACAAAAGGACTGGGTCAAAGAACTGACTGAAACAGTAAACTTCAGCTCAAACCTATAAACCTCTACATAGAAAATCATTTAAAAGAATGGAAAAAAAGATGTGACATGTATGGCAAAATGTATGATCTCAGGTGGGCTGGGGGTCAAAGGAAGGGGAATGAGCCTAAAACTGGACTGAGAAATGTAGTATGAATTGCACAAAACTTCAATAAATATGCAGAAAAAAGAAACTATACATAATCCATTATCTCCAAAGAAAGGAATTTAATTTACGACTACTCATCCAACTCCACAGAGGATACTGGAATGAATGCTTCAGTCTGAAGAGAAAGGGATCTCCCTCAATCCACCAAATCCTAATGTTCCCTCTCCACTTTCTCACATTCCCTTACCTAATTAAGATTGTAATACCTTAGCACCAGTCCAACCACATCAGTTGTATGAAACCTTGCCTGCCCTTGTTGCCATCTTAACACTCCTAGGCACAGCTGTGTTTGTGCACTCAATGAGTCATCTAAGACAGAGCAAGTCAAGAATAACATGTTCATGCTTTTTTTATTATGACCTAGTTGACCTCACTCCCATTCTTCCAATAATATATCAACACTGACCTCTCTTCCAGGCAACTCCATATCTAACCTACCTTCCCATTTGAAAACTACCAACATAAGGTTGGGAAGGGAAATGTTGAGGGAAACGTGAGGAGATGGAGGGGAAAATGGAGGATAGGTATGATCATGTTTCCTGTTTCATGTGGAGTCTGTCTGAGACCCTCAAACTCAGAAGGTGCACCTTTTCCTAGCTGAACTAAGACAACTTCTTATACAACATACACACATCAACATAAAGCAGACCCAAGGCTGAACACCAAGCATTATTCAATGGAGCTATAAATTGACACATTGGTTTAACAACATATACCCTAAGACAAGACTAAATAATCATACCAAGAAACATCATAACTCCACATGCTTATGTCTCATCCTAAACCACAAACAAAATGAATAATGAAGAAAATATGTTTACTCCAGAAATTAGCAGCCCCATTTTAATGTTTCCTGAGAAAGACAACCTAGCTGATGCACAAGATGGTTATTTCAAAATACCAGTTACTGGATCACCATTTGGAGAAGAACAAAATTAAACCCCTACCTCTCACCCTGTACAAAAATTAACTCCAAGTGTATCAAAGATCAATGTAAAACCCAAACTCCTGAAGGTGATAGAAAAAAAAAAGTTACTAACAACCTACAATACATAGGTATAGGAAAAGACTTTCTAAATCAGACAGCAACTGCACAGGAAATGAGGTCAACAGTTGACAAATGGGACCTCATCAAACTCAAAAGCTTCTGTACAGCAAAAGAGACAATCAAGGAAGTGAAGAGAAAACCCACAGAGTGGGAGGAAATCTTCACCAGTGATTCATCTGACAGAGCATTAACATCAAGAATATATAGACTACTCAAAAAACAAAGAAGAAAACAAATGACCTACTCAAAAGATGGAGTATAGAGCTGAAAAGAGACTTCATCAGTGAGGAATTAAAGATGGCTGAGAAACCTCTTAAAAAGTGTTCAACATTGGGCTGGAGAGAAGGCCTAGTGGTTAAGAGCACTGACTGTTCTTGCAGAGGACCCGGGTTCAATTCCCAGCATCCACAGGGCAGCTGAAAACTGTCTTTAACTCCAGTTCCAGGGGAATCCGACACCCTCTTCTGACCTCCGTGGCATTGCACGACAAGGGTGCACAAACCTTCGTGCAGACAGTACATTCATACACATACAAAAAAAAAAAGAAAGTAATTTCTAAAATACAAGTATATAAATAAAAAGTGCTCAACGTCATTAATAATTAAGAAAATGCACAATTAAAACCACTCTCAGATATCATCTCACTCCAATAGGACTAGCTAAGATCAAGAAAACAAAAGACACCAAATGCTGGAGAGGTCGTGGGGAAAGGGGAATACTAATCCCCCTTGGTGGGAATGTAAACTTGTACAACCATTTTGGAAAGCAGTGTGGAGAACCCTTAAAAGACTCAAAATGAGCCTACCACCTGACCCAGCCATACCACTCCTGGGTATCTACCCACAAGACTCATCCTACCACAAAGATACATGCACATCCATGTTTATTGTAGCTCTCTTCACAGGAGTGAAGAGCTGGAACCAACCCAAATGCCTCTCAACTGTCGAGTGGATGACAAAAATTTGGTACATCTACATAATGGAGTACTATTCAGCAGTAAAGAAAGATTATATCATGAAATTTGCAAGTAAATGGATGGAACTCAAAGCCATTATGCTAAGTGAAGTAACACAGTCCCAGAAAACAAACCACAAATGGTCTCCCTCATTTGTGGATGCTAACACCAAATCCCCAGATGAAAGGCAAGCTGAAAAGCATTATTGTTATATTTCTCTTTATCTGAAAGTAACTATGTTGTTATAATGTAAATCTCTTAACGGGCTCTAGAATTGATCCACCACCTACTTTCAGACTCTGTAATTACTGTATCTGAGTGGAAAATATGTATTCATAGTCTAGAGTAGTATAAAATTAAAGGAGGAAAATGTGAATTCCTAAACATAAAAAAAGACTGAGAGAAAGATATAGGACAGTTATGGCAGAATGCATGATCTGTTGTGGGGTGGGGGGAAAGGAAAGGGGAATATTTCTAAACTGAACTGAGAATTGATGTCTGAAACACACAAAACTTCAATAAAAGCATTATCAAAAAATACCAGTTACAAGTATGTTCAAAGAACTCACGTAAGGTGTGAAGAAAAGAGTGAATGAAGACTGTTCTCTGTGAGTAGCCAGTTCTCTTAACTGAGCCATCTTTCCAGACCCAAATTATATTTTTTAAAGAAGCCACAATCATAATTAATGATTATTTGTAGAAGCCCACCATCTCTGGCTCTTGTAAAGGGTGTGATATGATGTCTTGTTTAGGGCTGAGAATTCTGTTGTCTCATATTTGCAAATTGACCAATTGTGGTCTTTGTGTTAATTGCTTTCTACTGAAAGAACATGCTTCTGTGATGAGGGCAGTTAAACTCCCTAATCTCTGGGTAGAACAATAATTTATTAGGAAAATTTTAATTATTTGTCCATTTACTGGATATTAATATGAGATTCTCCCCTTAAAACCCATGGCCTATCTAGCCACAGATTCTTGGCCCAGGTAACAGTGCTACACATGGGTTCCATCTCATGGAGCAGATCGTAAATCCAGTTAGAGAGGGTGGTGTGTTACTCCCTTAACATTAATGACACAGTTGCACAAGGAGGCACATTTTTCCATGTCATTTGTGTTAGTAGCTTGATGGGTTGCCAGCTATGTAATACTTATGATTACATTTCTCTTCCAGTAGCATACATAGAAACTTGCAACAGTATGAATGCAAGCCTGTAGGGATGAAACTTCCAGGTCAGAAGCTATATGATTTATCCTTATTCTATGACCCATGTATGAGTGGTCTTCAACAGTAGAGATTTACCATCAAATTGTGGAGGGTAAAGAAGAGCACTGGCAAAAGCCTATAATGTGTGGGCACCTGTGGCATACGATTGGCTAATAATAGTGTTCTAGTTACTTTTTCTGTTGCTGTGATAAACCATCCCAACTAAAATCAACATGTGGAAAAATTATTTCATATTACACCTTACTGTCCTTCACTATGGCATGTTAAGGCACGAAATGGAGACAGGAGCTGAAGGAGAGACTATGGGGGGAAACACGGCTTACTGTCTTGCTCTCCCTGGCTAGCTCAACTATTTTTCTAATGCAATCCCAAGCTTACCTGCTCAGGTATGGCACTTCCCACGATGGGCTGAGCCCTCCTACATCAATTATCAATTAAAACAAATACTTCACAGGCAGTCCTGACTCACTTCCAACTTTGTTCTCTCTGTTTCCTTTGCACATCAGAAGATGTGAACTCTCCATATTCAGCTTCTGTCACCATGCCTGCTACTTGTTGCTGTGCCTCCCTACGATGATGGACTCATCCTTCAGTAACTATAATCCAAAATAAATTCATTATTACATATAAAAGAGAAGAAAATACCTCACAGACATGATCAAAGTCCACTCTGTTGGAGAAAAGTCCCTCAATTTTGGTTACCTTTTACATGGGTATACACATGTCTGTCCAGTTGACGAAACTAACCTTTAATATTCATCTGTCATTAACGTGAAATAAAAATTTAACACTGTGATATCCTTTTCGATTTTTTCCTCAAGATTTTATGTTAATATCACAATGTAAAACACAGTCCTAATTTTTAAATTTCGAAAGTCTTTAAAAATTTTCAATGATTTAAAAATTTTAATTTCTCAGGTCTGAAGAGATGGCTCAGTGGTTAAGAGTACTGACTGTTCTTGCAGAAGACCCAAGTTCAGTTCCTAGCACCCACATGCAGCAAATAATCATCAGGACCAAATACCCTTTTATAGCCCACACAGGTTTTGCATGTATGGGTGCACTTACATACATTCAAGCAACATATTCATACCCTTAAAATAAAAACAAATACATACATTTAAATGTTCAATTTTTGTAATTCAAAAGTCTCTGAACTGTGATATCCTATAAAATCAAATATTTACATTATTTTTATTTCCAAAGTATAGAACTGGGCACACTTAAGTAAAAGTGAAATACAGCAATTTAGCTCAATATCCAACATCGGGGATTCACTCATGATCTTCTGATCTCTAAAACATCTGGACAGTTCCACTTCTCTGGCTCAGCCATTTATAAAAGTTTTTGGCTCCTGGTCTCAGGCTAGTTCAACTCCATACCTGCTACTGTTCTTGATGGTCATCCCATGGTCCTGGTATTTCCAATATGCTGCGGTCTCCAATGCAACTGAGTATGCACTTTCACCCACTGGTGAACTTTCAAAAATTCACTTTTGCCCACTTCATGACTACACAGTGCAAAGCTTAAGATGTTCTACTAGGATGTTTTGATGCCCTCAAAAGCAACAATACATGTGAGACTCTGGTACATTGCCAGTTCAAGCCTCCAGCTTGACTTTTAGCCTTTACCCCCTCTTGACAACAGTTGGGGTGTGCTGACTGTGAAAAGACTTCCCTCATTTTACCCAAGTGACCTAATGCTGGCTGAGTCTTCGGCCCCAACTTCAGCCCCGCTCATTTTCTACAGGAAAGTAGATATTTCATTTAAGTGGTTCTGGTCTTTTTTTAATTGCACCTCTTGTTAATTCTTCTACTTCAGAAAACCAGAAATCACAGATTATCAATTCAAGCCATCACACAAATAGCTCATATAGTCTTTGCTTCCCTGTGGAAATTCACAAGCCAGGCTTCCATTAGGTACTCATTTTTCTCAACTTTCTTATCTTCCAAACTCCCACAAAATAGTCCACTAACCTATTAGCACCCAATAGCTTTTCCATCTCAGATGAGCTTCTACCATACTAAGTTTCCATATGGGGTATTTCATAGGACCTTGATTGTTAAGTTATCCCATCTTCATATTCCCCTCTATACCATATCCACTCATTTCCCACCCCCATTTAATCTTTCTTGTCTTATTATTTTCCTTTCTCTCTTTATATCATTGTGCTCTACCTGCCTTGTATTGAGAAATCTTCCCTCCCTCAAGGCCACTTACTAGTTTCTTAACCTCTAAGGATATTCCAAATGAAACACATTTAAATATACAAATATAATATCCACATGTGTGATGTTTCTCTTTCTGGGACTGGATGACCTCAGTTAGGATCCTTGTTTCCAGTTCCATTCACTTAATTACTGATTTCATATTTTTTCATAATAAATGAATAATATTCCATTGTATACCACAGTATTTTCATTCCTTCATTAGTTAATTAATGGGCATATAGTCTATTTCAATTTACTTGCTATTGTGAATAGAGAAGCAATGAGTATGAATGAATAGGTGTCTCTGCAGCAGGATACTGAGCCCTTTGGGTATATATGCTGAAGAGTGAAATAGCTGGACCTTGTAGTGGATCTAACTCTAGTTTATTTTTTTAACTCTCAAACTAATTTCCCTAGAAGCTGCATCAGTTTGCTCTCATATTAGAAGGGAATAAGCTGCTTTCTTTTCGCTATATCAATGCTAGAATTTTTCCTCCTTTGTTTTAGCTGTTTTCTTCACATTCAGATTTTGAGTTCTTTGTTCTAGATATTAACTCCCAGGCACTTGTAGGGTGTCTTTTCACTTGAATGGTGCTGTCTTTTACTGTCCAGAAGATTTTTTTGTTTCAACTGTTCTCATTTGTCAGGTTTTAATACTTGCACTATTGGGAATCTCTCTAGAAAATCCTTTTCGATGCTTGTAAGGTCCAATTTATTCTCTCCTTTCTCCCCTGTCAGGTTCAGAATATCAGATCTTTGAATTGTTTGGAGTTGAGTTGTGTTTGATGAGAGCTATGGGTCCAGTTTCATTCGTATACATGTCGCCCTCCATCTTAGCCAGTATTGTTTTTGAATATACTGTCTGTTGTTTAGTGTGTGTTTTTGGACCCTCAGCCATAAATCAGGTATCCATAGGTGTATGGACTTACATATAAGCTCTCAATTCTATTTTTTTTGTGTGTGTCTGTTTTTTTTGTGTGACAGGACCATGATGCTTTATTTCTATATCTCTGTAGTATGATTTGTAATCAGCAATGGTGATGACTGTAGCTTTTCTTCTATTTTTTCAGGATTGTTTTGATTGTCTTAGGCTTTCTTGTGTTTCCATATAGAATTCAATATTATATATTTCAATGTCTGTGAAAATTTATTTGTAATTTTAATGGGGATTACAGAGACTCTCTAGACTGCTTTTAGGAGGATGGCCCTTTATAAAATTTTGATCCTACCTATCCATGAGCATGGGAGCTATTTCCATCTTTTGTATAATCTTCAACTTTTTTCATCAGCGTATTAGAATTTTTAGTACAGAAGTCTATCATTACGTTAGTTATATTTATTCTAAGATTTTTGTGAAGCTATCTTGAATGGGAATGTCTCCAAGACTTGTTTTCAGCATCTATGTTTGTTTATAGATATAAAAGTCATTCAATTTGCTGTGTTAAAATTATATTGTGCTGCTTTATTGAATGTATTTTCAGGTCTAGGAATTTTCTGGTAGAGTTTTTTTTTTTTTTTTTTGTATATAAAAAAGCTTTTTTTTTGTATTTTTCTGTATAAAAGTGAATCATATGAAAATAAAGATGCTTTTCATTCTTCCTTTTCAGTTTGTATCCCCTTTATTTTCTTCACTTGTCTTACTTCCTTTTCTAAGGTTTCAAGTACTATATTAAATAGAATAGATACGTTGGTCACCTTTTCTCTCATTCCTGATTTTGGTGAACATGCTTTTTTTTCTCCAATTAGCATTATATTGACTGAGAATTTGTTTTATATTGTCTTGACTATCTTGTATTATCTCACCCGTATCTGTAGATTCTCTATGACTTCTAACATCTAGGTGGCTTTTCCGTCTGCAACTGAGAGAAGAAGCTGGTTAAATCTTGTATGAGTGAGGTGTTGGATTTGGTTTTGGAAATATCGTAAAAGGCATGGGGCCACCGTACACAGAATTATTAGCACTATCAGTGGGCCTAGTAAAGGCGTTATCCAGGGAAGGATTGCTGCCCAGGGACCCCAACTGGAGGGGCCCTATCCATTAAGGGTCCTCTGAGACAGGTCATGCACTACTTTCTGCAAACGCTGGACCTTTTGTTCCACCTTTCCAGACTCATTGACAAAATAGCAACATTCTTCTCCTAGGAAAAGGCAGGTTCCCCCTTTCTCAGCTGTAAGTAAATCCAAAGCCCGCTTATTCTGAAGGGTGACTTCTGCTAAGGAGGAGAGCTGCCTTTGTAATGTTTGAATGGATTGAGCAGTGGCCTGCACCGCAGTTACGAGTTCTGTGTTCAGTTGCTGGAGTTCCTGGGAAAAACGCTGAGCTGTGACAAGGGTGTGTCCCAAGCTGCCTGCAGCTAACCCAGTGGCTGCGACAGCAGAGAACAGACTGATGCCCACTAAAAGTGGCTGCCCTCTTGGTACTGGGATGGTGATTGGTTAAGGAATTTGCCCGTTTCTCGAGCCTATAGGTGTGCCTGGATCTCCCCTGAAGTGTAGAGAGTAAGACTAGGCACCAGTGCTATTGGAAGGCATGGGCCAGAGGTGTCAGTAGAAATGCAGGTGTATACTCTAGAGGAACATAGAAATGCCAGTCCTGGGCCCAGAGATGTTTGGCCTCTGACAGTCACATTACTATATGAGGAGCCCGGGCAGTTTGAGATCTGAGTTGCCCAGCACTCAGTTAGTTTAAGATAGGGGGGGCAGGTGTGGTAAAGGAGTGTTTAGGAGAGGAGTTAGAGAACATTTAGAAGTGGTTTGATTAGAAACATTGTACACTGGAAGAGGAAGAAGAATTGACCTTTGCAGTGGCGCACAGAGAAAACATTCAGAGGCATTAATGGTAGAGTAATTCCCTAAGAGTGAGGTAGATATGGACAGTACTTCATCCCATGAGAATCTAAGTGAAGAATTTAGGTGCTGTAGACTTTGAATGGCCTGATGCTTAGTGTTGTTTAGAGCTTTCAAAGCCTGTAGGGCATGAGAGTTCTGGATGGTCTTTTTAATCTTTATCCTGTCCCTGGCTGAATAGAAGTAATGAGTTTCATAAAAGATGCCTGCAGCTGCTACACGATCCCTGGGCCAGGAAGAGGGGTTTGCAATTTGAAAAGTTATATATTTCTCTCTTGGTTCTGAGAAAAGCCATTTGGTCTTCACGCCCCATGAAAATCCTGACCAGTGATACTTGCAGGACCAGTGAGGACACCCTTCCTACCCCCCAGGATCTCTACAATCAGCCCTGTCCTGTTCTCCAATAAAGCAGAGAAATTTGCAGTAGTTCTCATATCCTGAGTTGGCTCCTGGGCATCAGTAGGTGCATGGGTCCAGGATGTCAAAGGAGAGGGAAACAGAAGAGCAGGAGGAAAACTGACATTCTGAATAATTAAGAAGCCTTGTTTCCTGGTTTCTATCATCAAGTGTCCAGACTTCAAACCTGTAGGCACATGGAGGGGCAGTACAGGATTTCTGGTTAGTACTAGCCATAGTCAGAGGGACAGCTACAGACAGGAGACAGGCAAAGAAAATTAGCTGCCACATAATGATATGACTATTCCTATATAGGGGGCAGGGATGGGATCTTTTGGTTCTTAAGTTTTAGATGGTCAGTTGGGGTGGCCAAGTACTTGCTGTGACTCCTTGCCAGCTTTAGTTTAGAGAGATGTATCCAGCCCTGGACTCCAAGGAGTTTAGCTGCAGTAGGAGTGGACAGGATCACCAAGTAAGGTCCAAGCCAGAGGGGCTGTAGAAGTGCCCCAGTGGTTTTGTTCTTGGTAGTAGAGCAGAGGAAGGCATAGGCATAGTCTCCAGGTTGTAGAATGTGGGGTGCTGGATCCTTAGAAGCCTGTGGGTGATTTGGTCTGCGTGTTCCTTAAGGAGCTGTCTTAGGAGAGAGAAGGCAAGCAGGTAATCATGAAGGAGGGATGAATCCTGTAGTGGAAAATTACTTAGTAAGTAGGGCCGGCCATACATGATGAGTTCAAAAGGACTGAGAAAGGAAGGTGCTCGGGGAATGGCTCTGAGCCCTGTTAAGGCCAAGGGAAGGAGGGAGGTCCATGACTGATGGAGCTCCAGAGACAGCTTGGTCAGTTGGTCCTTAAGGAGCAAGTTGGTCCTCTCCACCTTTCCTGATGATTGGGGGTGGTAAGGAACATGAAGCTTCCAAGTGATGCCCAGTGCCTGAGAGACTGACTGGGTCACTTTTGAGACAAAAGCTGGACCATTATCTGATTGGAGGCTGTGAGGAAGGCCAAAACGTGGGAGAATATGTTGGAATAGATGAGTAGCAACAACATTTGATGTTTCCTTCTTAGTAGGGAAAGCTTCTATCCAGCCAGAAAAGGTGTCAACTAGAACTAAAAGATACCTGACACCCTTACAAGGGGGCATGTGTGTAAAGTCAATCTGCCAGTCAACCCCTGGGAGGATGCCTCGGTGCTGATGAGGCTTGAAGGAGGGAGGGGGTCGCCCACCCCCTTGTGGAGAGACAGAGGCACAGACAGAGCAAGAGTGAGAAACATCAGTGATGATTCAGAAAAGTTTGGGGTGATAGAGAAGGGGGTCCAGAAACTTATAAAGTGCACATGGCCCAATGTGGAAGATCTGGTGCAATCTAGTCAAAATAGGGAGGGCTTGGTCCTCAGGGAGACAGTATCTGTCCTTAAGGGTTAGCCAGCCATCTAGTCCTGGCGTGGCACCTAGAGCAGAGAGGTGGGAATACTGCTTAGGGTGGTAAGAGGGGGAGAAGGCAGCAGAGGTCAGGAAAGAGATATTAGGGGCCTTACAAGGGGTTTGGCTAGCTTTTTGGCCACACAGTCTGCTAAAGCATTGCCCTGTGCTATTGGATCACCTGTATGCTGGTGGCCCTTGCAGTGAACAACAGCTGCCTTAGAAGGGAGATAAGAAGCTTCTAAAAGCTTGAGAATGAGGGGACCATTGGTGATCGGGGTACCCCTTGTGGTTAAGAGTCCCCTCTCCTTCCAAATGGCTGCATGGTAGTGGAGGATGTGATAAGCATATTTGGAATCAGTATATATAGTCACCTTTGTCCCCGAGCAAGAGTCAGTGCTCTAGTAAGAGCCACCAGTTCCGCCTTCTGAGAGGTGGTTCCAGGTGGGAGGGGTCCACTCTCAATAATGTCTGGCAGAGAGACAATGGCATAGCCCGCTCTACGGGACCCTGTGGGGTTCAGAGTGGAGCTTCCGTCCACAAACCAAGTAAACTTAGAATCAGGCAAGGGACTAAGGGAGATTCAAGGCTCCTGGTAAGTAAGTTCTTGAAGTACTTCTGGACAGGAATGAGTAAGAGGTCCAGGCAAGGGCAGGAGGGTGGCAGGATTAAGGGGTGAGCATGAATTAAGGCTGAGAGACGGATTCTCAAGAAAAGTAGCGTGGAACAGTTGGAGTTTGGATGGTGGCAGAATAGCCAGAGAAGAGTGTGTGAGTAGTTCCTGAAGGTGGTGAGGAGAGAGAAAAGTGATGGGTTGCCCTAGAGTTAGCTTAAATCCTTCTTGAGCTAAAAGGGCTGCAGCAGCCAGTGCTCGGAGGCAAGGCTGCCACCCATGTACTGTGGAGTCCAGTTGCTTAGATAAGTAAGCCACGGGAGCAAACGTAGGTCCCTTCATCTGGCCTAAGACTCCTAGAGCCAATCCTTTGTTCTCACAGGCATAGAGGAGAAAGGGAGCAGTGAGGTCTGGAAGGGTGAGAGCAGGGGCTTGAAGAAGGGCATTCCTGATAGAAAAGAAGGCAGCCTTAACAGGGCCTAAGGGATCCACAGGTTCAGAGACATCTCCCTTCGAAGCCTCGTACAGGGGCTTTGCCAGGAGAGCAAAATTAGGAATCCAAGTTCTTAGATATCCTCCTATACCCAGGAAGGAAAGGATTGCTTCCTTAGTAGTGGGGGGCTGTAGAGATTCGAGGTGACTTTTGCCATCAATAGTTAGGGTGCAGGAAGTGCGGGTGAGCAGGAATCCAAGGTACTTAACCTGGGGAAGGGAGAGTTGGGCCTTGGAGGGAGAGACCCGGTATCCCTTCTCACCAAGGAAGTTGAGAAGGAGAGAAATGTGAGTTTTTGAGAGGGCAGGAGATGGGGAGCAAAGGAGTATGTCATCCACATACTGTAGCACTGTGGATGGTCTTAAGTCTAAGGTAGTAAGATCCTGGGCTAGAGCCTGACCAAATAAATGAGGGCTGTCCCTGAACCCCTGAGGGAGAACTGTCCAGTTCAGCTGTGAACTTGCCCCAGTGTTGGGATCCTCCCAGGTGAAGGCAAAAAGACTGTGTGAGTCAGGGTGCAGGGGGATGGAGAAAAAGGCATCTTTAAGGTCTAATACAGTAAAGTGAGTTGTGGAGGAGGAAATATGAGACAGGAGCATATAAGGGTTGGGAACTATGGGATGAATAGGAACTACAGCTGCATTAATAAGATGGAGGTCTTGCACTAGGTGGTAGGACCCATCTGCCTTAAGAACAGGGAGAATTGGAGTGTTATAGGGGGAGTGGGTAGGTTTGAGGGGCCTGCTGTGAGCAATCTCTGAATAATGGGTTTGAGACCCTGTCTGTGTTTGAGCGCTATAGGGTACTGAGCCCTGCAACGAAAAACAGAGGGATCTTTGAGAGCAATACGAACTGGGGCATGGTGGGAGGCTAGCCCTGGGGTAGAAGTGTCCCACACCCTGGGATTAACCTCAGAGGCCTGAAGTGGCCAGGAGCAGGGTGGAGAGTAACAGGGAGTAACTGAAGTGAGAAGGAAGATTGGAGAGGGGGAAAGGAGGGATAGTGTAAAAGATAGCTTTTGCATTAAAACTCTTCCCAGAAGAGGAGAGGGACAAGAGGGCATGACTAATAAGGAGTGGGTAAGGGGAATATCCCAGAAAACACAGGGAATAGGGCCTGTACTCTTAGGACTGTGGGTCTTTCCATCAACACCCACCACGGAGAGCTGCGAGTGGAAGGTTTTGCCTGAGTAGGAGGGGAGAACTGACCATGTAGCACCCATGTCTATTATGAAAATAAACGCCTTACCCACCACGTGGGCACTGACCCTGGTCTCCTCCATGGTGATAACGAATGAGGCATTCCAGGACAGAGGAGCAGGGCCACATCAGTCCTCAGCCGCCAGTCCCAGGATGTCGTGAACAGCGTCGGGCAGGTGCAGGGGCGGGGCCTCAGCAGGGATGGCTCTCCCATGCATCGGCACAGTAGGACAATCACTTCCTCAGTGGCCCCTTTCCCCACACGCAGGGCACGGTCCCCTTGGTTGACGAGGTTTGGGGCAGACGTGGGACCAGTGTCCCGTTTGTCCACACTTGAAGCAGGGTCCTGGCGGCAAGGAGTCAGCTTCATTTGTCCATTGGCTGTGCTGGTGGCAGGTCTTTTAGGAGGAGCCTGGAGGGCAGCAGCAAGGAGGTGGTGGGTTTGGCGATGCTGTGCCCGAGATTCAGCTCTCTCCAATTCCTCCCTACCATTATAGACTTTAAATGCCGTTTCAAGCAGCTCTCCTTGGGGGGTGGCTGGTCCCTGCTCTAAATGCCTAAGTTTTTTTCTGTATATCAGGAGCAGATTGAAGAATGAAATGGTGATTAAACATAAGGATACCTTCCTGAGACTCTGGGTCATATCTAGTGTATCTTATCAGAACCTGGGTGAGCCTGGCTAAAAAATGGGAGAGGTTCTCATGCTTATCTTGGATGAGTTGGATCAGTTATCATAGTTAACTGATTTATGAGAGGCCCTCTGAAGGCCTTCCAAGAGGCAGGTGATCATGTGATCCCTGGCTTGGATATCAGGGTTGGGTTCCTCTGCTGTTGGAATTTGATAATTCCATCCTGGGTCTTGTTTAGGTACAGCTATTTCCCCCACAGGCAGTGCACAGTTTTCACTATGAATCTTATCTCCATGAGCCTGGGCAGCTGTCCAGACTCACTCCTTTTCATCAGGAGTAAGGGAGTTAGAGAGAATCACAAACAGATCATGCCGGGAAAGATCATAGCTCTGAGTGAGCATACGAAATTCCTTAATGTACCTGGCAGGGTCTGTGGAAAAGGAGCCCAAGAGCTTTTCAATCTGTGATAAGTCAGCCAAGGAAAAAGGGACCTGGACCCTCACTAAGCCTCGTGCCCCTGCTACTTGTCAGAGGGGGAAAAGTCCGCCTGGATCAGTACAGGAATGGGTGTGGTGGGAGATGGGTGAGGGGTCTGGAGCAGAGGAGACTGTGGCTGGCAGAGGAGAAAGAGCAGTGGGAAGGGTAGGCAAAGAGTAAGCAGTTGCTGGAGCTGTGGGAGGAGGGGTAGGCAAAGGAGAGAGAGCTGCTGAGGTAGCTATAGCTGGAGCTGTGAGAGGAGGGGTAGGGCTCAGCGGAGTGCCCAGGTCGGCCACGTCTAGGTCAAAAGCAGAGGTGGAGTTCTGGTCTAGTGTATAGGGAGGGGGATGGGAGGCCTCCTTAGTTGTCTGTAACCCAAACTTGGGTGTCGCTGATTTGGCAAGGAGAACCTGATGAGTGTGGCAAGAGGAGTAGAGAGAGGGATGTGAGCGAAGGGCAAAGAATGCCTGTACATACAAGCATTCTGACCATTTACCGGAGCACTGGCAGAAGTCTCTAAATGCTGTGAGAATTTGGAGATCTAAGGTACCTGTCTTAGGCCAGACAATATTGTTAGCTAATTGGTATCCTGACCAGATAGTGGCAGAGTCTCTCAAGGACCTTAGGGTTGATGTCCTTGGAGAGGTTTAGTTCCCTTAAAGAGTGTAGGAGACACTCCAAGGGTGTGAGGCCAAGAGCCTCTCTTTTAGAGTGTGAGGCTCCCATATTAGGAGTCAGAGGATGAGGAAGAGGGGAGAAGAGAGGGAGGGAAGGAGGGAGAGAGAGAGAGAGAGAGAGAGAGAGAGAGAGAGAGAGAGAGGAGGTCTGTAAGAAGGAAGAGGATTCTTTTTAGTCTCAGCACCTACCTGAGTGCTAAGGCGCATCCGCCTTGGTTATAAGTGGGTGCTCAGAGACCCCAGGTCCCTGTGACCAGTGTGGGAGTCTCTGAAATTGGGGCCTGCACGTCTGTGAAGTCAGCATCCCAAAAATCACAGAGGAGGCCAAAATTCGGGTCCAGAGTCTGTCCCCAGCATCCTGGTAATAGACAGCAAACTGGACAGGGAAAATTGGAGGGAATCCCTGACTTAGATGGCACTCAGGGATCCAAAATGGAACGGAATGGGAGACTAAAAAGAATGGAAAAAGAGGATCGGAGAGAAGGCAGATGAAAAACAGTAGTTAGAACAGGAAGTGTCAAGGCAGAGGGGGCAGCTAGAGAGGGCAGAACATATACAGGGTTACACAGAAGGTAGGGTGGGAGATGGAATCTTCCCTCACTCAGGTGCCTGTACAGCCGGCCACCCGTGAGGGGACTTAGAAAGTCTTACCATGAGGGCCACATGTATAAACCCCGTGCTTGGTCATCACGAGTGTGATGAGTGCCCGATGAGGTGAAACGACTTCGGCAGAAATGCGGGTTAGAGCCCAATCAGATTCCATAGCCCGAGAGCTGTGGAACCATAACACACACTCTTAACTCTCACGCACAGTCACATGGGAGTAGAGTGGGGTAGGATAAGAAGAGGAGAGAAGGTACCTTCGGCTGAATGCTGGTGGGTGCTGTAGTAGCCTGCGCTCCGGTATCCAGTTTACTGGCTACCCCGAAGCTGCCCCGAGGGGCAGGGGGGGTGGGCAAAACAGCGATCTGAGTCACAGCACCAGAATGTAAGGTTATGGCGCGCTCCCCCCAGAATGAAAGGCCACGAGGTCTAAGCTCTTCGGAGCAAAGTTTAATTCAGGGTAGCTGGGGCTAGGCTCAGGGGAGAGGTAGAGCCAAGCACAGAATGGCATCTGGCTTGGGAATTTAAGGGACAAGGTGGGAGTGGGATTCAGTGAGAGTGTGGGTGGGTAGTGCACTCTGCAGGAGTCTGGGGTAGGGCTTTCAAAAAGGCAGAAGTTTCCTGAATAATAGGTGATGGCCCATTTTAGCATAGCCAAAGGCTGGCCTGGTAGAGCAGGATCCTGGGCACCACTGGTCTTAGGTGTCTCTGCATTTCAATGCCTCTGGAACTCACACCCTGACAGTGCTCAGTCCAGCAGCTGGTATGCACACAGCAGGCAGGCTTGTGGCACCAGAGCACAAACCAAGTGTAATCAGGAATACTATGGGAAAAATCTTTCAGGTGAAACACATTTTAAAAGATCAAGATAAAATTAAATCAACCAATTAATTTTAACTCAAAAGATATCTAGGGTACCCGGGGGTTAAGTAAAATTATTAAGTTTAAGGTAAGCATGTTGAAATGGATTTGAAATACTTAAGTGATACAGCTAGCTGAACCCCAATTTTGGATCCACAAATAGCTGGCAGGTTTAGATAGGAAGAGTTAGATTTAGAAATAGTTACCAAAAAACCCACAAGAAGACAAGAGAGCAGTACACTTTTATCTAAAAACAGATTTTGTATACAAAATTTAAGAGAAAGGTATTAGGTGACCATGGCTTATAATTATCTGGAAAAAGGTTGTTCCCTTTTTAAAAACCGTTCTTGGTAGGATGGTTCCTGTGAAAGGCTTTAATTTGCATCAGAAAGAAGTGTGCTCCAGCCTTGGCTGAGCCATAGAGCTACCTGGAGAAAATTTACATATGAAGAAGTTAAGCTAGAACTGAAACCTTAGATTCTGGTTCCTCACAGTAGGGGATGAAGTCTAGTTTTTTCCTTGGAAATTAAACCACAAAGTTTTATTTTATACCTGTAAAATTATGAAAAATGATTCCAAGGCCAAGCACGGCTACTAAGCCTTGATATTAAACTCAGCCTTGAAGTCACTGGCTTTTACAGCCTACAGGAGTGACCACGCCAGGATGTACATGCCGGAGGGGATTGAGATAATCTCTCAAAGTGCCTGGCAGTTTTCTTTCAGGTGTAAAAGCCACATGTTCCCAGATCACCCTCCGATCCACTGAAACCAGCAGGAGAGAAGGCTCCATGGCAAAAGATAGATATTAGGAGAGAGAAAAGAGAGGAAAGAAGAAGGCAAGATTTAGAGGTTCACACACCTAATTTCTCAAGGTTTCCTCCAGCCCTGTATCTGGGTGCCATTTGTGGTGCCATTTGTGGAGTGTTCCATTTATTCCCAGGACAATCCATGTGGAAAACACACGCAGGAAAGCACACCACACAGACACATGTTAAGGTCCAAATACAGAGAGAGCTTTATTCCAAAATGTCTCATTTATATAGAAGGCATGACTCAACTCCCTGGGCCAAATCCTAAACTTTTTCGTCACTACATTCCATCCCATGGGTGTGGCCAGGGAGGTCCCATTGGTTTAGAATGCTACCCATCTTAACTAAGTTTACCCACACAGAACTAATAAACTTGAGTTTTAAACCAAAGATTATGGTGTATAGGTTATTCTTCCAATAAAAGTAAATGACAGGACTTTAAAATTGTATAACATGCTGATGTTTCTGGACTGAAGTGTCATTAATTACTTGAAAATATTTTCTGGTCCATTTAGATAATAGAATGAGTGTTTGGATGGGGTATGCTTGCAAACTTTAATTTCCCTTACTCGTTATCACAAGGTAGGGTGTCAGCTGGGCTTGCAATTTTATCAGTCACTTGCAGCACTGTTTATATTACATGGGGTTCCTTAAAACTCATGTCATGGAACCAATTTAATTTTCTGCTCAAGAGCACTGTTTAATTTGCATTCAATCTGGTCTGTTGTTTGAGATTTAGGCTCTTTCAAAAAAATAGTTTTAGCAGAATACTTCCTGAGGCAACTTATAAATTCTGAGTTCAAGAATATCACTGAAGAAATTCAGACAAGTGCCTGTTCCTTAATTTATTCCTTAATTAATCCCTTCATGTAAATGAGCACTTCAGTGGAAGTTACAGAAAAACAACATTTGTTTCAAAATAAAGAGAATAGTTTAATAGTCTTAATTGTTTAAAATTGGAGAATACAACTTTATAATATAGTGTTCCCAGTCAAAATCAGAGTTAAATGTCTAGCCTCCACTCCTGTATAGGAAAAACCTCCAAGGAATGAGGGGTTGATCTGAACCACTATTTATGTAAAGGGAGGTTAAACTGTGCCACATAAACAAACAATCTTAAATTAGCCTTAAAAGAACAAAAGGTTTGTTACTTGCTAAAAGCTAAAGGAGTTTGGCAGGGCCATATAGTTGGATTTGCTCAATCTTAGTACAATGGAACAGAGGTTGATGGGACCTTTTTCTCAACATGAGCTCCTGTTATCACTACAGTACTAAGGAAGGAAGATGGAGAATCATACAATGGTTCTTACATGTTTCCACTATTATTGCAATATTGCACTATTGGCAGGATGAAAGTATATTATCTGGCTCCAGCAACAATGAGAAATGCTATCTTACCATATCTGAAACACAAAGCCAGATTTTTGAACAACCATGGTGCCTAAGTATTTTTCATTTCTGGCTATACCTAAATATGAGAAATGCAATTAATGAACACAATAACCTCTCTCCATCTTAGTACATCAGAGACTCACATTTTCTACATTCTATAACTCTATGAAATGTTTTCATGGAAGCAGACAATGAATGCAACAAAAATGAAAAACTGAATTTATGCTGAGCATTACTGCATATGGCTTTGACAGAAATCCTATCTTTTTTCAAGATGTATAGGGAAAAGAAATGTATATAGAAACAGAAAAGTAAACACTGCACAAAAAATTCAAGAAAATACTATAAACTACTAGCAAATATCATTATCATATTCCTAGAAAACTTTTTCTGTGTTCATATAGTATTAAAAGCAGAAATACAAAAGGCTAGAACACACTGACATTGAAAACAACAAATGTGTCAGAGTAGTAGAAAAGACTGGATCTCTGACAAAAAGAAACACTGAATATATTTATATACAATATACTTATTGCCACTATTCAATCCAATGTCACTTTAGTCTTTATTCTGGACTACTTCCATAGCCTTCTAATTTTTTCTTTGTTTTCCCAATTATACCCTAACTAGATTTATTTTCAAGCTCCAAAACTTTTGATATTTTAATCTTCGCTTACTTCAAGACTTCCAACTGCATTCAGGCAATACATGAGATCATGCATGTACACACCTGCACACATACACACACACAAACACACACAAACACAAAGGTACTGATACACACAATGTTTACCAAGGATTATAGCATACCAAATAATTTGATCTCTAGATCACTTTAGGTATAGAGATGGCTTTTTAAATATGAACCCAAACACCATGATCAGTTAAATAAATAATCTATAAGCTAAAATTTAAATTGTAAATGTTTTTCTCTTTGCAAAAGATACTGCAAGTGAATTAAAAGGTAAAATGTAGACTAGGAAAATATTTTCAAAAGAAATATCTGTCCAGGGGCTGGAGAGATGGCCTAGCAGTTAGGAGCACCAACTGCTCTTACAGAGGACCGGGGTTCGATCCCCAGCACCCACATGGTGGTTAAGAACCGTCTGAAACTCCAATTCCAGGAGAACTCCAGTTCCAGGGGAATCCGACACCCCCTTCTGCCCTCCGCGGCATTGCACAACACAGGTGCACAAACCTGCATGCAGACAGTACATTCATACACATACAAAAATAAATAAAATTAAAAAATGTTTTAAAGAAATATCTGTCCAAACATAGAATGTTATCTAAATTATATAAAAGGCTTGAAACTCAAAAAAAATTGATTTTCTTTTTTATTTATTTACTTATTTATTTATTTTTTATTTTTTAAGGGATTCTACAATACAATGACACAGCTGTTTGCAGATAGCATTGATGTCACTCATTATGTCATACAATCAGGTAATTGGTGCATTTTGCAAGTATCTATGTCCAAATTTTGAACAACCCAAGGTTCCCATAGACCAGTTGGAGAAGCTTGTATGCACAGACATGTTGATCAATCAGGAGTCCAGACTATATTCCTGTAGTCTCATGATTCACCCCTATCTCTCCACAGCCCTTACAATCTACCACGCCTCCTCTTCCGCAGTTTGTTCCCTGGGCTTTGGGAAAGGGGCACAAGTGGGTGAGAAGAAAACAGTCTAATTTCTTTGGAGTTGTCATTTTGGACTCCAGTCTGTTCAGGTTGTTTCCCTTCATGGATTGACAGCTTTCCCAGTGATACCCTTTTTAGTCATATTAACAAAGCACAAGCTATTGGATGTACAGGCATTTAAGCAGTACCACTTATTATGTCAAGCTAAGCTGTGAGCATAGACACAGATGCTTGGATGGCATGCTAATCCGCAAACTGTGGTTTCTCTATAAAGGGTGACAAGTTCTTACTGTGGCTCACAACATCGCCCAACCACCAGAGGACACAAGCTTGTGGCATCCGCTGTGAGTTATTCCTCCAAGGAGAGAGCTAATAGCCAAATAGATTTGGGATATATATAGACACTTGGCTGCCACTGTTGCACAGTATCTCCAGGCTGTTGAGGTGTAGCTGATATTGACGGAGGAGTCTTGCTTGTCTCAGGGAGACCAATATTTTGCTGTATTGCTTTAGTGGCCTTTGGTAACGCTCTCTAGCATTTCAGAGGCCAGTTGTACGCTAGCAAGTGACGTCTCATAACATTTTTCATGCTCACACCAGGTCTTCGACAACAGGGACTTACTGCCTTTCTCCTTGCATATATCCCACTTATAGGCAAAAGGCCTTTATAATTTGGGGGGGGGGGTTTGAATCCCCTAGCCAACATCTCCTAGGCAGAATAATTCATTGCTGATGTCAGAGCTTTCCTGTAGTAATATATTTTGCTTAATTACACAACTTATAAACACTTTACTATTGAATTTGGCTCTAGATAGAGAAATATCCTTTCACAGTTCCTATGCCTATCAATCAGTTAATACGTTGTGCCTGTTTTATAGGAAATTACCACTGTAACAATTGGCTCTAGTTTACAGTTTGGGAGTGGTTTCATTACCATCCTGTTTTTCTTTTTCCTAAAAAAAAAAGGGGGGGAGAGGTAGGAAGGTTTCTCAGCATTAGGGTCCATTATTAACAGTCAACCCCAATATTATTCAGAGAGATGCTCAGTGTCCGTGTCTCAGGCAGTCTGAGGTTCCTCATTCCTTAATGTTCAGATGGGTCAACCTCTCTGCTGGCATTCCCCAGTTCATCCTGCACAGCCATAAGTTGTATGTTTTCAGGCATTTAGATTGGTGATTTTTACCTGTGGGAACATAAAATTCTCCTCCCATTGTTATTTTCAAGATCAGAAAAATTGAAAATTTATCAATAGGATTGGAACACAGAGTTTTCCATTTGTATCCCAGAAAGGATAGTACCCCACCTCCACCTCCCTCTTTTTTTTTTTTTTTCTGTTTTTATATTTTGACCTATAGATGCCTAAGTTGTATTACACAAACCCGTAAACAGGAGCCAAGGCATAAGCTTTCATTAAATTTCCCAAACTGTTTCTCATTGACTGTATGCTACTTATTTGGGAAGGAAATTTAAGCTTCTTTCCTTTAAATTGTCATACAAGTAAAAGAAAGTGTTATAATGTGATGTTGTGTTATTCAGAAAAAATATATAAGCCATTTGTATACCTTAGCCCAGTACAAATTATAAATAAAACAAACTAACATTTTATATTCCCAATTAGTTCAGTTGTATTACCATTTCTACAAAAATTGATTTTCAAATGAACAAAAGAGACAAGCATAATAGCCCATGCTTGTAGTGCAAGGAGTCAGGAGCAGCCTGATTGTTTCATGAAAATAGTCACAATGAGTTGCAGGACATCTAGGGCTATAGGGTGAGATCTTGTTTTAATAGACCCCAAAGTACAAAAAAAAAAATAAATAAAATAATAAAATGCATCAATGCTTTAAAAGAGATGGTCATGATGACATACACTTTTAATCCCACTACTTGTGAGGCAGAGATAAGAGGAGGAACTCTGTAAGATTGAGGCCAGCCCTGTCTACATAGTGAGTTCATGTTCCAGGACAGTTGTTTCTACAAGGAGACTATCTCAAACAGAGAAAGAGAGAGAAAGAGAGAGAGAGAGAAAGAGAGAGAGAGAGAGAGTTTCCATGAACAATATATTAGTATATGAAGAAGAGATCCAGATAATTTGTTATCAGGGAAGAATAAAACATAAAATAGTTACATTCTATTATATAACTATTCAAATGGTGAACATACAAAGCTCTGACAATACTGCTTCATATCAAATATATTAAACAATAAGCATTTGTTTACTGATGGTCAAAAACAGTAGATCCAATTGGGAAGAAAATTTGATAGTTTCTCACAAAACTAACCATAATCTTACCATATGGTGAAATAATCATGTTCCCTAGTATGAACTCAATCATATAAAAAACATTTACACACAAATACCTTCAGATAAATGTTTATCATATCTTCATTTATAATTTTCATGCTGGACGTGGTGGCGCACACCTTTAATTCTAGCACTCATGAGGCAGAGGCAAGTGGATCTTTGTGAGTTCAAGGACAGCCTGGTGTACAAAGTGAGTTTCAGGACAGCTGGGGCTAGAGGGAGACCTTGTCTCAAAAAGACCAAAAAATAAAAAATAAATAAAATAAATTTTCAAGAATCAGAAACAACTGAGATGTCTTTTAATGGCAAATTGATAAACTGTGATATATTCAAATGAAGGGATATATTTATATGTCTCAAGAGAAAGATAAAGGGGGGTTAAATGTATGAAACTTTTACACAAATGAAACCAAACTGACAAGACAGCATTAGTTTATAATTTCAATTTCATAATATTGTGTTAAAGGAAAACTATGGAGACAGTAGAACTCCAGAAGTAGCCAAGATTGCAGGTGTTGGGGGGGGATGAATATGGAAAACAAAATTCGTATGACAGTGAGATGGATTATACTGTATGATAATGTCAAATATATGTTATATGTTTGTCATAGAATATAAAATTTTTATCATCAGGAGTTTATTCTAATGTAACTTTTGATTTAGAAAAGATAATGTTATCTTAATGTACATTTACCAGAGGTAACAAATGCACCACATTGTTTGGCAGGGGATGATGACAATAAGATAAATAATGACTGTGGGGGCAAAAGCATTATGTGAGAATATAAGAACTGCACTTTCTGCTGCTCTTTGCTGTGAACTGAATCTGTTTAAAATGTATTTATAGCTTACCATATGAACAAAGCCAGAGTTACAGAGGAAAATAATGGTATCGAAGGGTTCAGATCTGTCCAATGTAACTGGAGCTTGAGGGTAGAATACAAGGGACAACAGTGAAAACTTACTCATAAGAGAGCCAGGAGGAAAAAACAAAATCATGAAAGAGATCAAGCTTCAAAGGCATAGTAACAACTCTGTATATTTTGAAAAGAATGGAATGTTAGCAAAAGTACAAAGTATTTGAGAACTCTATTATTCATGTTTATATCACCAAAATACAATTCTCATTGTATCATAGAATATAGATTTGGTGGGGGGAAGATAGGAAGGCAGGCTGAAAAGGTGTCAGCTATCTAAGATATGAGTTAACCCTGCAAACAAGATGATAAGCTCACAGGTTTCTTTCCTACATATAACCCCTGGTTCTGCCAGATTTATTTCCTCCATATAACTCCTGCTTCTGCCCCTGGATCTTTTTTTCTCAGTTATAGCCAGAATCACAGAAGCTGCTCTCTTTCTGATAAAAACAGTATTTCTGATAATACTGTTTTTATCAGTATTATTTTTATTAATTTTATTAATTATTATTTATTTTATTAATATGAATATACTGTCTGCATGCAGGTCTGTGCAC
>VZQC01002447.1:2648958-2666870 GCA_009823505.1 Rhizomys pruinosus | reverse complement strand
CCCAGCTGTCCTGGAACTCACTCTGTAGACCAGGCTGGCCTTGAACTCACAAAGATCCGCCTGCCTCTGCCTCCCGAGTGCTAGGATTAAAGGCGTGCTCCACCACGCCCGGCTTTATTATATTTATTAATTTTATTGATTAATCAGTATTATTTTTATCAATTTCTGTAAACCCTGTTTACATTTTACTCTCTCAAAACAGATCCTAATATAATGTTAATCCTTTTAAAACTACCTAGATTTCAGTGAAAGATGGTTTAATTTTTGCTGAAATTTAAATGTGTGTCATAAATACATTTATACATATCTTATGAGGAATCTTACTAAGTAGATGCTTTGCGAATGTACAACTGTGGTAAGCATTGATTTTCTTAAAGTCCGACAATATTAACTAAATTAGAATTATTCATTCTCAGAGTATACACACATTTTAATTGAAAGTTATTAATGAAAATTCACATACTGTAGTAGTTTAGAAGGAAAAGAATAAATGACCCATAGGAGTAAAATTTTTCATTTTTTATAAATGTCATTTATCAACTCGTTAATAATATTAATTACATTTTAAGGGATTTTTACAGTTTAAAATTTCATATTAATTATTCAGTTTTAATTTTAAAGTGTTATTAAAATTCTAGTTAATAATGAGATTTTTACACTCTTTAATATGGAGTTAATACCCATTATTCCCACAATCCCATAATTTGTTTTGGTCACAATCATTCTAAACTGTACTGGTAAATATAGCTTTTTCCTTACTGTGTTAAAATTTTATTTTCTCTCTGGGGAGGAATCTTGATTAAATAAATGTATCATTTACTACTAACAAGGATAGTAGAATATCTATAAAATTCTAGATTTTGAGTCTTGAAAAAGCCTGGATGTGCATTATTACCATTTCACTTATAAGCAATTCCTTGGAGAATTGTAAACCCCTCAAATTGTGTAGAAATGGCTTGAATTTTAAAGTATATCTATTTTGCAGGGCGTGGTCGTGCATGCCTTTAATCCTAGCACCCAGGAGGCAGAGGCAGGCGGATCTTTGTGAGTTCAAGGCCAGCCTTATCTACAGAGTGAGTTTCAAGACAGCTCGGGCTACAGGGAGACTCTGTCTTGTAAAGACCAAAAAAAAAGTATATCTACTTTGTTTATGAAAATGTTTCATTTATATCATTGTACTATATTTTCATTTTTAACTTTCATGATATAAACAAAGCTTATTTTGTTCAGAAATCTATTAATCAAATCATATTTCTTTATCTTTCTGTGCCTCTATTCAGACACTCTGTATGACTCCACTCTGTGAAAGAAGAAACAAATTAGAAATTCTAAGTCAATTCCATTTCATCTCTTCTCAACTTTTCATTTATGTTCTTATTGAGGAGGGAAAGGATTTGTGAGCACCTGGGCTTTAGGCTGCTCCCATCCACGACAAACTGTCTTACTCTTAAAATCCTTCCCTCCTTTCCTGAATACCAACAATGGCACTAATAGTCAGTGACAAAGTTAGTTAGAATTTAGTTGTCCTAAAATGATTCATCATTTTTGACAATTTTCTATATTGTTGAAATATGCAGTTTGATGAAAATACCTTCAGTGATGCTTAACAAAGTAAACAAAAATGGGACTTTTATTTTAGAATTAATCACTTTTTTGCATTTTCAATTTAGACTGTATTATAAATTGATGTGTACCTCATATTAAGGTATGTTGAAGTACTCACCAGTAATAAATATAAATTGTACTTATTTATAATTTGTGTATTTGAAGACAGTGGTCTTTAGGGTAGGCAGAATCCAAGATGACTAAAGTCATTATAATTAAAAAGTACTTTATAAGTACACAGACACAGGTACACTAGGAGAAACATCATGTGACAGTAAAAACAATGATTGGAGTGGATGTAGCTGAAAATAAAGGAACAGGAAGACTCACTGTCCTCTTCCAGAAGGTAAGAAGAGGGCAGGGAGCTATATAGAGAAGGCATAATGCTAAAGATATAGTGATTTCAAACTTCTGTCCTCCTCAAACATGAAAGGATTCATTTCCAGTGTTCTGAGATACATAATTCATAGTAGTTTCTTACACTAGTCCAGACAAATATGAGATTGTAAGTACATTGTTTTTTCTTCAGTGGAACTAAAAACCTAAAGACATGTAATTCTTTTGTTTTAAGACATATAATTCTAAGAAACATAATTGGATGGTGTTGAAATGTAGGTGGTCCCTGGACATAAGCAGCCTTAATCTTCAAAGTCTAATAGTGGTTCAGGTAGAGAAGTGGTTTTTATTCCTAATTAGCTTAAAGGAGATGGTTATACTTTCATTTTATCTTTGGATTTATTTATTTTTATTTTTAAATATATTTATTTATCTTAAATTTTCAAACAGTGTATTTGTATAATATTTAAACTTGCTTTTTCCTCTCCAACCCAACTTTACTAACCTCATCATGACTTCATGTTTCCAGTATTTTTTTCTTTTAGTCATGCCTGTCAAGTCTAATCAGCGTTTCCTAAGTGCTCTTGCATGTGACACTATCTATTGTAGTGTGGCTCCACAGAGTAGATGCACATATGTACCCACAGTGCTAATGTCAGCATGCGCAAAACCTGTGTAAAGCCAACCTAGATTGGACCCATCAGAGGAATAACTACTTTCCCTGGTGATGTCTGTGAACAAAGTTATCGAATTTTGCATTTCATGCACCAGGAATCATAGACGATTACATAAATACTGCCAGATTTAGAAGATAATTGAAAGTAGGCAGATTTATTCAAGAAAAAATAAAGCAGCATCAAAATTTAGGAGAATGCCAGAAGTATGGCAATTTGTTCTCTCATAGAAATTAAAAGAAGTAAACAAAGTAGAACAAAGCAAACTCAAGAAACATGTAAATTCCAGGAGTCAGAAAAAGAGTTACTTGATTCGTTTTTTTCCTCCTGGTTTTCCGTATTGTTTTGGTCCAGTATTTCCTCAGTATGACCCCATTCCTCCCTTTTGTGTATTTAGTTCCTATGTATGCTAGAAGTATGCAATTTTTCTTTTGATTTTAGAGGGGCTTCCAGTTAAGAGTTTGACTTCAGTCTTGGAAGAGACTTTAGAATCTGGACTTTTGAATAGTATCAGGGCTGGTAAAGACTATGGGGACTTTCGAAGGTAGGCTAAACTCATTTTGCATTTTATATGGTTATAGCTTTGGGGCTGGGTGTGGAAGGCGGTGGTTTGAATATGAATGTGCACCATAGGCCCCACATAGTTGGACATTTTATCCCAAGTTGGTGGTGCTGTTTGGGGATGGTTTAGAAGGTGTGGTCTCAATGGATGATGCATGTCACTGGGATTGAATTTGAGAGCTCTTAAGTTTTGCAAAATTTCCAGTCTCTGCTTCTTGTGTGTCTTAGTCACTTTTCTGTTGCAGTGATAAAACCACCATGACCAAGGAACTTAGAAGAGGAGAGTTTATTTGAGCTTACGATTCCAAGATTCCAGGGAATTATAGCCCATCCTGGTGGGGAGGCAAGGTGGCAGGAGTTGGACCAGAAAGATGAGCTTCACATCTTCCAGTGAATACAAGAAGCAGAGAGAAAACACTTGGAGACTGGCAAGGCTTGTTGAACTCTCTAAGGCTGTCCCCGGAGACTTGCTTACACCAGCATGACAACTCCTTCTAAGATCTCCCAAAACAGCGCCACCAACTGGTGACAAAATGTCTGAATACTTGAAGCCTATGGGGGACATTCTCATTCAAACCACCACACTGTGTCTGCTCGAAGATATGATTACTTGGTTTTCTCCTCCAGCTACATTATGGTGCCATACCTCCCCCACCATTTTGGACCCTTAACCCTTTGGAACGTTAAGCCAAATAAACTGTTCCCAGTGTAAGATGCCTTGGCTATGACATTTTATCACAGCAACAGAAAAGTAATTAATACATAAGTTAAATAAATACATGTGCATATATATATATATATATATATATTAATAAAGATTTTGAAAAGGAAATTAAGTTGCTTCTTATAATAGCATGCAATTAAATATGTAAAAGTATACAGGTTTATAACCACTATTTTATTTTCTGTCTACAAACATTTGACTCCTTTGACAGCTGATGTCAATGGAATCATTCCATATTTGCCTTTTAATGTTTCGCTTTTTTCAGTTAGTGTAATGAGTTTCAGTATCACTTTAGAGAGTCTTTCCTAGGCTTCTAGGAACTTATGAACTTGTGGAAATGGTGACAGCATGTACAACACCCTTGCAAACTCATACCAGGCAAAAACCCAACATAGAACTGAAGAAATGGGCAAGAAGCCCTTTTCTTCGCCAAGGGACTATTGACAGCTGACCACTGTTAAGTGATCTGTACGGTTTTCATTGAACGAGTGATAGGCTGGTAAAGCTCCAGTGGATGGACTCATTCCAAGGTACAAATGGGAACACAAACTTGATTCCATAGGCCTTGACATATATGACAGAATGCATGGAATCTGGTGGCAAGGCTGGGTATGAAGACAGGGAAGAAGTGTAAATATAATTAAGATGTATTGTATGAAATGCACAAAAAATCAACAAAAATGCTGGGCATGGTGGCGCTGGCCTTTAATCCTAGCACTCAGGAGGCAGAGGCAGGCATATCTTTGTTAGTTCAAGGCCAGCCTGGTGTACATAGCGAGTTCCAGGACAGCCGGAGCTACAGGGAGCCCCTATCTTGAAGAGACAAAAAAAAAAAAAAAAAAAAACATCAACCTGGATACACAAGAAAGCCCTTCTAGGGAGGCAGTTGGAAATTTGGGATATGCCTGGCTGATGTCTGAAATCCTAACATTTGGTAGCTGAGGCAGGAGGAGTGCTGAGACTTTGAGGCCATCCTGGGGTACATAGTGAATTCCAGATCAGACCCAAGCTTCAGAATAAGACTATGTTTCAAATAAATAAGTAAATAAATAAATAAGTAAATAAATAATTTGGATATTCAGAGTACAGGTTTTTTCCCTTCTGTAGTCCTGTCAAGTTTAATGGAAGTGGGTTTAACCTGATTACAATACTAACACCAGGCTGTGGGGATAGCACAGTGGTGAAAGGCTGAGGATGAGAACCGCAAGGAACAATACTAACACCAGTATCACTGATCTGATATTTACAAAAAAAATCTTATTTTTCAATAAATTAAAGTCAATGCTACACCCATGCAAGCTAGAATACTTGCTGTTTGGTTAACAAGGACCTGACATCAGAAAAAGAAGTCTGTTAAGTCCCAAACTTTTTTTTTTTTTTTGTCTTTTNGGGGACTGGCAAGGCTTGTTGAATCTCTAAGGCTGTCCCCGGGACTTGCTTACACAGCATGACAATCCTTCTAAGATCTCCCAAAACAGCGCCACCAACTGGTGACAAAATGTCTCGAATACTTGAAGCCTATGGGGGACATTCTCATTCAAACCACCACACTGTGTTGCTCGAAGATATGATTACTTGGTTTTCTCCTCCAGCTACATTATGGTGCCATACCCCCCCACCATTTTGGACCTTAACCCTTTGGAACGTTAAGCCAAATAAAACGGTTCCCAGTGTAAGATGCCTATGCTATGACATTTATCACAGCACAGAAAATAATTAATACATAAGTTAAATAAATACATTGTGCATATATATAATATATATATATATTAATAAAGATTTTGAAAAGGAATTAAGTTGCTTCTTATAATAGCATGCATTAAATATGTAAAAGTGGACAGGTTTATAACACATTTATTCGGTCTACACAACATTTGACTCCTTTGCAGCTGATGTCAATGGAATCTTCCATTTTGCCTTTCTTGTTTCGCTTTTTTCAGTTAGTGTAATGAGTTTCAGTATCACTTTAGAGAGTCTTTCCTAGGCTTCTAGGAACTTATGAACTTGTGGAAATGGTGACAGCATGTACAACACCCTTGCAAACTCATACCAGGCAAAAACCCAACATAGAATGAGAAATGGCAGAAGCCCTTTCTTCGCCAAGGGACTATTGACAGCTGACCACTGTTAAGTGATCTGTACGGTTTTCATTGAACGAGTGATAGGCTGGTAAAGCTCCAGTGGATGGACTCATTCCAAGGGTACAAATGGGAACACAAAACTTGATTCCATAGGCCTTACATATGACAGAATGCATGGAATCTGGTGGCAAGGCTGGGTATGAAGACAGGGAAGGTGTAAATATAATTAAGATGATTGTTTGAAAGGCACAAAAAATCAACAAAAATGCTGGGCCATGGGTGGCGCTGGCCTTTAATCCTAGCACTCAGGAGGCAGAGGCCAGGCATAGCTTTGTTAGTTTCAAGGCCAAGCCTGGTGTACATAGGAGTTTCCAGGACAGCCGGGCTACAGGGAGCACCCTACTTGAAGAGACAAAAAAAAAAAAAAAAAAAAAAAACTGACAAAAATATAATATTTAAAAAATTATCTGGCCTTTATTTTGTATGGCTTGTACTTGCTGACAGCATTGTGGTAGATTCATATCAACAATCTCCTAAGAGCCTGTAAGACTCTGTTTCCATATGGTCATGCACCTACTCACCAGACTCTTGCAAATTTTTCTGCCCCTTCTTCCACATTGGTCCCTGAGCCCTGGGTGGGTGGCGTTTGATATTGGAGTCCTGTCCACAGGACTCTAATGCTTTGCAAACTCAAGCTGACAAAAGCCAATATATAACTGTGGAAGTGGGAAAGTGGCCCCAGTCTTAGCCGAAGAACTATTGTCAGCTGATTAATTCTGGGTGCAGGACAGCTGATCTTCTTTAAGTGAGCGACTCTAGATAGGCTGACTAAATATGGGTGGATGAACTTGCACTGAGGCACATTTGAATACATTAATTTTACTTGATAGGTCTTATATAAATGACAAAATGCATGAAATCTTGTGCCAGGCTATGGGAGGGTGCATATGGGGAGGGAGATAAAAGATAATTAATATGTTTCGTATTAAAACACAAACATTCAATAAAAGTACATAAAAAAGTTCAACGTAATTGGCTGTTATTGCTTATTGTGTTAAGGATATCTCTATATGTCTATCTATATATATATATATATATATATATATATTTCTTTTCAATTGACCCTTCTTTTAAACAAAAACTTTATAGTGCATTATTTGAGTTAATTTATCCTATAATTTATCAAATTATTCATCAATGTATAACTGAGTTACTTCTACAGAAATGAAATACATGGATCATATGGTAATTCTTTGCTTAGTGTTTTGAGGGACTGCCACACTATATCGTCTATTAGCTGCATCATATTATACCTCAACTAGCAATAAAAAGCTATGCTATTTTCTCCCAATTATATTTCTCATTTCTTTGTTTTGATTTATTTTTGTTATTTAGAGCTCTTCTTTGGTGTTTTGCTCTTTTATAGACCTTCTTATTTATGTATTTTTATTTATTTAAATTGGGGGAGAGCATGTGCCATGACATATGTGTAGAAGACAGATAACAGTTTGGAGGAGTTAGTTCTCTCATTCTACCATTTGGATCCTGGAACTAAACTCATTTTTAAAAATATGGAAGCAAACACCTTTACCTACTGAGACATCTTACAGGAACATTGTAAACTTATTTAAGTGAATTATACATTTTATAATATTCTTTCATAATAAATGGAAATTTTCCTCATGCATTTTAATTTATATCCTGTAATCTAGTTGAAGTTACTTATAAATTCTAATCCTGTGATTAGATCATGCCATTGGAATAGAGTTTTTGTTTCCTTTTGTAATCTATATGTCTTTCACTTATTTTTCAATGTTTGGATGCCTTTTATATAATTTCTAGTAAAATGAAGAATAGAATAGTAAAAGAAAGCATCATTGCTTTCTTTCTAATTATGAGGTATGTACTCTCTTCCTGCTAGTTAACTGTAACTGTCAACTTGACACAGCCTAGAATCACTTGAGAGGGGAATATAATCGACAGATTTCCTGGATCAGATTTGCCTGTGGGTATATCTGTGGGAGATGGTCTTACTTGCATTAATTGATGTAGGAGGGCCCATCCCACTGTGGCTGAGACCATTCTTTGTGCAGGTGCTCCTGGGCCTTATAAGAAAATTAGCCAGGTATGAGCCTGAGAGCAAGCTAACAGCATTCTCCATGGATTCTATTGTACTTCCCTGGTTGTCAGGTGAGTTCCTTGGTCAGTGGGGATACTAAGTAGAATAGCAAGCAGGCCTGCCTTTGGGTTCCTGACCTTGAGTCTATAACTTCCTTAAATAATGGGCTATGACCTGGAATTGGAAGCTAGATAAATCATTTCCTTCCCTAAGTTGCTTTCTATTAGATATTTTTATCACAACAACAGAAAGAAAACCACAACAGTCTCCCAGGAAAATATATGATGAGTTTTTTGAAAATTAAATGTCATATTTAAAAAGAGCTGCTTTTCCACCATGATTTATTGAGTACTTTTTCTTCAAAGGTTATTGGTCTTTTCAAATTGTACTTTCCCTTTGCATATTTTTTGGTCTCTAAATTAAGATCTTATATTCCAGTAACTGATTTACTATGTTCTAAAACTGATACATCCCCAGGATAAATTGAATTTGGTCATTATGTACATAGAAAATGTTTTTCACTTTTCTTTTGATTTTGTCACTTTGTAGAGAACAGTGTTTGGATCATTGATTTTCTCCATTATTTTTCTCTTCCTTAATATATTTATTTCCATGTTAATATTAATTTCCTTTTTCTATCTCCATGTCCCCTATTTTCCAGGCTTTTAATCTAAAATGTAAGATTTTCTTACTTGAACTTTTTCATCTCCTTTAATGTATGTATTTAGAGATATAAATTTTCATCTAAGCTATAGTAAGCAAGTTATATATTGCATATTGTTTGATTCCATTTTAAAATACTTTCTAAGTATGTTTTTAATTTGATCTACAAACTATGTGGGGATCACTTAATTTCTATCTACTTGTGAATATATAAATTGTATTAATTATTTGTTTTTAACTTCATAAATATGTTGTCAGTGACATTCTTTGTGATTTAATTCTAAAAATTTGTTGAGAATTGTTTTATGATCTTATTATCAATAATATATTACCTATCCTTGAGGGGAAAGATGTACATTTTGTTTTTGTTGGAGTGTTCTGTAGGTTTCTATTAAGCCTATTTATTTTGTTGTCTGTCACTGCCAAATCATTTTTTTCTTTTACTGGTCTTCTATCTAGCTTTTTATACAATATTGTAATTGCAATATTGATGTCACTGACTATTATACTGAATTTTCTGTTTTGTTCTTCAAATATGTTAATTTCAACTTTATGTGCTGTGAGGTTCAAAACTAGTATTATATTACCACATATTTTTATGGGTCTGTCATTTTTATCATTACAGTATATTCTTTATTAGCTCTAATCATAATTCTTTTTTAATTTTTTAAATTTTATTTATTTTTGTATATGTATAGATGTACTGTCTGCATGAAAGTTTGTGCACCCGTGTCGTGCAATGCCGTGGAGGTCAGAGAGGGTGTCAGATTCCCCTGGAACTGGAGTTCTCCTGGAATTGGAGTTTCAGACGGTTCTCGGCCACCATGTGGGTGCTGGGGATCGAACCCGGGTCCTCTATAAGAGCGGTCGGTGCTCTTAACCGCTAGGCCATTTCTCCAGCCCTAATCATAATTCTTTTAAAATATTTCATTTATTATTTGTATTTTACATGTATGAGTGTATTGCTTGCATGTATGTAACTGCACCTGTGTCCTACAATGTCTGTGGAGGTCAGAAGAGGGTGTTGGATACCCTGGAACTAGCGTTATGGATGGTTGTTTGCTACCATGCGAGTGCTGAGGCTCAAACCCGGGTCCTTTGAAAGAGCAGCCTGCACTCTTAACTGCTGAGCCATCTCTCCAGCCCTCCAGGCATACTTCTTAGTTAAAGTCTATTTTGTGTTATGTTGGTATAGCCATTCCACATCTCTCTTGGCCTTTATTATATATAATTTTTATTCATTTGAGGTTCCATTCTTTTCTATCCTTGAATTTAAAGCAGGTCTATTACCAAATAGAACATGATACGTGTTTTCAGTGGATTCTTTATTAAATGTGGAATTCACTGGGCGGGGCACATGCCTTAACATCTCCAGCACTTGGAGAGCAGAATCAGGCGAGATCTCTGTGAGTTCAGGCCAGCCTGGTCTACATAGTGAGTTCTAGGACGCTGAGGCTACAGGGAGACACTGTCTCAAAAAGACAAAAAAAAATAAAATAAAAAGAAAGTCTTTAAAAACCTAATAAAGTTGAATTCATTATTATTTAACATAATTACTGACAATAGGTTTGACGTATTTTATTTTGATATTTTTAAATGTCTTATGAGATTTTTTGTTCCCATGTTCTTCATTGCAATCTTCCATTCATTTCTAATTAATCTCATGTATTTAAATTATTTTTGTTATATTTGTATGAGTCCACATATGTTGTGGGTGTATGTAGGGGCCAATGGAGGGTGTGGATCTCCTTGAGTTGGAGTTTCAGGTCACTGTGAGGTACCTGACACAGGATCTGGAACACCACCACAGGTCATATGCACTGTTAAGCACTGAACCACCTCTCTAGCCAGTGTCCATTCTTACAAGTATTTTCCAGTTTGTCATTTAAATTTATTTGTATTTTATCCCATTTGCTTTGACAGAGTATGTCTTAATTTCCTGAGAAATTATATAATACATTGTATATATTAATCTAAGCCTGATTAATCATATTATATTTACATATCATATATATCTATATATTCTATTCTGTCTACCTTTAAATCAGCATTGTCCTTTCTTGTGAGTTTTGATTCAGCTTATTTAACTAGTTTTGTATATGTTATTATTCCAAATGATCTATGTTTTTGTTAATGTAGTTCTTTTTTATTCGAATTTAAGACATGTTAGAAGCATTTTAATACCAGTGACAGGTATTTTTAATATCCTCACTTCCCATAATTGAGTTTTCTTGAACAGGTATACTATTTTTCATCACACTTTAGAATATTTTATGAATTTTAATTTAATGTTTTATTTTCGCGTTTCTTGTCTGTTGTGTATGGGGGTATGTCGTATGGTCTTATGTATGTATGTGTATACTGCTTCTATCTTGGATGTTTGACCATGATAAGTTTCTATTAACCCGCCCAATCACTGCAAAAAGTAATTTCTCTGACCAAGGCTAAGAGGGACAATAGTTTAATGTTTTCCCACGTAAGGCCTGTGACCAACCCAGCCATAGGCCTTCTGACCTAGTAACAGGCATGTATTCCTTCTGTGGAGCAGCCTCAATTCAGTCAGAATGTGGTTGGTTACTCTCTCCATTCTACTTTAATTCTTTTTTTTTTTTAAATTAGTTTTTATGATGCTTTGTGCATTTCATATCTTTTTCCATTCAGTTCAGGCCTTATTTCCCTTTCCCTCCCCCCCACCCACCCCAGTCACCAGATGCATGTCATTTGCCATGATGTCCTGCATCTTTCTTCCTTCAGTTTTTTTTTTTTTTTTTTTTCATTTTTAGCTATAAGTGATAATCCATGAGTACAAGCATCCTTCATGCAAAACCTATCTGCAGGCTGTTGTGCCCAAACACCTACAGCCCCACCATCCAGTGGGGGGTGACAGGTTGTTTGTTCAATCAAGTTGATCAAATGAGTGTCCAGACTACATTGCTGTAGTTTCACCATTCACCCCAATCGCAGCCCTTACATTCTACCACGCCCCCTCTTCCGCAGGTTGTTCCCTAGGCTTAGAAAAGGGGCACAGGTGGATGAGAGGTAAAACAGTCCACTCTCTCTGGAGCTGTTAACTTGGACTCTGGTCAATTCTGGCTGTTTCCTTTCATGAGCTGACAGTTTGTCCAGGAATAACCTTTCGATCCTACTAATGTGCTGTAATAAAATATCCTCATAAAAAGCAATTTATGGGAAAAGGATTCATTTGCCTTACAATTATGGTTTATGGTCCATAACTGATATGAAATCAAGGTAGCAACTCAAGCATCTAGTAACATAGTATCCACAGTCAAGAACAATAAAAAAATAAATGTATTCTTTTGCTTGCAGGTTATGGTTCACTACCTTTCTTCATTTTTATACATTTCAAGTCCCATCCTATGAAACGGTGCTATCCACACAAAGGGTAGGTCTTCCCACCTCAAAAATAAAGACAGTCCTCTGAAAATATGCCCATGGGGCCAAAGTAATCTACATAATTCCTTTAAGACTTTCTACCCAGATCATTTTAGATTGTGTCAAGTTGACAGTTATAACTAACCAGCACTTCCCCTGTTCAGTCACAACACATTTTCACTAACAGTCTTATCTCTCCTGGCAAGATAGTGTTGTAGCACACAGTATCCACAGCTGGGTAAGACAATTGGATTTTCTTCTCTAGAAGCCTGCATAGAATTCTCCTGCACTATGAAAGCTACCCAGCAAAGTGGAAGTTGCAGCTAAGTTCCATCTAAGTTCCATCTTAGTGTCTGTTATTGAATGTGTGTGGTGCCTTCATCCATAACATTTCATCATCTAATTCTACTTTGCATCCCAGTGCAATGATATACCTTGCATTGTTCCTGGACCATCTCAGGCTTCCAGGGCAAATAACTCATTAGGCATTATCTGACCCCTGCCAATGAGATTTTAATAAAAAAATACTATGGTTTCTGAGAGGAGCATTATCCAACCATGCAGGATATCTCAGGTCAAACTTTAAAAAATTACATTTTCTAGTTAACTTATAATGTAATAGATTTCTATGTAACTATTTTCATGCATCCTTAACTTTGTTTAACCCACTCTCAGCTCTACCTTTCCCCTTGCTCTATTTCTATCTGTATTTAAATCTTTCCACAGTAAAAAAAATGTCCCTTCTAATTTCATGCACTAACTGCTTGTCAAGTTTTAGTTTCTTAGAAGTGGTTTCTGTTAGTGTTTACTTCACATTTAAAATGACCGATTTAGAATTTTTTTTTGTCTTTTTGAGACAGGGTCTCCCTGTAGCCCCAGCTGCCCTGGAACTCACTCTGTAGACCAGGCTGGCCTTGAACTCACAAAGATCCGCCTGCCTCTGCCTCTGGAGTGCTAGGATTAAAGGCCTACGTCACCATGCCCGGCGTTGATTTAGAATTTTATAACAGTCCTTTATTTAGTAATTTTCATTTTTTTTTTCCTTTTGGTCTTTTTGAGACAAGGTCTCCCTCTAGTCATTTTCAAGGATACTTTGTATCAATTGGTTCCCCATGGTGTTAAGAAGTCTACATTTTTTGTCACCTTTTTAATTTTTATTCATTCTTTGAAAATTCCGTATGTCCAATGTATCTTGATCATTCTGCTCCCCAAACCCTCCCTTCAAATCTTCCTTGGCTTCCCTCAACACACCTCCTTCCCACTGAAAATGAATCTGATATAGCAACTTTGGTAATTAAATTCTCCCCAGTTCACAGGTTCTGTTGATACTGGTTATGTGTAGTTTTTGTTTGTTTTCACTTTTATAACCTGGTTTATGCAGTTTGTATTCTTTGTTGTTTTTGGACACAGGATTTTGCTGAAAATATTACGTGACATATATAACTAATAGTTTTCCCAGTGATTGCCCAAGAGCTTTGTTCATGTTTGGATCCATCTTTGGCAATCAGTTTGTGGAAAACTCCAATTTTTCTTTATTTCATGCTTGTATAATGATTCAAATTTAGAAGTCAAGAGCATGAGGGCTTCTCATATCTTTCTTGGACATGCACCCAACTATGTACATTCACTGGGCTTTCTACATTCCTAGGACGAGATTTGAGTTTATAAATCTTCTGGGGCCACCCTACTTTTTAAACTTTCTTTTAAACTTTTTTTTTTTTTGGTACAGCTGAATTCAATTTGTTTTTCACAGTTTCCCCAGGTAAAAACTGTTCATGCTGCACAAGCTCAATGGTTTGCCAAATAAAGACAGATTTACTCATGAAGTCTTCTACAGAACCAACAGAATGTTTGACTAAGGACAATTGTCTGGGAAGACACTTCAAAGGGGCTCCAATTCTACTCAGCCCCCTGGGTTGTGAGGCTATTCACTGTCACCAAAATTGAGAGTTGATGCTTTTCAAAACATTTGTAGAATGAGAGTAATGGAGATATACAGAAAAATATAATTTCATAAAGATAATGTTCATAATAAGACTATTATTTTTTTTCCTTTTTGAATAAAACTTTCAGTTCCTTCCTTGAGGAAGTTTTATATTTCTGAGAAACTCAACTACTGTTGACTTCTATCTGTTTTCAAGTGCTTCTATGGAAAAGACCATTTGATATGTCATTTTGCTAGTTTTCCTCAGCATAAGTTTATAAACAATAATTTTTTATTGATGCTTTGTGTATTTCATACATCATTTTCCAATTCAGTTCAGGCATATATCCTCTTCCCTTCCCCCCACCCCAACCCTACCCATCCCAGATCATGCATTCTGCCATAAGTTTTCTGCATCTTTCTCTGCTTTTTTGTTTTGTTTTGTTTTCATTTTTTTTAACAATAAGTGATAATTTGTAAGTACAAGCATCCTTCATGTAAAACCAATTTGCAAGCAGTTGTGCCCAAACCCACACAGCTCATGGGTCCCACCATCCTGAAGGGGGGGGCTTGTATGTTCAATCAAGTTGATCAAATGAGTGTCCAGTCTATATTGTTGTAGTTTCACCATTAACCCCAATCGAAGCCCTTACATTCTACCACGCCCCCTCTTCCGCAGATTGTTCCCTAGGCTTCTAAAAGGGGCACAGGTGGATGAGAAGCAAAACACAATACTCTGGTTTCTCTTCAAATCGTATAAATCTTTCACCTTGTAAACAATATTTTATTGTAGCATCTATATTTCAAAACTTTTTGTCCTATCATTAATTTTTTAGCAAGTATTTATCAATATTTAGCCCTGGCTGGTATGAAACTCACTATGTAGACCACGTTGTTTTTGAACTCAGCAGAAAGAGTTCTGTTCATCTCTGCCTCCAGAGTGCTATGAAATCATGACAGAGATGTATGACCTGAAAAATATAAAATATTTACTATCTATCCTTTTACAGAAAAAGTATACCAATTCTAATCTACTTTGAATGTTTGAATAGTGTAGCTGTACCTGTCCAGGATTCCTACCAGAATCCTTTGTAATAATGGCTTAAAAAGCAGACTTATTACTCTATGTCAAGGAAGTCTAACTAAGGGTAACAATCAATATGTTTACATTTTTTTCAGAGTTCCAATGCGTACAATTCCATTATGAGGAACTAGTGAATTATCTTATTTCTAGTGCTAATTTTAAATGTATGAATCTTATAGTAGAATTCAGCTAGGAAAGACAAGTGATAACAAAGGGACAAAATAGCCACATGTTCATTGTTATGCATTGGATTTTCACTTCTATTACCAACAGAAGTTTAATCTTGTTTAAATTTATTTATCTTTAGTTTATTATATTTATTAGTCCAAGGTGGGAGAATTGATGAACCTGAAAGCTTACAATTTCACAAGCATGTATGGATTGACTTTTACTAATATTTCCTCTCAAAGACTTAGACTTACTCAGTTTTCTTGTCTGACAGATCTCAAAAAGAGTCAGGGCTCAACAGAGGTAACAAAGTTATATATATATATATATATATATATTTGGTATTTTTGAGACAGGGTCTCCCTTTTAGTCCCAGCTGGCCTGGAGCTGGCTCTGTAGACCAGGCTGGCCGGCACAAAGTATTATTTTTATATAATATAAGTAAGCTCTTAATTGATGAAATTTCAGATAGAGGCTCTCTTTTAATGTTTATAACATTCCTTCATTTGATGAATGAGCACCAACTAACAGAGAAATACATAATGGAGAAAAGGCCACTCAATGTTATCTATGCTTCTGAATAAAAGTATTCTCTGATATGCATGATCACTAAATGTTTTATAAATAAAGTTGACTGTTATTATAGCAATATTTAAATAATGTGCCCCTTGCCATATATTTCTGATTACTTAAATTCATTATAAAATATCCTTTAATTGTATTTTCAGTTTAATATATGAAAAATGTAAGAATAAGTGCTTGTGTGAGTACTTGGGGTTCATTACTTTTTATTCCTTAGAGCAATAATTACTGAATAATGAAAGTGCATTAATCAGACAGAGAGCTTGTTTTTGCTCAATAGAAGATGAATAATTCTGTTTATCAAGAAAATTTGTGAACTATTACATAGGCAAAGGATGGAGAAATCTTTTCTCTAGGTTTTGCAATGCTTGGAAGTAGGGATGGAAGAAGCTAGTGATCTACTAATTTTAACACTACATTCTAGAAGTTCTACCTACTAGTTACCAAGGTGTTAAGTTAGATGCAGAAATTAGTAGCAAATTTTTTAAGGGGATTACAAATAATCTAGATAATTTTGGCTTTCCATCTTCAGTAGTACCTGCCTATAGAATCATTATTTTCTATTTAATGTCAAAAAGTCTGCAGGAAAGGGTGTGGTGGCAGAGAATGAAGAACTCAGGAGGTGGAGATAGGTAGATATTGTGAGAGCAAGGCCAGTTTGGTCTATGTAGTGAGTTCCACACAAAATAGTGCTATAAAGGGACCTTGTCTCAAGCCCCCCAAAATATTCAACATGGGTTCTTCAGAGAAATTCAGTTCACACTCCAATAGTAGACAAGTAACTAAGTAGTCAATATGTACTATTTAAAATTAGCAATTTTCCTTCTTATCTATATTTACATGTTCTATTTTGATGAAGTAATGTTCTAATATAATAAGAATATTATATAAAACATTTAATAAGTCAGTCATTGATCACTACTAATAATTTTAGCATAATGGGGACTGACATGGTTTGACAAAGACTGTTAAATTTTTAACAGAGTTCGAAATTGCAAACTAGGTGAACTTCGTTTAATTTCAGAGGTCATGAATTAAAGTTTTGGTCAAATAAAAACTCTCTGGGGCTGTGGATGCAGTGCACTGAGTAGTAGAACACTCATGTAACATGTGTGTGAAGAAACAGTTTCAAAACCCAGGGTAGGAAATGCTATATCTTGATCTTGATATCAATAATATAATTGTACATAGTTGAAAAAATCATGGTTCTGCATACTAAGAGAATTTTACTGCATGTAAATTATATTTCAATAAAGATTTTTTTATTTTTTTTCTTTTCTTTTTGTTAACATTTTTTATTGATGCTTTGTGCATTTCATACATCATTTTCCAATAGAGTTCAGGCATATTTCCCTTTCCCTTCTCCCCCACCCCCATCCCATCCGAGATCATGCATTCTGCCATAACTGTCCTGCATCTTTCTCTCGGTTTTTTTTTATGCTTAGGAGGAATTTTCCTCCGTTAAGTTCATACATACTCTCCACCCATACACGGTAATTACAGAGTCTGAAAATAATTGGTGGGTGGATTCTAGAGCCCATTGAGAGATTCACATTATAACAACATAGTTACTTTCAGATAAACAAAAATATAACCATAATGTTGTTCAGCTTTCCTTTCGTCTGGGGGATTTGGTGTTAGCATCCACAAAAGAGGGAAACCATTCTCCGTTTGTCTTTCTGGGACTGTGTTACTTCACTCAGCATAATGGCTGCTCCATCCATTTACCTGCAAAGTTCATAATGTCATCTTTCTTTGCCACTGAATAGAACTCCATTGTGTAGATGTACCACATCCACTCGTCTGTTGAGGGGCATTTGGTTTGGTTCCAGCTCTTTGCTATTGTGAAGAGAGCTGCAATAAACATGGATGTGCATGTATCTTTTGTGGTAGGATGAGTCTTTGGTGCATATACCCAAGAGTGGTATGACTGGGTCAGATGGTAAGCACATTCCGAGTCTTTTAAGGGTTCTCCACACTGCTTTCCATAATGGTTGT
>VZQC01002447.1:2332064-2648005 GCA_009823505.1 Rhizomys pruinosus | reverse complement strand
TATATATATATATATATATATTTCTTTAAAGGTATTAAAGTGTTGCAATAACTAACAAAATATGGTTTTGGAATTTTTCCAAAAATGATACAATCAATAGATGGAAATGACTTTATTGCTGGAAAACATCAAGACATAGCAAAACTCAAGCTGGAACTAAGCAGAAAACCTCACCAGTGGCTGTCTTTCACAGTGCCTGAATATACTAAGTAGGATGCTAAGAGAGAATTGTCATCATAAGTCTTATTAAAATGTTTCCCCTATGTGTTATACTACTAACCTGCCCAGGAAGCTATACCCACTAGTTTAATATTGGGAAGTCTGTTATGGATATAACCAACTACTTTCTGACTGCATTTGAGGCCTTCTCTACAGGAAGCAACTCATGTCACTTACTGTAATTCTGGTCAAAATTAATGGCGCAGGAGGTCACAGACCTGGTATGTAAGCTATTGCTGTTGTTGTTCTAAACACACATGATGTACTTAATTGCCTTCTGAATATTTAAAATTTTCCTTTGACGGCATGAAATAGCCGAGAAGATAGGCCTGTAGGACAAAAGAAAGCCTGTGGAGTTTCTCGAGCTCACCCCCGCCCATCTGAGCAAGGAAGGCTAGCTTCCGTGTACTAATATGATAATTAGGGACTATGCTAGGAAGGGAAGGGATTGGATTAATTAGGAACTTGTAAATTAAGCCTCCTCAAAGGACCAGTTGGGAAGAGACATATGCCCAAATGGGGAAGCCAGCACGGCTTATAAGCCTCAGTGAACCTGCAATAAAGTTGAGTTTTTGAGCTGTAACACTTTGACTCGACTCCCTGCCATGATTGTTTTTGGTTCAGCAGCGCACTTGCTCTCCCCAGCCCCACTTCATCGCGGGCGGATGGAGTGAAGATCTCCAGCGGCGAAGAAGCTAGAGGGGGTGGTCTTCACCAGCCACCTCTCTACGACCCCCGCATTCCTTGTAGAATTCGTGTATTTATCAACTTTGGACAGTTAGACCTATTTTTTGTAGTGGATGATAATTACAGGTCAAAGTACTAACAATAAACAACTGTTGAGGGGACATGGAATTTGCGGTTACTTGAATCTGTGTTCCTGGGCTATGGTCACTCATATTTGGATCCAGAGTAAACTCTTATCCTCTTTGACAAGAGAGTTATGCTTTTGCATTGTTGTTCCTTACCCTGTTTGAGATGAGAATTATGCTTTTGCATTGTTGGTCATGGCACCACAAAGTCGGACCCCAAGAGAGATCTACTTTTCATCTGAATAGTCATATGGATAGAAGCAGGTACTAGCATGGGCCCTTTAAGTACAGCCTTCTGGTTTTGTCTCCTCTGGTGGATTGTCATGCAATCGTTCTGGGGCTCTCTTTGACCTCCATTGGTTTGATTGATGGTCTAATTTTTTAGTCTGAGCTTGTTGTTTAAGGATACTACTTATTAGGTACATTTTTTCATATTGCTTTGCTTTCACCTTTTTTTATTTTTATTTTTATTTTTTATTTTTAAGAGTGTATTGCCACTGCCTGCCACTGCCGGGCGTGGTGATGCACGCCTTTAATCCCAGCACTTGGGAGGCAGAGGCAGGCAGATCTTTGTGCATTCAAGGCCAGCCTGGTCGACAGAGTGAGTTCCAGGACAGTTGGGGTTACAGGGAGGCCCTGTCTTGAAAAGACCAAAAAAAAAAAAAAGTTTATTGCCACCCATGTCTTGTAATGCCCACGATGGTCAGGAGAGGGCATCAGATCTACAGATGACCGTTATCCACTTTGGGGGAACTGGGAACTGAACATAAGTCTCAGGACTGTAGATAATCAGATATAGCAGAAAATGTAGAGATGATTCAGAAATGAAAAGGGAACTCCATCATAAAATTTAGACCCAAGAATACATCATTCTGAGATGGAATTAATAAAGCCAGGCTTGCCACATTGTTTTGGAGATGAAATGTTAAATGTTTCTGTAGAACAATGCTCTCACAGTGGAGAAGTTTCTAGATATAAGACAACATTTAATCATACTCTGGTAGCAAATAAAAACTTGACTAACTACCAAAAAAAAAAAAAAAAAAAAAAACCACCCAAAAAGTATGTTCTTAACCACTGAGCTTTCTCTCCAGCTTCACAAAGTATTTGCTTAAACATATCTCTTTTGATTGTTTGCTTTGTAAGTATTTTGGTTTTGACAATCAGGTTTTTTTTTTGTTTGTTTTGTTTGTTTGCTTTCGGACCTCTGAAGGCATGTTAGATTCTCAATTATTTGTTAAAATTTCCTAGGAGCATTTATTTTTATTTTTATTTATCTCTGAACACTCCTCCCATATCTAATCTAAAGAATGAAGAATTCTTTCAAGAAAAACACATTTAGTATCCCAATTGTTGTAGGATTGATTAGTCTGTTCCTTTAACTTACAAATGTTAAGAAAATGTAAAAGTCTTAGAGTGTATGTCTGTCAATTTTGAGGCTCCTATTTGTTTAGATATTTGTTTGTTTGCTTGCTTGCAAAGTGTCTGCTCTAAAATTTCCATTTTTATTTCCCTCAGAAGCATTTTGTTTCTGATTGTTCGGTTTGTTTTTAGTATTGGTGGCTTCGTAAACTTTGAAGGAAATTTGGGTTTTGTTTGTGGCCCGTTGTTATTTTGCTTTCTTTGATGTGTTTTAATTTACTTGGTCTTTTTCTCCAGAAATTCCTCCAATATTTCAATGTGTATATTTTCTGTAGCTTCTTTTTATTGCAATCTGCTGCCTTTAGCTTATGAATATAATGAGTACCTGATCATAAAGATTCTAAAGATGGGGGGGCACTTGTTCCCTCCTCCCTTGAAGGTTGGAAGTATAAGACTGAAGTCACCATGATATGTAACAGCCTCATAAGGAAACCAAACAAACATTCCCCATTCCTAGGTCAGAAAGAACTTTATTAGCTCATCTGGGAAGACACACATAGGGGCTTGATCTACAAATGTCTTGAGCCCCCTCATACTTCTGTAATCCTGCAGGATAACCCCAAGACCCAGCATGAGAAGACAGTAACATGGTGAAACCTGAGAAAGTCCATCCTCAATGCAGCACATAAACCAGATCCAAACAAGTATTCACGAGTTAGCATAGAAAGGCTTTTAATTTATCAGGAGAAAGAAAATAAAGGAGGGGAAGGGGAAAGGTTTTCCCAAAAGGAGGAAGTGTTTGAAGATAAACCATAATCTGGCATTCTATGTGGCTTTATGTATGATGTATTTGGAAAAATGTGGAGATCTAACCAAAGATAAGTTGGCCTCTCAGTGCAGAATATATAGTATTCCAAAATTTATTTTTTGGCTTGCTTTAATTAGAAGTCCTAGTGAATAAAACTTTAAAACATCACATTGTCAATCTGCTTTAAATGAAACATAAAATCATCTGAAAAAGCAAAGGACATTATAAATTGGTAATTTCCCTAATAAGAGCTCTAAAATAACTACATATGACTAAAGGGAATTATTAAAATTGAGAAACTGACTTAAAAGTTTTAAAGCTTATGAAAAGGCAGCAAGGAGCAAGTGCATTTATAGTCAGATGTAGGATATAGATTCTTTGGGCATATATCCCCAAGAGTGGCATGGATGGATAGTATGGTAGATTGATTTTTAGATTTTAGAGGGAACCTCCCCACTGATTTCCATGATGAATGCACCAATTTTATGGTCATCAGCAGTTCATAAGTGTTTCCCTTTCCTCACATCCTTCCCAGTATTTGTCGTTTGTTTATTGTATCTCGGGCATTCTGAGTGAGGTCTGATTGTATCTCAAGGTGGTTTTAATCTGTCCCTCTGAAGATGAAATGTAATATGGAAACAGAATCTGACAAGCTCCTAGGACCTACAGCATGCACATGACCCATGCAAACTCAAGAAGACAAAAACCCAATATAGAACTGGGAAATGGTCAGCAGAACCCAATGGTAGCTGAAGCAACATTAGCGACTAATTACTGCTTGGAGGGGATGAGCTGATCTTCATAAAGGATAGAACTCTATATAGGCTAACCAGACCTCAGTATATGAGCTAGCACTGAGGAACATCTGGGGACAGTAACTTGACACAAATGGCAGAATACATGAATTCTGTTGTGGGGGTATGGGATGATACTATGATACTAGTTGTGAAGGCCTTATAAAAATTATTAAGCTTGATTGAAATGTTCTATATGAAATAAATGGAAATTCAATAAAAAGATGTTGAACAATTTTAGAAGTGAAAAAACCTAAAGATTATGTTAGAACTAAAGATCAAGACTAGTCTTGCTACCTTATCTTTCTCTTACTTGCTTTTTATACTTTATCTTCTACAACAATGTACTATATGTAAATTTATAATGACCTGTTTTAAGAAAGACCACTTTACTTCCAGGAAGCTCTATTCAGGTGGATATATCTCATGTTTTTCCCTTTTTGAGCAACTCTTTTTCATTTAACTTTCATGCTTAAGCTTGCATAAAATTGTCCTTATTATACTAGACCTTCCTATAATTACCTTCAGCAATTGCAGCCGTAATTCCTGGTTTGCCTTGAATGGAGTTCCCTAAAATGTAAGAGAAACCCTGAGGCTCTTAAGGATGACAATGTGGCACCAATATCTCAGTCATTTATGAAGTTTTTTTTTTGTTTTGTTTTAGCACTCCAGGTGAGATCTATTTTGAAGCATTGTAGGTGAGTTCCCCATATGTCACTTTTATAATCTGCCCTGGTAGCTAAGCATTTTAAGTTCCTTTGCTTCTGTTTTTTTCTGGCCAAATACCCACTTAAAATTCTGTAGACTCATCCATAGTCTAGTATGTGGTTCAGATTCAAAATCATGTAGCTTTTTCTGGGGTACAATATAAGAGCTTATCCCGAAGACAGTCCATTGGCTCCAAGAGAACAACTTGAAACAATGCCATACTTGGAATAACAGCCTTTAAACTTTATTTATACTTAACCTAAAGTCTTAATGTTGTAATGATTATAGTTTAGATAAGGGAGACTCTGCTGGTTTCAAATGTAAGGGCATCTCCCCCTATAAGAAACATTAAATATTAGTCTTCTCTTTCAAAACCTGGTAAAACTTAGAATTTGGTTTATGACATGGAATTCTATTTTTTTATGTTCTTTCTTTTTTTATTTATTTATTTTTTATTGATGCTTTGTGTATTTCATACATCATTTTCCAATTCAGTTCAGGCATATATCCCTTTCCCTTCCCCCCACCATACCACTACCCATCCCAGATCATGCATTCTGCCACAACTTTCCTGCATCTTTCTCTGTTTTTTTGTTTTGTTTTCATTTTTTTAAACAATAAGTGATAATTTAATCTTTTAATCTCCCCACACTCTTTTGTTTAAGGAAAGGCTATGGTGCCTTCCTGAACCTGATGGCCTGGGGCAGTGGAGTCTTTCTCCCTCTCACCCATTGTCTTAAATTATTCACCCTGGAAAGACTGAGCATTTGGAGAGAAGATACAGTACTATTGCATTTGGGACAAAAGCCTCCAAAATTCAAATGACCATGCAATACAGCACCTTTATGCAAAAGTAAAATCTGCATGGCTGAGTTAGTTTTCTTTTGTCCTATTCTTTGTGGGGTATTGATGGGATCCTTGGACCCCAGATTTTGTTTCTAATATGCCTCAGTGAATTAGCTACTGAAAAGATAAAGTTTTTTGCACTTTTTAAAACAACATTAATCTTCAGAGGCAGGCAGATCTTTGTGAATTCAAGGCCAGCCTGGTCTACAGAGTGAGTTCCAGGCCAGCTGGGGCTACAGGGAGACCCTGTCTCGAAAAGACAAAAAAAATCATTTTTTCTGCTTGGCACTTCATGGAACATTCTCCAAAATAAACCATATACTGGGACACACAGCAAACCTCAACAAATACAAAAAGATGAAATAATTCCATGCATTCCATCTGATCACAGTGCAACAAAGCTTGATATCAGCATCAGAAAAAGCCCTATGATCTACAAGAACTCAAGGAGACTAAACACATTCCTGAATAATGAATGGGTCAAAGAAGAAATAAAGAAATAAAAGTTTTCCTGGCACTAAAGAAAAAGGATGATACCACACAACAAAACTTGTGGGAAACCTTAAAAGCAGTCTTGAGAGGGAAATATATAGCCCTAAGTGCCTATATTAAGGTGTCCCTGCCTGCAGGGGCATGTAACGTTAGGTACTCGAGGGATACCCCAAAACCTGTAAGATTAAGCGAGAGAAAGGATCGAGACCAAGCAAGCAAGCTTTTGTCAAGGTCTGAGTTTATTGAATTATGACAGCAGTTTATATTTAGGTAAAGGCGGGAAGAATCAGGAAGAGGGGAGGGGGTAAGAGGTAGCTCTTGTAAAAGTTAAAGTTTATTGGGGCTGGCTGCTCACGCCGGCAGAGATTGTTTGCCTGCGATAAGCTTCCTCCGCGGGCTGCTGGCTCCGGCAGACAATGTTTGCTTGTGATAAGATTCCTCCGGAACATCAGGTATGCAGGTAGGAAGCTTCTCTGCACGTCTGCACCTTAGGGGACAGTTCTGAAGCTATTTCAGAGTTAACTCTTTATGAGCAGGCTTACAGCTCCTAACATATCCCCCTTCTTTACATTAAGAAGGCTCGGGGAGATATCCAGGCAGAGTGGCACCATCAGCCGATTATGTGACCNCCAGCCCCGATAAACTTTAACTTTTACAAGACCTACCTTCCACCCCCTCCCCTCTTCCTGATTCTTCCCGCCTTTTGCCAAATATATACTGCTGTCATAATTCAATAAATCAGACTTTGACAACCTCGCAAAGTCTCGTTCTTTTCTCTCGCTCATCTCCACAGGTTTTGGGGTCCTTCTCGGGTACCTGATGTTACATGACCCACAGACAGGGTCACTAGTCCTCCATGGAGTTGGGTGAGGTCACATGACTACTTCAGAAAAAGGCTTGTGAGTAGAATGGATCCACACTCCTTTTGGACTCAGGCCTCATAGAAAGGCTCTGGAATCCCCTAGCCTCTGTTTCCCTGCAGGAGAATGGTTTTGTGTTCTAAATGTGCCATCGCAAAGTGATGGATACTGAATCTCTGAGCAAGCTCCCTGGAAGCTTTGCTAGGTGGGTGGCTTGAGTAAGAAGCACAAACGCAAGAGCCCGACAAGTGAAGAAGCTAGGATTTGGGGCCTTCTTACAGAAACATGAGCCAGTCTATGCAGATGAATATAATTCCCCAAAGGGAATAAGCTTGGATATGTATGAGAGAATCCTGAATTTTGGTACACAGATTTTTCCAGTGTAGTTTGTAGGCATGTTAAACCATTGAAAGTAACCTGCAAGAAACTTTTTGTTTCTTGCTAGTACTGAGGTACAGGTGACAAAAGAGTTTATAAATATTTGAGGAGGTGGGGAGTAAAAATGCTGTTTCAAAATGTTCTTTCCAATTATTTCCTTGAAACTGGGGTCCTGAAAAACATTTTAAAGTTATTTCTAAATTCTTCATATACATAGGATAACAGAGAGAGAGAGAGAGAGAGAGAGAGAGAGAGAGAGAGAGAGAGAGGTCAGTCTAGAAACATGATTACCTGAGACAGAGTCTTCTAGTTGCCCTGAAGAATGCCTTCAGAGTTCAGCTCTTGAACACACTTGGTCTTGAAGTTCACATCCAATCTCTTCTCAGATGAAATATGACAGTACTGCTCTCTTTTAGCCTAACCATGGGCATGTGTGTGTTATATCTCACAAAAGAATAGGCTGGGAGGTCTTTCTGACCTTTCAGATTCTTGGCATGAGCTTGAAGCTCAACCTGAAGTGAATAAGATCTCAGATCCCACTGCACGACTCTTTGCTGTTTATTTTTAATATCAAATTATGAACAAGAACTACCCAGGCTTCCAGAGAAATACCTTTAAATAGAACATAGCATTGTGATGGATCTCTCAGCCAGATATAAGTGCAAGAGCCAATTGCTAAGGACAAGTGTAAGAGCATAGAAGAGATATTATTGAAGAGTTTGGATGTATATACAGGCCTATTTTATAGACATATTCATGTCTATAAAAATCTATAATGAGGGGCTGTGGGGATAGCACAGCATTCTGAGGCTAAGAACCACAAAAAAAATCTATAATGAGAAAAGATTGCATTTGAACAATAGTGGCTGTTACTTGGCTTTCACATGGTCAAGGGTCATGGAGATGCTGAATGCTAAGAGGCTGTTGTATTACTAATGAAGGACCCAGGAGGGTCCATTCTCTTGCATAAATCCTTGGCCACTTGGCAATGATCTAAGATAGGCAGTTGGTGCGTTTGGAGTAACATAGGAGAGGATTTGGGCTTGAGCTGAGAGACCTTACATATACCACCAATCACAAGTATGCCTTCTTTCTTTCTTTTTTTTTGGGTAACATGAGATACAAGACTCTGGGAATACAGCAATGATCAAAGCAAGGAGAATGTTTTTATGGAGGTCAGATTTTATAGTGTGTATCTGTATTTATGTCTGTGTATATAGTAAGTAACAGGAAAGGACAGAAAAATACAAATCTGTAATAGTGAGATGCACATTGTGCCAAGAGCCTTCAAAGGGGCATTGGCCAAACCTGAAGTGTCAGTGAAGTCTGTGGAGGAAGAACAAACTAGATGAGAGAACAGAGAAGAGTTCTAGGCAGAGGGTCACATGTGAAAATGCCCTGTGATGGGACAGATCTGCATGCGTGTATACCCAGAGACACAGGACACAGAGAAAGGAGGAGCATGAGCCTGACAAAATACGTTGCATAGTTTTATGTGCTCTGAATGTTCACCGCCATTTTCAACCTGGTTTCCAGCATGAGGTGATTTGTTCTATTTTTTTTTGTGTGTGTGTGTGTGTGTATGTGTGTTTTCAAGGCATAAAAGAAATTCTATTTCTGGGGCTGGAGAGATGGCTTAGCAGATAAGAGCACCGACCGCTCTTACAGAGGACCCGGGTTCTATCCCCAGCACCCACATGGCAGCCGACAACCGTCTGAAATTCCAATTCCAGGAGAACTCCAGTTCCAGGGGAATCCGACACCGTCTTCTGACCTCTGCGGCATTGCACGACATGGGTGCACAAGCTTGCATGCAGACAGTACATATATACATATCCAAAAATAAATAAGATAAAAAAATTAAAAAAAGAAATTCTATTTCTTTTTTTTCTACTTGTTTTTTAATATATATATTTTGTACAAGATTATCAAATCTAGACCCGTGTCCCCCACCCTATCCCCCCACCCCACCAGAGCTCATGCATTCTGCCAAACATACTTTTCATCTCTTTCTCAGTCTTTCTCAATATTCTCCATGTGGAAGTTGACTGTTTTGAGTGGAAGTTCACTGTTTCAGTCAGTTCTTGGATGCAGTCCTGTCTGTTGTTGTTATTGTTGTTTCCAATATGCACCACTCCCAACTTCTTGGACAAAAGCTCAAGGGGCCGTGCACAAGAAATACTTACAACTAGGTAATTGGCACTAGCATCCACAGATAAGGGATACCATTCGTCGTTTGTTTTTCTGAGACTGTGTTACTTCACTCAGCATGATTTTCCTGCAAAGCTCATGATGTCATCTTTCTTTACTGCTGCATAGACCTCCATTGTGTAGATGTACCACATTTTCTCTATCCACTCGTCAGTTGAGGGGCATTTGGGTTGGTTCCAGCTCCTTGTTATTGTGAACAGAGCTGAAATAAACATGGCCGTGCATGTATGTCTGTGGTGGGGTGAGTCTTGAGGGTCATTTGTTCTTATTACATTTTTGTTAGCAAAAAGTTCTTTTTTATGGGCTAGAGTCACCTTTCCTTCCAGCTCTAGGCCCAGTCCCTGGAGCTCTACAGAGAAAATCTCATTCTTACTTTTTTCCTTTTTGAGCTCATATTTCTTTCAACTCTCCTGCTTTCTTTTTTCCCCCTGCTTTCTAACTTTAACCCATCATCATATGGTAGGTTTTTAAGATTCTTTTCCATAAGTTTCCTTTCCTGGGACACACCAGTTTGTCACCATCCTTCTCCAGAAGCAGCCAGCACATCTCCATGCCCAAGGTTGGCCACACTGGAAGAGCTGTCACTTTCTTGTTTAAGATGCTTGGTTTCTATTGATATATTGTTATGATCAAAGTCCTTCTGTGAATGTCTCCTTACACTGATTATTCAAAATAAGGCTTGTAGTCAACCAACACCTTTAAGTCCTTTTCTTGTAAGCTCCTATTAAACTGGGTGGTTCTCATCCAATATGTATGCGGGCATCTATTTTTAATTTATACCTTTTCTATTTCTGAAAATAACTGTCAGCCTAGAAACAGAACACGAGTACACATCTACTCAGTTAAAATAAAGATCTAAGGGGGAGCAGAAACCTTACATTTTCACAGTAGGTTTTTTGAGAATAATTGCAGGTCACTAAGTATACCCTGTTCAGTTTCATTGTATCGATCAAGGGGTCTCAGGTCTATACCAAGTTCCTTTCTGTTCCTTGAGTTGGGAACTGCTCTTGGCAATACCCCACCTGCGAATGTGCTGTTCATTGACATGCTTCTATATTTCCAGCTCTTTGGGTTAGAGATCTCAGCATCATTACCCACTAGCTGGTTGATCCTGGTTAGGTTAATCCACCAATCCAAATCCCACCTTCGTCATTTGTGTATTAGTGGTCATCCCATAGAGGTATTGAAAGATTTCAATACAGTAATACAGTAAAGCCATTGAACAGAGCATAACACATGATAGACTCTCATTTATTTATGGAACACTTTGGAACAGCATATTTGTTTGTTTTTGTTGTGTTTAGGTCTCTGGTCCTCTTTGGTCCTGAGGCAATTAGGTGTGAAATATAAAAGCCTGATAGGATGTTTTGGGGGGGGGTATAGTTAATTGACTGTTCAAGCATGGGATCTGACTGGCCTCCAAACTGTGCCAAGGCTGCATTTCAAACAAAACAAAATAAACAGAACAAAACTGTATTTCACCTAAGGACTCAGGCTGACAGAAACTCTACCATTTTATTAAATCTCCTTTTGCACATGAGGCCTCAGGACTGACATCAATAGAATATTGAACTGTGTACAGGATCCTAAGTACTTCACCAAAGGATACTCGTGGCATGTCTCATGATAATTAACTGTCCTAAGAAGCCCACAAATCCACACCTAAACTCAAGAAAGCACACATCTGCAGGGGAAAACTGGACATCTTAGCCAGGTCTACCTTGCTGAGTGTACACAGGAATCATAGCTAGCAGATTTCCACCATGCACCCCACATCTTCCGATCCACGGTGTGGGTCATTTTCTGTACCTTCTGTTGTTTCCTTGCAGCCCCCTACACCCCACTGGTGATGGTCCCACTATTATGGCCTTCTCACATCTCCCCAGTAAACATTTCTTTTTTCTTCCTCTCTGTCTTAATAATAGATAATTTATACCACTTCAAACACTTATTTCTTTCTAGTTCCAAAGTAGCTCAGTTCCAGTTACCTATTGTTACGTGACAAACAACTGTAACATTTAATTAGTCACAGACACTTACTTAGCTCATAGAAACAATGATCATTTACTCTGCTTACAAATCACAAATTGGCTTTCTGATTTCTCAGGAGCCAGTAGGTCAGTTGACCTCTCCTTCCATGGCACCAGTGGCAACAATTCCCTGTCATGGTTGGCAAGTTCTCCACATGGAAGTTTGGTTATCCTCACGGTGTGGTAGCTAGGTTCCAACAGAGCATATTCAAAGAGAATCAGATTACAGCTGCATGACCTGAGCTTTAGAGGTCATGTGGTGTCATATAGGCTAGAGCCATAAGTCCACCTTGAGTCCAAGAGAGGGGATAAAGACTCTGTTTGTCATTGGGTGATATTAAAGTCACACTATTAGAAGAAGATGTGGATTGGGAGGTACTGTTGTTGTTTTTAGGACACAAAGTTTGCACAGCTCTTCACCACTTCAGATCTGCTATCAAATTAAACAGAACAGATAATTTAATGACCAACTTAAATAGATAATGAATATTGTTGAGTAGATGCTTGCTGTCCTCATATATTCTGTGGTCCATGAGAATAGAAGCTGGGGCTTGTCCACCCATCTTTGCGTGTCCAGCACAAGTGGAGATATTCAGGAGAAGATCCTGTTTGTTGTCTGTCTCAGAGCCACTGCTGTACCCATTCTGTTCTACTAACAGATTCCTATCAATTAGTAAGGAGCTAAGGTTTTCAGACACGGTGGGTCTGGAGCCAGGAATGAATGTCTGAAGCATTTTTTAAATCAGTGTATTCCTCTTTACGGCTTATTGGTTTAGGAAACACCATGGGATCTCATTGTCTCCAAAGAGATAGAAGAGAAATACACAGACAGGAGTTGTTGAAAAGGGTTTACAGAGGGAGAGAGAGAGAGAGAGAGAGAGAGAGAGAGAGAGAGAGAGAGAGAAGAGACTCTGCCTTCCTTTCTACTTTTAGATATTGTTGGGTGAAGATAAGTTTGAAGGGGTGGCTGCCATCTTGAAATTACAATGAGATCTCTATGGGATAAAAAAAGCTAACCTTTACACCAACAACAAGCAACTGGAGAAAGAATTCAAGGAGACCTTCCCACTTACAATAGCCTCAAAAACAATAAAATACCTAGGAACAAACCTAGGTATTTTATTGTTTTTGAGGCTATTGGCTAAAGACACCAAAGATCTCTACAACAAAAATTTTAAACCTTTAAAGAAATAAATTGAAGAAGATATAAGAAGATGGAAAAACCTCCCATGCTCATGGATTGGGAAAATTAACATTGTGAAAATGTCCATTGTACCAAAACTCTTGTACAGATTTAACACAATCCCAATTAAAATCCCCAAGAGTTTCTTTACAGGCTTGGAAACAAAAGTCCTTAAATTCATTTGGAAAAACAAAAGACCCCGAATAGCCAAAACGACCCTGACTGAAAAGAGCTACACAGGGGGGATCTCTATATCAGACTTCAAACTATACTACAGGGCTATAGTCATAAAAACAGCCTGGTACTGGCACAAAAAGAGACTTGTTGACCAATGGAACAAAACTGAAGATCCAAACTTGAGCACATACAATTTCAGCCATCTCATATTTGACAAGGGGGCCAAGAAGACACAATGGAGAAAAGACAGCATCTTCAGCAAGTGGTGTTGGAAAACTGGATCACCACTTGTAGAAGAATGAAATTAAACCACTACCTCTCCCTGTACAAAAGTCAACTTCAGATGGATCAAAGACCTCAACGTGAAACCCTAAACTCTGAAGGCAATAGAAGAAAATGTTGGCAGCAGACTACAAGACATAGGCATAGGAAAAGACTTCCTTAATCAGACAGCAGCTGTGCAAGAATTAAGGTCAACAATTGACAAATGGGACCTCATTAAACTTAAAAGCTTCTGTACATCAAAAGGAACAATCAAGGAAGTGAAGAGAAATCCCACAGAGTGGGAGGAAACCTTCACCACAGAAACATCTGACAAAGCATTGATTTCCAGAATATATAAATTACTCAAAAAACAAAGAAGAAAGAAAACAAATGACCCACTCAATAGATGGAGCAAAGAGCTGAACAGAGACTTCACCAGTGAGGAATTAGAGATGACTGAGAAACACCTTAATAAGTGGTCAACATCACTAATCATTAAGGAAATGCAAATCAAAACCACTTTAAGATATCACTTTACTCCAATAAGACTGGCTAGGATCAAGAAAACAAATGATAACAAGTGCTGGAGAGGTTGTGGGGAAAGGGGAACACTCATCCACTGCTGGTGGGAATATAAACTCTTACATCCACTATGGAAAGCAGTGTGGAGAACCCTTGGAAGACTTGGAATGAACTTGCCACCTGACCCAGCCATACCACTCCTGGGCATGTACCCACAAGACTCATCCCACTGAAGAGATACATGCACAGCCATGTTTATTTCAGCTCTCTTCACAATAGCAAGGAGCTGGAACCAACCCAAATGTCCCTCAACTGACAAGTGGATAGAGAAAATGTGGTACATCTACACAATGGAGTTCTATGCAGCAGTAAAGAAAGATGACATCACAAGCTTTGCAGGAAAATGGCTGGAGCTAGAAGACATCATGCTGAATGAAGTAACACAGTCCCAGAAAAACAAACGACGAATGGTATCCCTCATTTGTGGATGCTAGTGCCAATTACCTAGTTGTAAGTATTTCTTGTGCATGGCTCCTTGAGCTTTTGTCCAAGAACTTGGAGTGATGCATATTGGAAACAACAACAACAACAACAACAACAACAACACCAGAAAGGACTGCATCCAAGAATTGACTGAAACAGTGAACTTCTGCTCAAAACAGTCAACTTCCACATGGAGAATATCGAGAAAGACTGAGAAAGAGATGAAAAGCATGTTTGGCAGAATACATGAGCTCTGGTGGGGTGGGGGGATAGGGTGGGGGACACGAATCTAGATTTGATAAAAAAAAGTATAATTCCCATAACCAATGATAACAACAAAAAAGCTAACCAACATTCTAATCATTGTTTAACTCATAGATTAACCAACTCCTGGATCTTTTTGTTTCCAATCTCTTGCTATGTGAGGTAATTAATTCTTATTATTTTAAAGCCAACTTTAATTGGAGTTTTTTTTTTTAGCACTGAAACCAAGCTCAATTAATGTTCATAGACTGAATTGAATTCCCTTAACTGATTTGGCCAACTCACTCCATAGTCTGGACCATGCACAAAAATGAGTGTTCAGGATTGTAAAATCACAGTTCTGTTTGCACTGCTGCTTTGAGTTTCTTCTGTGAACCTCAGGGATTTCAACATTGGATCATCTCCTCAAATATCTGCAAAGCAAGCCCTTTGGCCCTCATGTATCTAAGCAGTAACTTTCCTTAGGAAAGTTCTTTTTTTGGTCCATGTGTTTAAAACACAAAAGGCCTCTGGGTATGCTGGCTTCTTGGCATCCCCGAGTCTTGCAGCTGAGACATAATGACTAACCACAGGCAATTAGAGAGTGAAGTTGGTACCAAGCACTCAGAACAAATGGAGAATGCAGCTGGGTGGAGGCAGGTCTTTCTGGCATCAATCTGGGAAGCGCTGCCAAAACACCTGTGAATTCTCCCAGACTGCGCTATCAAAGCCTCCCCTTTCAAAGAATAACCCTCCATGTTTTCAGCACGTTACCTAAATGATTGTATTTATTTGACCTTTTAATTCTTTGTAGGAAGTTATTATTTTTAATAGTATACTTTTATCCTTTCCTCCAAGCAGATTATAAATAAAGCAACAGGGCTTTAGCTAGGGAATTTTATGATGGATTAAAGATGGCGAAATGGGAAAGCCCTAAATTAGGCAGGCTTGAATATCCCCACTAAAATACATATTGAAATATAATTGCCAACATGTTCTTTAAAATCCCTCTAAAATCACAAGGGATCTGCTTTCATGAATGGATTAATACCTTCATCATAGGGATGGGTTATATTTGTCATAGTGGGTTTGTCCCATCTTGCTACCTTCTGTTGCATGTTCACTTTACCTTCTGTGGTGCTATGCTGCAGCACTGGGGTCCTCCCCAGAGGCTGGCACCATGTTCTGGTCTCTAGAATCACGAGTCAAATAAATGTCTGTTCCTTGACAAATTACCCGGTCTGTGGTGTTCTGTTATAGCAGCAAGAAATGGACTGAAACAAAGGTGGAGAGGCAGGTAGGGAGGGTTTTTTTGCCACCATTTATTTTACTTTATTTGTTACTAATTAAGTTTGATCATTGACAATTTCTTATATGTCTATGCCTTCTGACTTCTCTCTCTTTTCTCCCCATCCCCATCAATAGCCCCCTCCTCTCTACCAGTCTCTTTCCCAGATTTAGTTGAATCTTAAACACCATTGGATGGGAACTGTCCATCGGAGCCTGACGAGGTCACCAGTTCACTACCAATTTTTGAAGTTCTGTACATAATCCTCCTTCTTATATTTCCCTTTCCCTTTATCGGCCACAGGGGAGACATGTGTCCCCAGGCCCTACCAGGAATAACATGAGTCTCTGTTGCTGAATACAGATTCTGGAAGGGAGAGGTCTCTAGTTCTGTGGAAGAATGGGTGGTAAGACTGACGACAGAGGCCCCTGTTGGGGACATAATTTTTACTGCATGAAGAGTTCTGAAACTAAAAGATGGCTGTGTAGAAAACAAATGTGGGAGGGGGAGAAAGAAAGCACGTTGGCTGTTGTGTGCTCAAACTGTCTCTGACTCTTTGGTTATAATAAATAGTAATTCCCACCTCCACATTCATTTTATTCAATGGATTTATTTTTTATTGAATTTTTGCAGTTTTTGTACAACCCTGTTTGATGGCATTTAGATTCACTTCCCTGTTCTCACCTCCTGTTATTATTCTCCACCTAATTTATGTACTCTAATACATATATGTGTATATGAAAGCCTATAGTATCTAATTTATGTTCACAAGTGTCCTTCTTAAGCTTGTCTACACTGTGTGAGTATTGGAATGCTGCATCCCTGCTAGTGGAGCCAAGTTTGAAGCTCTATGAGGGGATAAAATATGCCCCCTATGTGTTTCCTTTGTTCTCACTATGTGATATTATTGTTTTGGAAACCAAATCATGCCTGTCTATCTGGGGAAATGAGAGGCGAGACTGAGACATTTTGATAGAGCAAATGAAACATTTCTGGAGCCATAATCGCTGTTAACCTTTTTTCTAGTCTAGAGCAGGGTTCTGGGGGGATGGGTACCCAGGGATCCCTCCAGACCACTGGTGACCTTATGGTGAGGGAGGATGAATGGAAGGATGGCACTGTAAACACAGCCAAATACACATGGCTGGAGAGGTCATAGATTGTACAGAAATCTCTATCTCTGTCATATTTCTAGAGCAGAGCCAGGGAAATGAACAGCAGGCCAGTCCTAGTCTGGGAACTGTTGGAGACTGAGCACTACTGGCTGAGGGAGAGTAGACCTTACAGGTTCTAGACAGGCTGACTCCAGGGGATGTACTTGCAATGAAGGACCTCTAGCTACAAATGCTTCACTGGATAGTTAACATGCATGGCGGAATGTATGAGGTCCAGTGGGGATGTGTGTATGGGGGGTATGAATAGGGCAGGGGTCTAAATTTGATTAAGGACTGTTGTATGATATGTACAAAAGCTCAATAAATTTAAAAAAAAATGGAATCTCCTCTTCCTGAGCCTCAGGTGTAGGGGCAGCATTGTAGGGGTATCATCTGGGACTGGGCACCCCATCTCACTTAGTCTTTGCATTTCGACTAGTTTTGAGACTTTATAATAGACCGTCTCAGGGGTTGGAGAGATGGCTCAGCAGTTAAGAGCACTCACTGCTCTCACAAAGGACCTGGGTTTGATTCCCAGTTAACAACATGGTGGCTAACAACTCTTCATAATTCCAGTTCCAGGAGCTCCAGTTCCCACCCTCTTCTGACCTCTATGGGCATTGCACAACACAGGTGCTGTCATTCTTGGGATTTAGAGCTGGGTAGGACTATTGATTGCATAGCAGCTTCTGATACTATGGAAGCTAGTCTTCACGGAGGATGCTTCCAGGTAATTCTGACTCAGTTTATCCAGGGAGGAAGGTTCCAGGTCAATTCCAGCTCAGTTTATCCATGTCCTGTGTCCAGAGTGTGTGGTATTTTCAGCAATAGGATTTTAAGTTCTAGTTCAAAGCATCCAAGGGCTATGGTAATAGCCTATATTGTTTTGGGAGTCCTGACTTTAAGGGAAGTTTCCCTTGCCTGACCCTGGGATTTTTGTTAGATAGCCTTCAGCTATATGCGGGCATACACATATATTACATATGCATTTTTTTGGTCTTTTTGAGACAGGGTCTCCCTGTAGCCTTAGCTGTCCTGGAGCTCACTCTGTAGACCAGGTTGGCCTTGAACTCACAAAGATCCGCCTGCCTCTGCCTCTGCCTCCGCCTCCCAAGTGCTAGGATTAAAGGCGTGTGCCACCATGCCCAGCACTACATATGCATTTTTAAAGATAAACAGGAGGAGGATTATATATGCTATTTTGAAATAATAATCTTTGGTTACAATGATTAAAAAGAGTGGCATCATTCAGAAGTTGAACAGATGACAGACAGACAGACAGACAGCTGTTGGGCAGATATCCCTGTAGACCTACTTTTCATCTAAGGTTGCATTAGTCTTTGTACAAAGACTTTTCTTTGTGACAGGGGTTTGTTTTTTTTAGTAGTCAATGCCAGGCAGTCATACATAAGAACCTTTCATACAGAACTCGTGCATTTTATTTAGTTTTGTTTATGTTGACACAAATGATTTCATTGTGGCTCTAACAACTTTTATAGTATGATCCCTTAACCCAGGAACTTGAGTTGTAAGGCATTGCATACATGTAAATATGCCTGTAAATTACTGAGGCTGGTCTTTTAGGTAATGTGGAGTTTGGTGAATAAGAGTTATGCTACATCTCGGAGTGCCCTGCCTGGATTATGGATACCCAGCTGGTACAGGGATCCCAGGTGTTGAGAGGGTTTGCTGTTCATAGTTTATTACTGTATCTTCTAATGAATTGCTCTTGGTCCACAGAAGCAATGTCAACAGGAGGGATCTGGGAGAGGTATGGTCTCACAGCAAAGCCTGTTCTCCGCTCATGAAGGTGGAATACTCTGTGACACTATTCAGTTCCAGAGCTTCCTGTTAGGTTAGGAGCCGTATTTTGTCATCTTCTCTGGCTTTTCCTCCTTTCCTAACTTTCTTACTTTTTTTCCTGAAAGCACTCCTGTTATGGGCTGTGCCATCTACAAACCCCTATGCTCACCCTCATATGTCCTCATCCCCAGGACCTTAGAACGTTATGGCATTTGGAGATTGGTCCATTATGGAGGGGGCAGAGTTAAAATGAGGCTGTTACTGTGGGCTCCAATCCAAGCTGACTGCTGTCCATGTAACAAGAGGAAATTTGGACACACAAAGGGACATGAGGGATCTGGGGACACAGAAAAGGCTCTGTGAGGACATAGAAAGATACTGGCTGACTTCAGGCTAATGAGAAAGACCTGGGAAGAAACCAAGCTTGCTGATCTTGAACTTCTGATATCCAGAATATAAAATAAGCTATTGTTCAAGACAGCTACCACTGCCAGTTTTTTTCCTTTTTTTCACAATTTCAAACCTGATTGAATAATAATAATTATATAAGTTGTATCCATTTCATTGGCTTTAATTTGCAAATTATTGTGACGTTCACTTGATATTGATATAGGCAGTTCTTCAATTGCTGTGACAAAACACTCTGACCAATTCTAACTTGGGGAGTAAAGGGTTTATTCCTCTTACATCTCCCAGGCCACAGTTCATCACTTGGAGAGGCCAAGTTAGGAGGAATCAAGGTAGGAACTTGGAGGCAGGAGCTGGAACACAGGCCATGGAGGAACGCTGCTTACTGGCTTGCTCCCCTGGCCCATGTTCAGCCTGCTTTCTTATACCATACAGGACCACCTGCCCAGGGATGGCACTGTAGCCAGAGTTGTCTATAACTCCAGCTCTGGGAATGAAGTCCTCTTATAGCATCTGCAGGCCCTGGCATACATGAAGAACACATGCATGTCTATAAACACACATACAGAGCCATTCATAGAAAATACAATAAATCTTTAAGAAAGCTGTTCTTGAAATTAACAATAGCAGTATTTATACCCTCAAAATGGGCAGAAACTAAAAACTGGTTCTTCCCTTTTCTAAGAGCCAGTTGTTATGTATTTATTAGCACACCAAACGCCCCAAGGGTCCTCAATGGAGTCAGGTTGGTGGTGCAGTGTCTAGTGGTGTTCTGTGGGTGGCATGCTCTGCCATCACCATTTGCCTTTGCTGCATATGACCACACCTTCCTCTGTGCTCTTCCACGGTCTTGCACCTCCTTCTCTTAGTACTTATCTTTTCTTCAAGGTCTGCATCAAGCACTCTTTCCTCTAAGATCTCCCTCCTGGATCATTCCTGCCCTTCCTCATACTTTCTTCTCTGAATCTTTAATACTATTATTTAAAAGTTCTTTAATGATAAGTAAAAATGCATACATTATAAATATGTAATCTATAATAGTACATATAAAGCATCATCTATCTATCTATCTATTATCTGATATTCAGCAATAAAATGTCTTGCCATTTATGACATCATGGATGAATCTGGAAGTGGAAAGTCAGTTATAGAAAGCTAGGTTTTCTGTGCGCTCACCTATATGTGCAAGCTAAGAATGCCAGTCTCAGAAGTAGAGGTGGACTAGTGACTGCCATAGTCTGAGGCTGAGAGCATGTGAGTGAGTCAAAGGGACACATAATTACAAGTATGAAGAATGGCGTTCAAAAGATCTATTGTATAGGAAGTTGACTATACTTAATATGATGTATTTTTTATATGTTTGAAAATGTAGAGTGGATGTTATATATGTACTCTTTTTGTGTGTTTGCATGTATAGGTATGTGCACATGTGTGTTTGTGTGTGTGCAGGCACACAAGTTTATGTGGGTAAATGTGTATGTGAGTGTATGGAGGCCAGAGAACAACCTCAGATCTTCTTCCTGAGATGCTGTCCACCTCATTTTTTAAGACTGGTTCTCTCTGTCTCTACCTCCCCAGGGCTGAGATTAAAAGCATACACCACTATGCTTTTTTCAATGTGTATTTTTTATTGAATTTTTATGAATTTCATACAAAACTTCTTCATCATCTTTATACCCCCTCCAGACTCTCCATACCTCCCAGCAGATTTTATTCATTCTAGCATATATGTTAAGGCCTATGGAATCAGGTTTGTTTACCTAGATATTCCTCAGTGCAAATTTATCCACTGGAGTCTTGTCAGCCTATCTAGAGTTTCTCCCTTAAAGAAGATCAACTCTCCCTCACCCAGTAGTAATCAGCTGCTCAATAGTTCTTCAGCTAAGGTTGTGTGCTGCCCATTTTCCCAGTTCTCTGATGGGTTTTTGTCTGGGTGAGTTTGTGTGGGTCTTGTAAATGCTGACCCCACTTGTTGTAAGTTCACATGAGCAAGTTCCCAGAGGCCTGGGAGTCTGTTTCCTTAGGATCATATACCAATGGCTCTTACAACTTTCCACCCCCTCTTCTGCAGTGGTCCCTGAGCCAACTACCATGCTTTTTTAGGTGGGTCTGGGAGGTAGAACTCAGTTCTTCATGCTTGTAAGGTAAATATTTTACTAACAAATCTATTAGTGCATGAAAATGGTTACTGTGTGAAGTATGCATGTGTTAATTACCTATATTTAAGGAGTCAAAGATACATATATATATATATATATATATTTGATGATATCCAAGATAAAATATCCAGTGTTCTCTCTTAATTTAAAAGTAATTAAAGTAAAAGCTGGCTCAGCTCACTGAAAGCAATGGCCTTTGTTTCATCCCACTGCTTCAAGACCCCTGTCCTGTGAGCCAGCACATCTAATTGAACATCAGTTTCCTTAACCTCAACCTTAACCTTAGACAATTAGCTTTTACATTTACAGAATAAGTAGAAGGGACTTCAGTGTTGGTTTCTTCATCTCCTACCTCAACATCTGTCCTTTTAATAAATTTCGGTTGAATTACACTAACTTCCCCAATGGGCTGCAGATTCCTCAAAAATGTATTAGACATGTATTTATTTAGGCACACTAATGCCAACCACACAAAATGGGCTTTCAACACAAGTTTATCCTCAACAGGAACAGTACTTCTGGGAAGATACTACATACAGGATCCTTTCCAAGAGGATGAGATCTGAACCAATGAGTAAATCCAGTTTATATAAGAGAATCCCACACCCAATTCTGTGTTTATATAAAGTTGGTGTGACATCTCAATCACTTAAAAAAATCTCCTTGTACTTCTGTGAATGAGTCAAGATTCACGGAGGCCCAATGTTTAAAATCACGATCAAAGCTGGTTGGTGAGTCACATCCCCTGTGAATGATTGCTCCTGTGTCTGCAGCACACTCCAATACAGACTGAGTCAGCACCTCCTCTCCCTTGTTACAGAAAGAGAAAACTGGAGACAGGGAAGAGATCATAACGGGATTAAAATGATGGGTCCAGGGAGCATCTGGCTTGTTGGTTGGAGAGATGAGTCCCACTCAATATTCCAGATGATTTCACTCCAATTTGTGAGAGAATTTGTTGTGATAAGGCTCTGTTGTGGAATGTTTACATTTTGCCCATAGTTACTGATGAAGTTTTAAGATTAGTTTTCAATTTGTATTCTTTTTTTACATGGTAGGGGTTGGACCCAAGGCCTTGTATGTGCAAGGCAGGGGCTCTACCTCGGTCAGATTCCCATCCCTGAAAATAAAGTTTCTGTGAGTCATGCAGCTTATAATTTTGCTTATGTAACAAGTAGCTTCGTGACAGTCCATGATTCAACTAGAGGCTCAAATGGCCTGCAGTATGAAGCCTTCCCTCTCTAGATCTTCAGCAGTTTGAATTCCTACTTCCTTGGCACTTTCTTTCCAGAATTCTCCAATTCACGTTCCCTTTGGAAATCCCAGAGCATTTAAAATTTCTCTTCTACTTGTCTTTCTGTCTGCATAGCTTCTTTTCCTCTCTCTTCCTATTTCTCCTTTTCCCGTTCCTATGTGGCCCTGCTGGTTCAAGTTAAACAGTAACTAGGCACTGGGGAGCTTGCGTTTTCTGCCGCTAACTTGACTTCCACTTGCCTCTCCTGTTTACTTACTTGTTCAGTGCCTTGGAGAGCAGCTTAAGGTCTTGACCTTCTTTGTGCACTCCTTTAAGCATCCTGGTATATTGTTGAGCATCCCCTTTTTGTTGTATATGTCAGGTGCTTGCCATCTGTTGAGGGAAGAAGAGGTTCCTGTTGCTACAGAGCAGGAGAGAGAAGAGGACCAATCAAGAGCAGGGAAGAAAACATTAGACAGCAGTGGTAGTTTAGGGTGAAAACTTGATAGTGATAATTATTAGAACACACTGATATTTCTCTAATCTGATTTTGAATATGAACAAATAATATTAAAAATTAATAGGATGTTGCTACAGGGGCAGTTATTGTGGTACAGTGCTGGGGATTGAACCCAGAGTATGCATGGTAGATAGGCTGGCTACTAGTAAGCTATACACCTAGCCCATTAAGATTGTGAGGAAATTATTGTTTTAAGAGTACTGAGTTTCAGTTCTGTGAAAGGATGAATTCTGGAGATAAAGTAGTGATGGAGCATAAGAATCTACTCAAGGTCACGTAACTGCATGTATAAAATGGTGAGGTGGTAAAGTTCATGTTATGTGAACTCTGACAGAGTGTAAAAGACCAAAATAACAAAAGGAAAAATTTGCTTAAATTTATATAACACTGGGGAAAATTTGGTAGTTTGCACTCAGAGTTATTGTAGGAATTGACCCTTTGATAATGGTGTCAGAGAATGATGGGTGTCATGAGAAAATGAATCAGGGAATCAGTTAAACTAGGGCTGAAGGATTGCTGCCATGGAAACCTCTCTGAGATGTCAGTGCTGCCTAAGAGCTAGACATCAAGGGAGCAAGCAAAGGTATGCCCGGCTGGAAGCAGTACTGGCCACAGGAAAGGAACAGCTAATACAAAGGCCCGGAAGCAAGAGAAAACAACTTAGAACATTCCAGAAACTGAAAGAGAAGAGGCCTGTGGGGCTGTGTGTATGAAGCAGGGGCAGACTGGCAGGAGATGGGACTAAGGAGGTAGATTAGCTTGCTGGAGCACAGATAGAGGCTCATTTGTTTTCAAGTTGTTTACAACTACTTTGCAACTACAAGGGCAGGATTGAGGAATGAAAAAGTATGGGTCCCAAACTCCAAAATATTTACTAAATTGCCTTTTCTCAGAAAAGATTTACTGAGTTCCACTTTATATGTGTTGCAAGCAAGGAGATGACATCATTCGATGGGAAATATAGATGGGGAGCTTCGGATATACTTCCACCTGTCTCCTGTGTGCATTTGAGTTCCTGCTAGACTGGGGGCAGGGGCAGCTAGGGTGGAGGCAGGGCAGGGGCGGCTAGGGTGGGGGCAGGGTTCTACTTTGTCATTCATGTTTCCCTGCATAAGACTGAACCTGAGTAGCTGAGGGAAAACATCTTTCTTAAGATCTTGGAGCTGAAGGTATTGGAGCAGAGATGAGATTCCTTACAAAAACAGCTTTAAAGTCCAGGCACCCAGTTTTCTTTGACCAGAAAAACATGAAATGCATCTTACTCTATAATTCCAGAGCAAAATAAAGCCAGTGAGACAAGTATTGTTGCCATAAAGAAAGAACACAATAAGGAGCTATATATATGTTTGTATGAGTGTAGTGTCTGCATGTAGGTTGGTGCACCCGTGTCGTGCAATGCCTTGGAGGTCAGAAGAGGGCGTCGGATTCCCCTGGAACAGGAGTTAAGATGGTTCTTAGCTGCCATGTGTGTGCTGGGAATCGAACTCAGGTCCTCTGCAAGAGCAGTCTTAATTGCTGAGCCATCTCTCCAGCCCCAAGGAGCTATTTTTTTTTTTTCCCCAAGGAGCTATTTTTAAATAGTATTTTTCTTGGTTAAAAAAAAAGGTGAAGAATAGAGGTGACCTCCAAAAAATCATTTTCCCATTTTCATCGTCCAACCACCTAGGAAAGTAATATGCACATCAACAAGACGAATGACACGATGAACGATGTTTGATTGATGCAGAGCTACAGTCAGAAATTGTCATTTGTTTTCTTTAAGCCAGCTGTAGATAATGTTGACCAACTTCAATAACTAGAAGAACTATTTTCAAACAGTCTTCCCCACCAAATTTGACACCTCAAATACTCAAAATGTTCCAGGGAAGGAAGTTGAGACAATCACCATGAAGAACAGAAAGAAAATCTGGATCCTTCAGCCAGGAGGGAGACAGTGCCAGGCCTCATCCAGCAAGACACATTTACAATGGGATTTTCTAAGAAGTGAGCTTTGAATAGCTGCATTGAAATCATGAATCACAAAATAATGACATTGTGAGCTGTAAACAGTTTTAATTTATACAGGTGACATTTAAAATGCTAATCAGACCTTAAGATGATTGCTGGAAGTTAGGAAGCCTCTGCTGGGAATGCTTCCATGTTCTATGGAAATGGTTCAAAAAGCAACCAGATCTGTGAAGGTGCTTTTTGGCTTGGCAGACTTGGGCTTTGACTACTGCAGAGCCAAATAATTTGAGTGACTGTCACTTGTGGTGACACTTGTAGTAATTGAAATCTAGAGACTCCAGCCCATAAGCAAAGGGTGAGAACTCATCCCAGAGAAGGGAGATTTCAATTTAGCTTATTTCAATTTAGCTCAGTCCTCTTGCAAGGGGGAGGAAGATGCATCAGCAGTGAGAAAATTAGCTGTCTTTCACTAAGTCTGATTTTATGTGTTGATTTCAGGCCTCTCTCTCTCTCTCTCTGTCTCTCTCTCTCTGTCTCTCTCGCTCTCTCTTGATTCACAAAGAAGTTTCTTTCTCCCCTATTTACAATATATTCCATAATTTTCCATTAGTGTTTGTTCAACAATAAGTGAAAGTTTGAGTGCTTGCTATATGCTAGCCAGATATGATAAACAAGGCCCCTAAGGTCTCTGTTTCAGAGAGGTTGTGCATGGAGGAGGAGATTAGCACATACAACTGGTATATGCATACACACTTAGACAAAACAGCATCAAACCTCTGATGAGCATCATAACTAAATTAAAGCACAGTTAAGGGATGTAGTGGGCAGTGAGAGAGCTTTGCCTAACTGAAGATTCAGCACACGAGGTGAAACGAACCAGTAAAAGGGTTCAGGGATGAAGGAACTGGCATTTATTTATTTATTTATTTTTATTGATGCTTTGTGTATTTTATACATCATTTTCCAATTCAGTTCAGGCATATTTCCCTTTCCCTTCCCCCCCACCCCACCCCACCCTACCCCATCCCAGATCATGCATTCTGCCATAACTCTCCTGCATCTTTCTCTCAGTTTTTTTTCTTTTTTTAGCAATAAGTGATAATTTATGAGTACAAGCATCCTTCATGTAAAACCAATTTGCAGGCTGTTGTGCCCAAACCCCCACAGCCCCACCATCCAGCAGGGGGCGGGCGGGGGGCTTGTATGTTCAATCAAGTTGATCAAATGAGTGTCCAGACTATATTGCTGTAGTTTCACCATTCACCCCAATCGCAGCCCTTACATTCTACCACACCCCCTCTTCCACAGATTGTTCCCTAGGCTTAGAAAAGGGACACAGGTTGATGAGAAGCAAAACAGTCTACTTTCTCTGGAGCTGTTGTCTTGGACTCTGGTCAATTCTGGCTGTTTCCTTTCATGGGCTGACAGTTTGTCCAGGAATAACCTTTCGATCCTACTAATGAAGCACAAGCAATTAGATATATAGGTATTTAAACAGCACTAATAGTTATGGTAGGTTACTTTGGTATAGACACATATGTTTGGATGGTATGTTAATCCATGAATTACACTTTTTTCCTGTTAAATATGACAGGGTCTTACTGTGGCTTATAACATCTCCTAACCTGTAGAGGATGTAAGCTTGTGGCATCAGCCGTGGGTTATTCCTCCAAGGAAAGAGCCAATAGCCAATTAGATTTGGGATATACAGGCATATGGCTGCTTCTGCTGCACAGTATTTCCAGGCAGATGAGGTGTAGCTGGTGCTGATGGTGGAGTCTTGCTTGACTCAAGGAGACCCGTATTTGCTTTATTGGTTTAGTGGCCTTTGGTACAGATGGCCTCTCTGGTATTCCAGAGGCCATCTGTACACTTGCATGTGTGGTCTCAATACATCTTTCCCGTGTTAACGTCAGGTCTTCGGCAGCAGGGCCTTATTGCCTCTCTTCTTGCAGGTATCCCAGTTTAGAGGCAAGGAGCCTTTACCTTTTGTGGGGGCTTGGATCCCCTGGCCAGCATCTCCTTGGCAGAATAATCCATTGCTGATGTCAGAGCTCCTGTATTAATATATTTTGCTTAAGTGCATAGCTTAAGGACTTTAGTATTTTATTTGGTTCTGAATAGAGAATAATCCTTTTCACAGTTCCTATGCCTATTAGTAAATTAAAGAAGACAGTTTTACCAGTTTTATAAGAGATTACCTCTATAAATAGTTGTCTCCAATTTACAGTTGGAGAACGACCTCATCATCATCATATTTCTCCTTGTTCTATGGGGGGGAGGCAAGAACGTCTCTTGTATTAAAACCTTTGCGGCACCTAGAAGTTAAGTTTCATTAGGATTCATTATAAATAGTTGTTATGGGGCTGGAGAGATGGCTTAGCGGTTAAGAGCGCCGATGCTCTTGCAGAGGACCTGGGTTCGATCCCCAGCACCCACATGGCGGCTGAAAACCGTCTGTGACTCCAATTCCAGGAGAACTCCAGTTCCAGGGGAATCCGAGACCCTCTTCTGATCTCCGTGGCATTGCACGACACGGGTGCACAAACCTTCATGCAGGCAGTACATTCATACACATTAAATAAATAAATAAAAATTAAAAAAAATAAATAGTTGTTACAAGTAGGATCCACAGAGGGGTTCAATGTTTGTAGCAATCTGAGGCTTTTCTTCCTTTCAATGTTCAGATGGGTCAACCTTTCAGTTGGCACTTTCTGGTACATCCTAGTCACTGCAAAGCTGTATCTTTTCTTTCTCAGCCATTAAGTTTGTGACATTTTGACCTGTTGGAACATACAAATCTTTTCCCGTAGTTAGTTTCAAGATTTGAATTGCAAGGTTTTTGATGAAAAGGTTTCATGTCTATCTATATCCACCCCCTTTTTTTTAACCCATGAGTCTCAGGAAGACAGTTGTATTATACATACCTATAGGGTGGAATCAAGGCACAGATTTCATCAAATTCACCCATGCTGTTTTGGGTGACTATATATGATTAACTTGGGAAGAAAACTTAATTTTTATGTTAAATCATCTTATAGGTGAAAGAGAATGCTACAAGGTGATACTGTACAACAGAGAAATTTTAGAGAACATTTGTATGTGCCAATCCCAAAGTTATTGTTCTACAGATTTTATGTAAAACAAATGTGGACAACAGTGATTTATATCTCCGTTTAACTCAGATTCATTACCGTTTTTATCAGAGCCTATAAACCAATGTTTGACCCTGTCTACGGGTCATGTAACGTCAGGTACCCGAGAGGACCCCCAAACCTGAAATATAATGGGCGAGAGAAAAGAATGAGACTTTGCGAGGTTGTCAAAGTCTACTTTATTGAGCACAAGCCATTGTATTTATTTTGCAGAAGGCAAGAAATGGGGAGGGGGTGGGTGAAACAGGGTCTGGCGTCAGAGGAGGGTCTGTTCTTGCAAGATCACTGAGTTGAGACATCAGGCTGGAGTATCTGGTGACTTTTACTGCACGTCCGCACCCAGCTCTTGGAAAAAGGCTCGAGGTGACAATTCACAGAGTCAACTTCCTTGTAAGCAAGCTCAGCGTAAGCAAGCTAAAGCCTGCAGCTCCTTACATATCCCCCTTCTTTACATTAAGAAGGTATGGATAAGTATCAGGCAGAGTGGCATCTGCAGCCGATTATGTGACCGTCCCTGTCTTAGGTTCGACCTCTACAAGACCCTCTTCCTTACCCGTCTTTGGACACCCTGTCACCCTCAGGGCTCCTGTCTTAGGTTGGTAAGAGGGGAGAGGAAGTTGCCCGTCTTTGGGGCGGCCACCTGGGCTGGTACTCGTAAATTTTTGAGATAAGCAAGGCCAGTAGCTGAAAGCCTGAATAGGTACAGCTTTGGCTTCCAGCATCCTTTTACAAAAAGAGGGGGAGCCCCACTTGTAAAGGTGGGTTTTCAAGTATCTATGTTCATATTTTGAACAACCCAAGGTTCCCATAGTTCAGTCCATATTGTTGTAATCTCACAATTCACGCCAGTCTCTCTGTAGCCCTTACATTCTACCACGCCTCCTCTTCCGCAAGTTGTTCCCTAGGCTTTGGGAGAGGGGCACAGGTGGGCGAGAAGCAAAGCAACGTTTTCTCTGGAGATGTTTTTTACTCCAGTCAGGTTGTTTCCCTTCATGGGTTGACAGCTTATCCAGGGTACCTTTTTTGTTTAATATAGACATATTTACTTTTACTAAGTCCTAAAACACCATGTATCCTGTAGACAGGAGCTGGCATTTTAAGAGGCAGCAAGGGCAATATGAAATAAAGTGGGCAGTCTACAGAGAAGAAAGTGTTTGCACTGAGTTCCAGGGGAGTCTACCTAGAATACCTGTGGCATTTCCCTTTGGAAAATCAGTCTGTGGCCCTTTCCAGATATGCTGTGCATGAGATCTCTTCATTTCTTGGGGAAAGCAATGATGTCTAAAATCCTTCCCCATGCTGGACAGTTTTTCATGCTTCATTGAAAGATATGATCACCCTGGCTCTGGGACCAGCCCCAGTCCTGCTGTTCCATAGCTCGTCTTCTCTGTGAGCTAGTCAGAACCAGCTCATCCTGATCCCATCAGTACTGACCTCTTCCTGCTGAGGCTGTCAGAGAGCACCAGACTGGCTGGCTGAGGTAGCCATATCCACCCATGCTAGGTCACCCATTACCCTGCTTTGGGACCTGCTCCAATTGCACTGCTCCAGGGCTTGTGCCTCTTTGCCTTAGCTAGTTAGAACTGGCTGAGTTGATTCCTATTACTCTGACTTGAGCCTAGGCCCCTTTCCCTGCTGGAGAGCTTCTGACTAGCTTAGAACCATCTAGTCCCTCCAGTATAAAATCAAAAGAGTACCTGAAGCAGACCAACTAGCTATTCATATCTGATTAGAAAGCAACCAAGATACACCAGCAATGTAAACGGAAGGAAACTTCAACTCAAGAAAGGCAGGCTTGAATTTCATACCCGACACACAACAAAAGAAATCTATATGCCTAGCCCACAATGAAAAACCAAGATAATATGTCTGTACAAACAAGCCCTATGGAAATATTCTACTAAGAGAAAGACCCAGAGGAACCCCCAAAACCCTCTTTTAGGCTCTGTAGGCATTGCCCAGTGTGAGTACACTTACACACATACAAGAAATACACTCATAAAAAATTAATAAAATATTAAAAAATAAAAAAACACTTGTTATCAAACAGATCAAACAATTTGATCAAAAGAAGAAACATGATCAAAGAATTCAATAAACTTTAAAGAGCACACAAACAACTCGAAGAACTCATAGAGGATATGGATAAACTCCTGACTGGAACTCAAGAAAATTCAAATATGTGGGTGAATGAAATGACAATTCAGGACTTGAGATGTGAATTTAGGAAAGAGATTGAAATATTGATGAAAACTTAGGCCAAAGTGAAGATAGAATTGAAAAATTCAATAAGCCAACTTGAGAGGACAACATAAAGCCTCACCAACCATTTCATTCGAAATGGAAAACAATATTAAGATTGGACAAAATGTTGAAGAATTAGACTGCTTAAGCAAAGGATATGAAAAAAATTTAATAACATGTGAAATAGAATATGTAGGAAATGTAGGCACCATGAAAAGACCAAATTTAGACATCATAGGCATAGAGGAAGGAGAAGAATCTCAGGTCTATGGCCTTGACCAGATATAGAATTGTAGATAAAGAATTGTAGAAGAAAATTTCCCTAAGTTAAGGCAAGATGTACCCTGTGGTGGTTTGAATGAGTGTCCCCCATAGGCTTTAAGTATTCAGACATTTTTGTCTCCAGTTGGTGGCACCATTCTTGGAGGCCTTAGAACGTGTGGCTGTGCTAGAGGAAGTATGTTATTGGGGGCAGGCTTAGTGAGTTTAACAAGCCTTGTAGTCTCCAGTTGCTCTCTCTGCTTCCTGTGCTCATTTCAAGATGTGAACCTCGGCTTGCTGCTTCAGCCCTGGCCACCATGCTTCCCACCACAATGGACTCTGATTCTCTGGAACTGTCAATCATAAGCTCAAATAAACTCTTCCTTTTATAAGTTCCTTTGGCCATGGTGTTTTATCACAGCAACAGAAAAGTGACTAACACAGTTATTTGGTACCAGAGAGTGGGCTGTTGGCTGTGAAGAACCTGACCATGTGGATGTTTGGAGAAATATGGAAAACTTTGGAACTTTGGGCTAGAAAAGCTGTTGACTACTTTAAGCAGAGCTTAACGGACCATTCTAGTAGAAGCCTGGAAGAAAGCATTGCTGCAAAAAGTATAGTTCCAGAGGAAAATAAAGACTTAGGCAGCAACTGGGATCTTTTATCAAAGAGCCTGGCCAGAGTTTGCCCACAACCCAAATGCTTGCCTGATGTTAAGTTGAAAAGCATGGACTAATGTCTTTGGCAGAGGATATTTCAAGATAGCCTAATGTAGAAATGGTGGCATGGCTTTTAATGGTGAATATTATACAGATCTACAGTGAAAAAGAGCAAATGGGGCAGAAAGAAATGCAGAATGTACAGTTTGGATCTGAAAAATGCACTAGGAAGATTAAAGGTGGGGCCAAGGCATATGAAGGAGAGGCTCCCTTTGATAAGGAGATTAAAGTGATTAAGGAGAGGCCTAGCTATTTACAAGTAAACAATGGAAAAAGTGTGATTAAGGAGGGCCCTCGAGATTTACAAGTAAACAACAGAAATAGTACTTTCCGGGCAAGTCCACATCCAGCTAATCCTCCAACTTTTGAAAGGAAAATACTGAAAGGGCTTTCTGCTCCAACAAGTCCAGGGCAGAGAAAAGTTGCAAATGTGGTTGTAATAGGCCAGAGTCCATCCCAAACTTGCAGCCAAACTTGGCAGTTTCATTCACATGGTTCTGGTTTTAGAGGCATGAAGTTTGCAAGAGTGAAGGGGTCAACAGTTTTTCCTCCATGGTTTCAGAGAGCTGCCAAAGCCAGGCAGAGTGCAGCAGGGTCGTCCCTGAATAAAGAAGGCCCTAATAGGCCATTGCATGAAGCTGTGAATGTGAAGCCTGGTTGGCAGCAGAGACCCCAAGAAAACATTCCAGATGCCAGAGCTGTGAGATATTTGCCAAGGAGAGCTGTATACAGGGAGTGGTACCAGCCTAAGAAAGAGATGTATATTGTGAGCAAAGCTGGAAGAGCTGAGCCATCTAAGCCCTTTGGAAGCAAAGTCCCAGAAGTTGCACATGGAGCTACTGGACTTGATGTTTGCCCTGATGGTTTTGGGTCTTGTTTTGTTCCAATATTTCCTCACTATGCCTCTATTCCTCCCTTTTGGAATGGGAATGTGTATTCAGTTCCACTGTATGTTGGGAGAATGTAATTTGTCTTTTGATTTTCCAGGGGCTTACAGTTAAGAGATTGGCCTGGGTCTCAAAAAGACTTTAGACTGGGGCTGGAGAGATGGCCTCACGGTTAAGAGCACCGACCGCTCTTACAGAGGACCCGGGTTCGATCCCCAGCACCCACATGGTGGCCGAAAACTGTCTGAAACTCCAATTCCAGGAGAACTCCAGTTCCAGGGGAATCCGACACCCTCTTCTGACCTCCGCAGCATTGCACGACACGGGTGCACAGACCTGCATGCAGACAGTACATTNAAGTTGAAAAGCAATGGACTAATGTCTTTGGCAGAGGATATTTCAAGACAGCCTAACGTAGAAATGGTGGCATGGCTGTTAATGGTGAATATTGTACAGATCTACAGTGAAGAAGAGCAGATGGGACAGAAAGAAATGCAGAATGTAGTTTGGATCTGAAAACTGCACTAGGAAGATTAAAGGTGGGGCCAAGGCATGTGGAGGAGAGGTTCCTTTTGATAAGGAGACTAAAGTGATTAAGGAGAGGCCCAGCTATTTATAAGTAAACAATGGAAAAAGTGAGATTAAAGTGATTAAGGAGAGGTCTCGAGATTTACAAGTAAACAACAGAAACAGTACCTTCAGTGCAAGACCACACTCAGCTAAGCCTCCAATTTTTGAAAGGAAAATACTGAAATCGTTTTCTCTCCAAGACCAGGGTAGAGAAAATTTGCAAATGTGGTTAAAGTAGGAGAGAGTCCATCCCGAATTTGCAGCCAAACTCGGCAATTTCATTCACGTGGTGCTGGCTTTAGAGGCATGAAGTTTGCAAGAGTGAAGGGGTTATCAGTTCTTCCTCAGCAGTTTCAGAGAGCCACAGAGGCCAGGCAGAGTGCAGCAGGGGTGTCCCTGAATAAAGAAGGCCCTGATAAGCCATTGTGTGACGCTGTGAATATGAAGCCTGGTTGGCAGTGGAGACCCCAAGAAGACATTCGAGATGCCAGACTGTGAGATATTTGCCAAGGAGAGCTGCAAACAGGGAGTGGTGGTACCAGCCTAAGAAAGAGATGTATGTTGCAAGCAAAGCTGAAAGAGCTGAGCCATCTAAACCCTTTGGAAGTCAAGTCCCAGAAGTTGCACATGGAGTTGCTGGACTTGGTGTTTGCCCTGCTGGGTTTCGATCTTGTTTTGGTCCAGTATTTCCTCACTATGCCTCTATTCCTCCCTTTTGGAATGGGAATGTGTATTCGGTTCCACTGTACATTGGAAGTTTGTAATTTGTCTTTTGATTTTACAGGAGCTTACAGTTAGGAGATTGGCCTGAGTCTCAGAAGAGACTTTGGACTGTAGACTTTTGCATGGCATTGAAACTGGTAAAGACTATGGGGACTTTTAAGGTTGGACTAAATGCATTTTGCATTTTATATGGTCAGGAGCCTATGGGGGCCAGGGAGTGGAATATGGTGGTTTGAATGAGTGTCCCCCATAGGCTTTAAGTATTCAGACATTTTTGTCTCCAGTTGGTGGCATTGTTCTTGGAGGTCTTAGAAGGTGTGGCCATGCTAGAGGAAGTACGTTATTGGGGGCAGGCTTAGTGAGTTTAACAAGCCTTGCAGTCTCCTGTCGCTTTCTCTGCTTCCTGTGCTCATTTTGAGATGTGACCCTCAGCTTGCTGCTCCAGCCCTGGCCACCGTGCTTCCCGCCACAATGGACTCTAATTCCCTGGAACCGTCAATCGTAAGCTCAAATAAACTCTTTCTTTTGTAAGTTCCTTTGGCCATGGTGTTTTATCACAGCAACAGAAAAGTGACTAATACATACCCATACTGATAGAAGTACAGAAAGCAACACAGAGACAGAGTTAGAACAGAAATTCCCCACAGCATATCATAGTAAAACCACTAAATGCACAAAACAAAGGGAGAATACTGAAAGCCGCAAGAGAAAAACAAATTACATATAAAGGAAAACCCATCAGAGTTACAACTGACTTTTCAGTGCAAACTGTAAAATTCAGAAGAGCCTGGAGGAAAGTATTGCAAGTTCTAAATAATCATAGATGCTAACCCAGGATATTTTACCCAGGAAAACTATCTATCATAATCAAAGGGGAAAGAAAAAAAAATTCCATAATTCCATGATACAAATAGGCTGAAAGAATTTATGTCCACAAAACCAGCCCTACAGAGAAAACTCAAAGCAATACAAAGGACTGAAGAAAAGAATGATCATACCTAAGAGGCTACAGAAAGAAAACAAATGAAGATATAATTACAGAAACATGAAGTAGGACCAAGAATACAAATAGAAAATAAAATGACAGTAACCAATATACATCTTTCAATAATAACTTTAAATATCAGTGGCTTCAACTCCTTAGTCAAAAGACACAGACTAGTTGAATGTATTAGAAAGTAAACCCATCTATTCTTTGTCTATAAGCCAACTCTTCTCACCTGGAAGGCACTGCTTTAGTGTAAAATAATGGGAAAAATATTTCAAGCCAATGCAACTAAGAAACAAGCAGGTGTTGCAATTGTAATATCTGACAAAATGGACTTCAAATTAAAACTAATCAGAAGAGACAGAGGGCAACTTCATTCTGATCATAGGAACAATGGACCAAAAAGATATTATAATCATGAATGTATATGCACCAAATTCTGGTGTACCCATTTCATAAAAACAGTACTACTATAGGACTTTAAGACACATAATAACCCAAACTCAGTAATATTAAGTGACTTCAATACCCCACTATCTCTAGTAGACAGGTAAATTGGACAAAGAATAAAGAGAGAGACATCTGAATTAAATGATATCATAATCAAATGAACCTAACAGATATATATCAAGTATTCTACCCAAGCACTATGTAGCAACCCATGGAAGTTTTTCTAAAAACGACCACATACTGTGGTATAAAACAAGACTCAACAAAGGCGAAAAATTGAAATAATTTCATGTATTCTATCAGACCACAGTGCAATAAAGCTTAAAACCAATACCAAAAGAAGCTCTAGTAACTACATGAATAGGACTTTAGGGAACATGCCTCAAAATAATTAAAGTTACATACAATGGACTCATAGTCAACATCATTCTAAATGGAGAAAAACTCAAAGCATTCTATTAAAGTGATGACTTTAGAAAGGCTGTCTGCTATCCTCACTCCTTTTCAATGTAGTACTTGAAATGCTAGCTAGAGCAGTAAGAGAAGAGAAGGAAATTAAAGAGGTACTAATTGGAAAAGAAGAGGTCAAATCCCTGTTCGCAGATTATATGATATTATACATAAGAAACCTCAAAAATCCCACAAGAAAATTTCTAGAAATAATGAACACTTTTAGGAAAATGGCAGGTGGCAAAACCAACTTACAAAAATTAGTAGTCTTTCTATATACCAATAATAAGTAATCAAAGAGTTCAGGTAAACACTTCCATTCATAATAGCCTCAAAAATATCCTGAGGTTAATGTAATCAAAGATGTTAAAGACCTCTTAAATTACAAATTTAAACCCTTGAAGAAAGAGACTAAGACAGAAGGAGACTGAAAGACCTCTCATGCTCATGGATTGGTAGAGTTAAAATTGTGAAAATGATCGTCCTGCCAAAATCAATTTACAAATTCAGTGTAATCTCAATCAAAACCCCCATGACATATTTCACAGAAATAGAAAAATACATTCTAAAATTCATATGGAAACACAAAAGTCCCTGGATTGCCAAAGCAATCTGGAACACAAAAAGCAATGCTGGGATGATTAGCATACTAGGCCTCAAACTATATTACAGAGCTGTAGTGATAAAAACAGCATGGTATTGGCAGTAAAACAGACTTGTAGAGCAATAGAACAACACAGAAGACCAAAACATGTGCATGCAATTACGGCCACCTGATATTTGATGTAGATGCCAAGAACACATTGGAAGAAAGATCTAATCTTCACCAAATAGTGCTGACAAAACTAGGTCTCCATGTGTAGAAGAATGAAATCAGATCCATGCCTATCTCCCTACACAAAAGCCAGCCAAAAATTGATCAAATAACTCAGTATGAAGCCCAAAACGCTGAAACTGTTAGAAGAAAACATAGTTGGTACCCTACAAGATGTGTGTTTAGGAAAGGATTTTTCCAAATTGGACATAAGTCTGTTGCTCAGGAATTAAGACCAATAGCCAACAAATTGGAACTAATTAAACAGCAAAGGAAATGGCTAACAGAGTGAAGAGGAACCCACAGATTGGAAGAAAATCTTCACCTGGTACACAATTGACAGGAAATTAATATCCAGCATATACAAAGAACTCAAAAAACAAAGGTAAGAAAATAAATGACCCAATTAAAATGCACTATGGATCAGAACAGAGAGCTCTCAAAAGAATAAATAAAAATGGCTAAAAATCACCCAAAAAGTGTTTAGTATTTTTAGTAAGTAGGAAAACTTGGGCAACTACTGTGAAAATCAGTCTGGAGAACTCTACAAAACTAAAAGCAAATCTACCATATGATCCAGATATACCACTCCTTGGCATATACCCAAAGTACTCATCCTACTGCAGAGATATTTGCTCATCCATGTTTGCTGTTGCTCTTTTGACTAAGATATAGAAACAAATAAAATATCCCTTAACTGATGAATGGATAATGAAAATGTGGTACATTTAGAAAATGGAGTTCTACTCAGTGGTAAAGAAAAATGAATCATGAAGTTTTCATGTAAATGGATGGAAGTAGAAACTGTCATACTGAGTGAAGTAACAAAGACTCAGGAAAAACAAGCAACATACATGCTCTGTTATTTGTGGATTTTGGCTCCAATCTTTAGATGTGAGTATATATCCTGATTAACCACAGGAACCAGGGAAATGGAAAGGAACCATTGAGATAAAGGGTAAGAAGTGGCTTATGAGAGGATAGTAGGAGACAGTTGTTAGCAAGGAGGAGATGGTGATAAGAGGGATATTTTCCTGGGGAAGGAGGAGACAGGGTTATACAGTGGGAGTGAGAGGAGAGAGAAATAATTCTTAGATGGTGTGAAAAATGAGGGGAATGTATTAGTTCAAAGTCATACTGAAATTATCTATCATCTATCTAATTAGTTCAAAGTCATACTGAAATTATCATCTATCTATCTATCTATCTATCTATCTATCTATCTATCTATCTATCATCTATCTATCTATCATCTATCTATCTATCATCTATCTATCTATCTTTCTATCTATCTATCTATCTATCTATCTATCTATCTATCTATCTATCTGTATAGCTGAAGGCTATATAACAAAAACACAGTGTTGGGCAAGAGAAACTTCCCTTCAAGTTGTTGGTTGGGATAGTTGGAGAGACTCTCAAAGTATCACAGGCATTGCCATAGCCCTTGGTTGACTCTCAGAACTTGGAAGGAAGACCTTATTGCTGAAGACAGGCCATACTTCAGACAGAACTTGGAGGAATGCAACTAGAACTAAACTGGAAGCTGCCTCCCTTAAGACTAGCTCTCCTGGTATCAGAGGATACTATGCAAGCTTTCAAAAGAGAAGCGAATTATTGACCTTACTCAGCTGTAAATCCTAATAAACTACAATGACTGATCTAGCAAACTATCTCTATTGGTGAAGTTTTGGCATTTTTTTCCTTGAGGATAATCGACAGCTGTCTAATTGGAATTAAAGTCTGGTCAATGGGAGGGAGCTTATTGTGGTGCTGTAAACATAGTCAAATGCACAAGGCTGGAGAGATCATAGATGTAGAGAAAACCTACGTTTGCCACATGCCTAGAGCAATGTAAGTTCTATTTATTTATTTATTTATTTATTTATTTATTTATTTATTTATTTATTTATTTTTGGTCTTTTTGAGACAGGGTCTCCCTGTAGCCTCAGCTGTCCTGGAACTCACTCTGTAGACCAGGCTGGCCTTGAACTCACAAAGATCAGCCTGCTTCTGCCTCCCAAGTGCTAGGATTAAAGGTGTGTGCCACCACACCTGGCTCGTAAGTTCTTTTTTTTTTTTTTTTTTTTTTTTTTTTTTTTTTTTTTTTTTTTTTTATTTCCTGTATGTGACGAATGTACTGTCTGCATGCAGGTCTGTGCACCCGTGTCGTGCAAGTCCGCGGAGTTCAGAAGAGGGTCTCAGATTCCCCTGAAATGGAGTTCTCCTGGAATCGGAGTTACAGACGGTTCTCAGCCGCCATGTGGGTGCTGGGGATCGAACGGTCCTCTGCAAGAGCGGTCGGCGCTCTTAACCGCTAGGCCATCCCTCCAGCCCCAAGTTCTTTTTTTAAAAAGGATTTATCTTAAGGACTTTTGAGTGTTCTAAATATGCACCCTCATATTTACAGATGAGTATACCTCTCACCACTCATCAGACAAACTTCTTTTTGCAACAGATGGAGACTGACTAACACAGAGTCCACACAACTGGCCAAATGGAGGGAATAATTGCCCCTGAGATGCTTAGCTGTAAATGACACATCTTCAGTGCAACCTCTACATATAAGACAAATGCATCTTTCAACTCTCATTATACAAGTTTCCTTTGCAGAAGATGGTGATTATCACAGAAAGCCACAAGTGACCAATGTGCAGAGAAGAAGAGACTGAAGAATGCTCATTCCAAACTTATGCCTTCCAAGACTCAGGAATTGTGGAAGAGGGGGTGACAGATTTTTTTTCTCTTTTATTTGTTTATTTTTTAAGGGATTCTACAATATAATAGCACAGTTGTTTCAGATAACATGAAGTTACTCAGTTGCCATACAATTAGGTAATTGGTGCATTTTTTTTGAAGTGAGCCAAATGTATTAAGCATAACAATGAATGTAAGTAACGTTCATGTAAAACCAATTTGCAAGTATCTATGTCCAAATTTTGAACAACCCAAGGTTCTCATAGTCCAGTTGGAGAAGCTTGTATGCACAAGCATGTTGATCAAATAGGAGTCCAGTCTATATTGCTGAAGTCTCATGATGGGGGTAACAGATTTTAAGAGCCAGAGGTGGTGAATGGCTACAAGAAAACAGAGTTTTCCAGATAGCTGGGTAGTTACACATATGAACTCAGCAATGGTGACAGCAGCACGTACAAGTCCCATGCAAGCTCAGACCAGATTAAATTCAGCATAGACATGGGGAAGTGGGTGGTAATCCCAACCCAACCTTAGGTACTTTTGGTAACTGGTGTTGCTGGGGAAAGGGAGAGAGAGCCTCTTACAGGGATGAGACTCTTGGTAGGTTAACCAGGCCAGTGGATGGAGCCTGTGGTGGTTTGAATGGAGAAATGTCCCCCATAGGCCTTTAAGTATCAGGCATTTGTCTCCAGTTGGTGGCACTGTTTTGGAGGTCTTAGAAGGTGGGCGTGCTGGAGGAAGTACGTCATTGGGGTGGGCTTAGTGAGTTTAACAAGCCTTGAGGTCCCAGTCTCTCTCTCTCTCTCTCTCTCTCTCTGTCTCTCTCTCTCTCTCCTTCTCCTGCCCCTATGCTCATGTGAGATGAACTCGGCTTGCTGCTCCACCCCAGCCCCATACCTCCTGCCACAATGACCTGATTCCCTGGAGAACTGTCAATCATAAGCTCAAATTAAACTCTTCCTTTTATAAGTTCCCTTGCTCATTGGTGGTTTTATCACAGCAACAGAAAAGTGACTAACACAGTTATTTGGTACCAGAAGAGTGGGCTGTTGGCTGTGAAGAACCTGACCAGTGGATGTTTGGAGGAATGTGGAAGACTCTGGAAATTTGGGTTAGAAAAGCTGTTACTACTTTAAGCAGAACTTATGGCTACAAGAAAACAGAGTTTTCCAGATAGCTGGGTAGTTACACATATGAACTCAGCAATGGTGACAGCAGCACGTACAAGTCCCATGCAAGCTCAGACCAGATTAAATATCAGCATAGACATGGGGAAGTGGGTGAGTAATCCCAACCCAACCTTAGGTACTTTTGGTAACTGGTGTTGCTGGGGAAAGGGAGAGAGAGCCTCTTACAGGGATGAGACTCTTGGTAGGTTAACCAGGCTCCAGTGGATGGAGCCTGTGGTGGTTTGAATGAGAATGTCCCCCATAGGCTTTAAGTATTCAGGCATTTTGTCTCCAGTTGGTGGCACTGTTCTTGGAGGTCTTAGAAGTTGTGGCCGTGCTGGAGGAAGTACGTCATTGGGGGTGGGCTTAGTGAGTTTAACAAGCCTTGAGGTCTCCAGTCTCTCTCTCTCTCTCTCTCTCTCTCTCTGTCTCTCTCTCTCTCTCCCTGCTTCCTATGCTCATTGTGAGATGTGAACCTCGGCTTGCTGCTCCAGCCCCAGCCACCATACCTCCTGCCACAATGGACTCTGATTCCCTGGAACTGTCAATCATAAGCTCAAATAAACTCTTCCTTTTATAAGTTCCCTTGCTCATGGTGGTTTTATCACAGCAACAGAAAAGTGACTAACACAGTTATTTGGTACCAGAGAGTGGGCTGTTGGCTGTGAAGAACCTGACCATGTGGATGTTTGGAGAAATGTGGAAGACTCTGGAAATTTGGGTTAGAAAAGCTGTTGACTACTTTAAGCAGAGCTTAACGGACCATTCTAGTAGAAGCCTGGAAGAAAGCATTGCTGCAAAAAGTATAGTTCCAGAGGAAAATAAAGACTTAGGCAGCAACTGGGATCTTTTATCAAAGAGCCTGGCCAGAGTTTGCCCACAACCCAAATGCTTGCCTGATGTTAAGTTGAAAAGCATGGACTAATGTCTTTGGCAGAGGATATTTCAAGATAGCCTAATGTAGAAATGGTGGCATGGCTACTAATGGTGAATATTATACAGATCTACAGTGAAAAAGAGCAAATGGGGCAGAAAGAAATGCAGAATGTACAGTTTGGATCTGAAAAATGCACTAGGAAGATTAAAGGTGGGGCCAAGGCATATGAAGGAGAGGCTCCCTTTGATAAGGAGATTAAAGTGATTAAGGAGAGGCCTAGCTATTTACAAGTAAACAATGGAAAAAGTGTGATTAAGGAGGGCCCTCGAGATTTACAAGTAAACAACAGAAATAGTACTTTCCGGGCAAGTCCACATCCAGCTAATCCTCCAACTTTTGAAAGGAAAATACTGAAAGGGCTTTCTGCTCCAACAAGTCCAGGGCAGAGAAAAGTTGCAAATGTGGTTGTAATAGGCCAGAGTCCATCCCAAACTTGCAGCCAAACTTGGCAGTTTCATTCACATGGTTCTGGTTTTAGAGGCATGAAGTTTGCAAGAGTGAAGGGGTCAACAGTTTTTCCTCCATGGTTTCAGAGAGCTGCCAAAGCCAGGCAGAGTGCAGCAGGGTCGTCCCTGAATAAAGAAGGCCCTAATAGGCCATTGCATGAAGCTGTGAATGTGAAGCCTGGTTGGCAGCAGAGACCCCAAGAAAACATTCCAGATGCCAGAGCTGTGAGATATTTGCCAAGGAGAGCTGTATACAGGGAGTGGTACCAGCCTAAGAAAGAGATGTATATTGTGAGCAAAGCTGGAAGAGCTGAGCCATCTAAGCCCTTTGGAAGCAAAGTCCCAGAAGTTGCACATGGAGCTACTGGACTTGATGTTTGCCCTGATGGTTTTGGGTCTTGTTTTGTTCCAATATTTCCTCACTATGCCTCTATTCCTCCCTTTTGGAATGGGAATGTGTATTCAGTTCCACTGTATGTTGGGAGAATGTAATTTGTCTTTTGATTTTCCAGGGGCTTACAGTTAAGAGATTGGCCTGGGTCTCAAAAAGACTTTAGACTGGGGCTGGAGAGATGGCCTCACGGTTAAGAGCACCGACCGCTCTTACAGAGGACCCGGGTTCGATCCCCAGCACCCACATGGTGGCCGAAAACTGTCTGAAACTCCAATTCCAGGAGAACTCCAGTTCCAGGGGAATCCGACACCCTCTTCTGACCTCCGCAGCATTGCACGACACGGGTGCACAGACCTGCATGCAGACAGTACATTCATACACATACAGAAATAAATAAAATTAAAAAAAGACTTTAGACTGTAGACTTTTTTTTTAAACACTCTATTTCTTTAAACATTTTTTTATGTGTATAAATGTACTGTCTGCATGTAAGTTTGTACACCTGTGTCATGCAATGCTGCAGAGGTCAGAAGAGGGTGTTGGATTCCCCTGGAACTGGAGATAAGATGGTTCTCGGCCACCATGTGGGTGTTGGAGATTGCACCCGGGTCCTCTGCAAGAGCAGTCTGTGCTCTTAACCACTAGGCCATCTCTCCAGCCCCGTGGACTGTAGACTTTTGAATATAATTGAGACTAGTAAAGACTATGGGGACTTTTAAGGTTGGACTAAATGCATTTTGCATTTTATATGGTCAGGAGCCTAGGGGGCCAGGGAGTGGAATGTGGTTTGAATGAGAGTGTCCCCCCATAGGCTTTAAGTATTCAGACATTTTGTCTCCAGTTGGTGGCACTGTTCTTGGAGGTCTTAGAAGGTGTGGCCATGCTGGAGGAATTACGTCATTGGGTGCTTCCTGTGCTCATTGTGAGATGTGAATCTCAGCTTGCTGCTCCAGCCCAGGCCACCATGCCTCCTGCCACAATGGACTGATTCCCTGGAACTGTCAATCATAAGCTCAGTTAAATTCTTCCTTTTATAAGTTCCCTTGGTCATGGTGGTTTTATCACAGCAACAGAAAAGTGACTAATACAGAGCCACAATTAGGATATTTGGGGACACAAATCAGTCTCTATAGGCCGTATTATATATGTAATAGAGTTCATTAAATTGAGTGGGGGCAATAAGGGGGTTGAAGATAGGGGAGTGGATCCAAATACCATCAAATTATATTGTATGAAGATTGAAAAAATCAACAAAAAATATGATCTTGTGAACTTACCGACACTTGAGCTTAGTTTTCATACCTGGGAAAAGGAGTGGATAATATGTTCCATCCACTCATAAGGTGATTAAAAATAAAATCGTAAGTGAGGTATGGGAAAAAATCAAGAAGAAAACACTCTATAAGGAATACCTGTGACAGTAGGTTTGGTCACCTGAGCAGCTAGCTGCAAGCCTGCTCCACTGATGTGCACAACTGTCTCCAATGAACACCTCATCGAGTCTGTTACCTCTAGCACAGGCCTCAGTCACAGATACTAAGTGAGTGCAGTAGTGACACTTTTATCTTGGTGGTAACCAACAGCTATTAGACTAAGTGATTAGACTTAAAGCCTACTCAGTGGTAGGGAACTCATGTGTGGTATTCCAACCACAGTCAAATACACATGCCTGGAGTAAATTAACCTTTATTTATTGGTTCAATTACACTTTCTGGTCTCCGTCCTGTGACACATCTTTTTTTAAAGACAGTGCTTAGGTTTCCATGGATGTTGCTCTTCACAGTGTTTTTTTGTTTGTCATGGTTTATATCACTCCCCTAGCCAGGGCATTTTTATTGTTTTTGTCAATGTTCTTTTGCAGCATTGTACCCAGACTGGATCAGCACTTTCAGACAGCCCCTCTCATCTCATCCAGACTGTGCTGGCCTCAAGTCTTCAAGTCATGGAGAGCATGTCTAGACTATAACTGGTCATTAAGCTTATACAGCACCTGCTGAGTTGTTTCATGAAAGCATTTATTCAAAGACGTCTTGATTCCATTCTCCCTTTGTGAAAAAAAGAAGTTGCAAGTAACTTGGAGCAACCTACTCCAGAGGTGGGGATCCTTGCTTCAAAAATCCTAGCCACCACTCGGGAAGAGGGTCATGTGACCAGTGGAAGACACCGATGGTTGTAACAGGATGAACTGGACTCAAAAACTGAGGCTGAAAAAAAAAAAAAAAAAAAAAAGCCCTCGACAGCAAGAAAAAAAAAAAAAAAAAAAACTGAAGGCTGAGATGGCTCCTCTTCCCCAGTAGACAAAAGCTTCTAAAGCACCCCTAGAGAATAGTTATCTAGTCTACTGAACAAATCTGTAGTTATCTTTAGTCATATGCGCAGGAGACTGGAGTCACCTGTGAATTCCCAAATCCTATGCCTTTACTTCCTTAGACTTTATCTTATATTTTTATCTTACTTTAAAGTGGAATTGCAGTCTATTAATTTCTGCATGTGCACACACACATACACACATGCACACACATAAATACCTTATCCTTTCTAAGAGCTAGAACTCTGCTGGGGATATAGAGATGAAGGTTCCGGCAATATTTTTTTCAAGTCCATTCTGTCCTCTGTGAAGCACCAGAACAGTGACCACAGTGTGCATAAAAAAATCTATCATCTGTCTGTTTATCATCTATTTATCTATACATTTATTTATTTTTATGTGTGTGAGTGGTTTGCTTGAATGTATGTGCACCCATGTCATGAAATGCCTGTGAAGGCCAGAAGAGGGTGTCAGTTCCCCTGGAACTGGAGTTACGGATGGTTGTTACCTGCCAGTGGTGCTGGGAACTGAACCCAGGTCCTCTGCAAGAGCAGCCAGTGCTCTTAACCATCCCCAGCCCCTGAAGTACACCCCCTGTGGGACAGCAATCCTGGACTCAGATATATCTTGAGCATATGCAGGCTACCAATCTGCTTAGCACACTAGGTGGAGCAAAGTTGCAGGCCGCTCTGTTTTTGGCTAGCATGTGCTCAGAGGTCAGGAATCATCTTATCTGTCAGTTCACCCCTTTTCTGAATAGAATAGGCCCCACAAGCTGGGATGATACGTGATGGTGTGGAGGTCTATGATTGACCACTGGGAGATGATGTCACAGTTGCCTATTAGAATAAATGGATTTCATGGATTTGCTCCACCTGATGTGTTCCCTGAGCTATTACTGTGCATGTGCTTGGTTGTGGGGCCATCATCCCCACAGCTGGCTCTTCAGCTCCTTTGGTTGTGGGAGCCAGCAGCCTCAAAACCGTGTGTTTGGCCATGGGACTATCAACCCTGCAGTCACATGTTTGGTTGTGAGACTATCAGTCCTATAGCTTCGTGTTTGGCCACAGGGCCATCAGTCCCACAGCTGTGCATTAACCTGCAGGGCCATCAGCCCTGTGTGTGCCCTCTTCAGCCTGTCCTACCATGGGGTCAGCAGCCACACGCTCCCTTTTCTTTTCCTTTTTTTTTCTTTAGGTAGGATTTCACTATGTTACTGGATCACAAGGTTCACTATGTAGAGTAGGCTATCCTTGAACTCACAGACATCTGCCTACCTCTGCCTCCAGGCCACACACAGGCAGCATAGGCACACACAGACTGGCACACAGTCTGCTCAGATGTAGGCACACAGGTTTACAGGCAGACATATACGGGTAGACTAGCAATGTGAAGTCTCAGGGCTTTGACTGCAAGGCCATATTTATAAAGAGCCCACAAAAGTGGGACTCTGACAACCCCCCCAAAACAGTTGGGGTCCCCTCACATCCAGAATCAGCCATTTTGTGTCAGATAACTAGCTGGATATCTAGCTACAGCACAGCTCCAACTCACACCAGAAATCCATGTGAGTACCGTGTTGTGTACCTACACGGGCCCTTATGCCCTTCTATTTCTAACGGTACCAATTTGCTCCCTTCTTTTAACAAACCTTTGTTTATTATGTGCGTGTGTGGTGTGCATGTCACATCACATATGTGGAGGTTGGAAGACAACTTTTGGGAGGTGGTCGTTCTTTCGCCATGGCTTCTGGGGATTGAACTCAGGTCATCAGATGTGCACTGTAGCACTTTTACGCAGCAGTCCATCTCACCAGCCCCTGCTGCCCTCCTGGAGGATGCAGTCATTTGCCACTGTCTAAAACCATGGAAATTATTCTGAGTGCTGTTATTCTTCTGTGAGGACTTGTGTTTTCAGTCTCAGGCTGTGTGTTATGAGAGCTGTTTTACAAAGATCCAATGAGAATTTTTGTTAAAATCCCCTTTTAAAAGTACCTTAAATATGACTATGCAGGATTTAGTTTGAGCACAAGGTAGCTCTCACTTCATTTTTGAATACTCTCATAATTTATATACCTCAATAGCTTTATTTATCTATTATTTATTTTAAAATTTCCAGGTTACTTATGTGCTCTGACGATAAGGTGGGCTTCTTACAGAGAACCACAAATCTTCTTTTGTGTTCATTATATGGGAAAGACTTCATGTTGCGGGGTGCCCTTTCTCTGTCCTCTTTGTAGGGCTTACAATGAACTAGTGTGCTTTGGTGAACCCCATCTACCACCACTTTTCCAGCTTTATAAGCAATTTTTCCCTTTTGGTAACCTGAATGGTGTCTGGCTGTGTGATATTGTATCTGCTAAATAATAACGTTCAAATGGAGCATGGTGCCAAACTGAATATAAGAATGTAGACTTGTCTCAGACTCTTCTGAAAAGTTTTGTGGCTTTTTTATTCAGAGTTTCACATTCTCAGGACTTTTCTCTTTCATTGTTAAGACTGTTCTTGACTTCTGTGTATCTTTCCACTCTTTTGTTTTATTATGTCTGTGGGCTTTGGAGTCAGAGCAATAGGTTCAAGTCATGTGTCTAAGACCTAAAATCTGTGTGACCAGAGACAAGTTCTGTAGTTTTCCTGGGCTATGTTTTCTGCATCTGTAAAAATGTCTGCTTTGGATTTGATGTAGGGTTTAAATGCTATGTAGAATGTAAAGTATTTAGCCAGGATGTGGCACATATTTGTTTAATAAGTATCAGCAGTACAAATTTACTTCTTGTGCTTTTACATGCTAATCATACTCACAAAACCAGTGAGTATCAAAAACCAAGGCTCACACTCAATATTGGACTCAGGCCAGACTGGATTGGAGAGAGGCTGGGCTACTTGATGAGCCTCAGAGCCTAGGTTTGTTGTCAGTGCTGTGCAAAGATGTCAGCTCCCAAGAGGGGGACAGCGTTGCTCTCTGGTCTGAACCTTGTTTGCAGTAGCTCTCCCCCCATGGACCAGGTCCTCACAAGGATCAGATCTGTCCAGGAAGAAGCTTTCAAGTAAGACCAGAATGACTGCTGTTTGCTCAGAGTGAAGTATTCCTGGGATGTGAGCTTTTGAGTGGTGAAATTAGAACCATCCCAGGGAAAGAAGGACTACTGACTACCTTACCCATCTCAGGAGGCTCCTGAAAAGGTAGAGGTGCAAGGAGAAAAACAGAAGAAAGTATCTCAATGATTATTTTGCATAGAAGTGTATTGAAATGGCATATAGTGGGTATATAAATAGAGCACTGCATTTTCAAGGGGGGAGCACAGCAAGAAGTTTCTCTTTTCTCGCTCTTCCCTTGGAGGATCACTGGTAGTCATAGTCTCTGCCTGGAAGAATCCAGGACATGTCCAGGAAAGGTACTCCTGTACATTAGACACAAAGCCATCTGGGGCCACAAAGGCCTGCTTTGTAAACCCTTGCTACTCAGTGTCTGGCTAGCACTTTGGGCATCACATGGGAACCCGTCAGAACTGCAGCCTATCAGGCCCAGCAGCAGGCCTGTCTGAATCATTCTGTAGATTAACAAGATCCCCAGGTGAATCACATGCACAAGAAAATTGGAGGAGCTCAGGTCCTGCCTTAAGCCAATGGTGCTTCACTTCGTTGGGCATTGAATTCTCCTGGGGAACTTGGTAAAATGCCTCTGCCGTTTCATGCTTCAACAAACAGAAACCTGTGTGTTGATAACTTCTCCAGGTGATGTCAACACACAGCACAGTCACTGCAGTCTTAAAGAATTATTCACGACAGGTGGAAGTAGGCAGTTTTTAAGGAGTGTGTTCTGCCTCTACTGTCGTATTCACAAAGCTGGAGGCAAATGTTTGTGTTTGCTGTTGCTCTTAGCTTCTCGGTCACTGTGGAAGCTTCCCTGACAGTGGCAAAGAGATCATCAAAAGATTTGTGCAGACTCATACACCGGTTCCCCCAATGGAGGGATGTGCAAGTTCATCCTTTGGAAAGGTGTGCATTCTGGGTAGGTAGATTAAAGAAAATAAAATTTATTATATTTTAGTTGGGGGGGCAGCTCATATATGCCATGGGGCATGTGAGAATGTCACAGGACAACTTCTAGGGGTTGGTTCTCTCTTTCAACTATGTGGATTCCAGGGATGGGAATCAGGTTGGCAGCCTTGGTGGCAAATGCCCTTACCCATGGAGCCATCTTGGATTCCAGGGATGGAAGTCAGGTTGGTAGCCTTGGTGGAAAATGCCCTTCCCCATGGAGCCGTCTTGCTGACCTCTGAGCACTCTTTTCGCCTTTTTAAAATGGGATCTTTGTGAATTTCATAAATATAACTTGATTGTATTTAGATTCCCTGTACTATCTGGACCCAAATGCTCTTCTGATGTGGGTCTATTCCCTGGATCCTGGTTAACCTACCAAGACTCACACCCTTGAAAGAGACTGCTGGTCTTCCAGCAGTCATCACTTGCCAGTAGTTCCTCAGGTAGGGTTGGGGGTATCTGGGTAGGTAGATTTGAAACACACACACACACACAAACACACACACACACACACACACACGGGTACATGTGCAACATGCAGCTAGAAGGTGGACAATCTGGGTTGGAGAAGGAGTGTACCAGTGAGGATTTGGGTGGAGGAGAGATGAGTGGAGAAGTGGCTAAGTACGAGTTAGGTGCAATAATATATGTATGAGAATGTCATAATGAAACCCATTGTTTTGTATGCTAAATAACAGTAATAATAACAACAATAATAAAAATAATAATAAATAGAAAAAGTAAAAAACAACTCCCTGGATGTCTTAATGGGCAGATGTCTTGGGAAGCAGTGTTGTACAAAGCTTCATGGCACAGATGTACGCTGGATGGAGTCTGGGGTAGTGGAAAGCATTCACTATGGAAACAAATAAGATGAGACTGAAGTCACGTAATTCACAATATGTTTTTGGAGCCATGGCAAATCCCTGTGCTGTTCCTGTGTGACATGTCCCTGTGAGACAGCACTGTGCCTACCTCTGGCTTTTGCCACAGTTGTGGTGGGAAGTATCTTGTATAGCCAGACTTGAGAGCCGGTTGGGAGTGTCTTACTCAGGGTTTGGCTTCCTGCCTCCACATTTCTGTAGCACATTAAACTACCCAGATTAGGGGGGCTAAAGCCCCATGGAAATGCTCTCCATCAGTGGAAGAAGAGCTTTCAGTGGCCTTTCTTAAAGGCACCCTACTTTTCTCCAGGCCCTGTAGTGACCTTAGCTGGGCCCTGCTTCTCTGGGATCCAGACCAAGACAGGAGCAAACATTGGTGGCCCTTTGCATATTTTCTACCCCTTTCCAGTGTTACTGAAGTTCCCTACACATGTGGAGCAAGAATCATGGCTTCTAATCCTGATGACGTTTTCCTAGTCCTACTTTGGTATAGTTCGTTCCTTTCTTTCTTTCTTTCTTTCTTTCTTTCTTTCTTTCTTTCTTTCTTTCTTTCTTTCTTTCTTTCTTTCTTCCTTCCTTCCTTCCTTCCTTCCTTCCTTCCTTTCTTTCTTTCTTTCTTTCTTTCTTTTTTTCTTTCTTTCTTTCTTTCTTTCTTTCTTTCTTATTATTTTTATTAAGGGATTCACAATATAAGAGCACAGTTGTTTTCAGATCACATTGATGTTGCTCAGTTTGCCATACAATTATGTAATTGGTGTTGGCATCCACAGATGAGGGATACCATTCATTTGTTTTTCTGGGACTGGGTTACTTCACTCAGCATGGTATCTTCTAGCTCCAGCCATTTACCTGCAAAGCTCATGATGTCATCTTTCTTTACTGCTGTATAGAACTCCATTGTGTAGATGGACCAAATTTTCTCTATCCACTTGTCAGTTGAGGGGCACTTGGGTTGGTTCCAGCTCCTTGCTATTGTGAAGAGAGCTGAAATAAACATGGCTGTGCATATATCTCTGCGGTAAGATGAGTCTTGTGGGTACATGCCCAGGAGGGTGTGGCTGGGTCAGGTGGCAAGTTCATTCCAAGTCTTCCAAGGGTTCTCCACACTGCTTTCCATAGTGGCTGTACCAGTTTACATTCCCACCAGCAGTGGATGAGTGTTCCTCTTTCCCCACAACCTCTCCAGCACTTGGTATTATTTGTTTTCTTGATCCTAGCCAGTCTTATTGGAGTAAGATGATATCTTAAAGTGGTTTTGATTTGCATTTTCTTAATTATTAGCGATGTTGAACACTTCTTAAGATGTTTCTCAGCCATCTCTAATTCCTCACTTATGAAGTCTCTGTTCAACTCTTTGCTCCATCTATTGAGTGGGTCATTTGTTTTCTTTTTTCTTTGTTTTTTGAGTAGTTTATATATTCTGGAAATCAATGCTTTGTCAGATGTATCTGCAGTGAAGGTTTCCTCCCACTCTGTGGGTTTTCTCTTCACTTCCGTGATTGTTTCTTTTGATGTACAGAAGCTTTTGAGTTTAATGAAGTCCCATTTGTCAATTGTCAACTTAATTCTTGCCCAGCTGCTGTCTGATTTAGGAAGTCTTTTACTATGCCTATGTCTTGTAGTCTGCTGCCAACTTTTTCTTCTGTCGCCTTCAGAGTTTGGGGTTTCATGTTGAGGTCTTTAATCCATCTGGAGTTGACTTTTGTACAGGGCAAGAGATAGGGGTTTAATTTCATTCTTCTACAAGAGGTGATCCAGTTTTGCCAATATCACTTGCTGAAGATGCTGTCTTTCCTCCATTGTGTCTTCTTGACCCCTTGTCAAATATGAGATGACTGAAATTGTATGTGCTCAAGTTTGGATCTTCAGTTTGGTTCCATTGGTCAACAGGTCTGTTTTTGTGCCAGTATCAAGCAGCCATGTAGTATAGTTTGAAGTCTGGTAAAGAGATCCCCCCCTGTATTGCTCTTTTCACTCAGGGTTGTTTTGGCTATCTGGGGTCTTTTGTTTTTCCAAATGAAATTAAGGACTCTTTTTTTCTAAGCCTGTGAAGAAACTCTTGGGGATTTTATTTGGGATTGCATTAAATCTATACAAAAGTTTGGGTAGAATGGACATTTTTACTATATTAATTTTGCCAATCCATGAGCATGGGAGGTTTTTCCATCTTTTGATATCTTCTTCAATTTCCTTCTTCAAGGGTTTAAAAATTTTGTTGTAGAGATCTTTGGTGTCTTTGATTAGGTTTGTTCCTAGGTATTTTATTGTTTTTGAGGCTATTGTGAGTGGGAAGGTCTCCTGGAATTCCTTCTTCAGTTGCTTGTTGTTGGTGTAAAGAAAGGGTACTGATTTTTTAGGTTAATTTTGTATCCTTCCACTTTACTGAAGCTGTTAATCATTTCTAGGAGTTTTCTGGTGGAGTTTTTAGCATCCCGTAAGTAAATGATCATATCAGCAAAAAGGGATAGCCTTGACTTCCTATTTTCCAATTAGTACTCCTTTTTAAAAAATTTATTTATTTATATGTATATTTTATCAAACCTAGACCCATGTCCCCCCCACCCCCCACCCCACCAAAGCTCATGCATTCTGCCAAACATGCTTTTCATCTCTTTCTCAGTCTTTCTCAATATTCTACATGTGGAAGTTGACTGTTTTGAGCAGAAGTTCACTGTTTCAGTCAGTTCTTTGATCGAATTAGTACTCCTTTAATTTCCTTTTCTTGCCTTATTGCCCTAGCAAGTGTTTCAAGCACTGTATTGAAGAGGAGTGGTGACAGGGGGCAGCCTTGCTGAGTTCCTACCTTTAAAGGGTATGTTTCTGTCGTTTCCCCATTTAGGATGATATTGGCTGTGGGTTTCCTGTATATGGCTTTGATTACATTGAGGAATGATCCCTCCAATCCAATTCCCTCTAGGACTTTAAACATGAAGGGATGCTGGATTTTGTCAAAGGCTTTTTCTGTGTCAATTGAGATGATGGTGTGGTTTTTGTCTTTCAGTCCATTTATGTGCTTGATGATATTTATTGTTTTTCCTATGTTGATCCATCCCTGCATCTCTAGTATGAATCCAACTTAGTCATGATGGATGATTTTCTTGATGTGGGTCTGTATGCAATTTGCCAGTATCCTGTTTAGAATTTTGGCATCTGTGTTCATTAGGGAGATGGGTCTATAGTTCTCCTTTTTGGTTGTATCTTTACCTGGTTTTGGTGATAGAGTGATGCTGGCTACATAGAAGGAATTTGGGAGAATTACCTCTGTTTGTATCCTTCTAAACAATTTGAGTAATAATGGTTGTAATTCTTTTTGAAATGTTTTATAGAATTCTTCCACGAAACCATCTGGGCCTGAGCTTTTTTTGGTTGGGAGGTTTCTTATTACATCTTCAATTTCTTCATATATTATGGGTCTGTTTAAGCTGTCGATCTCTTCTTGGTTGAGCTTTGGTGATTCCCAGGATTTCAGATATTCATCCATTTCTTCTAGGTTTTCAAACTTGGTAGAGTATAGGTTTTTGAAGTATTCCCATATGATTTTCTGGATCTTTTCATTGTCTGTTGTGATATTTCCCTTTTCATCATGGATTCTTTTGATTTGGAGCTGTTCCTTCTTTCTTTTGGTTAACTGGGCTAGAGGTCTGTCTATCTTGTTTATTCTTTCAAAGAACCAACTTTTGGATTCATTGATATTTTGTATTGTTTTCTTTGTTTCTATTTCATTGATTTCTGCTCTAATTTTTGTTATTTCTTCCTGTCTGTTGCATTTAGGGTTCATCTGTTGTTGCCTCTCAAGTGCTTTTAGCTGCAGTGTTAGATTGTTCACTTCTGCTCTTTCTGTTTTTCTAATGTAGGCACCCAGGGCTATAAACTTACCTCTTAGGACTGCTTTTAATAGGTTTTGTTGTGTTGTATTATCATTTTCATTCAGTTACAGGAATGCTTTTATTTCTTTATCTCTTCATTATTCAAGAGTGTGTTGTTTAATCTCCATGTGTTCATCATCGTTCAGTTCAGATGTCTCTCTGTTTATTCTTTGTCCTGTTGACCTGTCCAAAGGTCTCAGTGGGGTATTGAAGTCCCCTACTATGAGTGTACTGGGGTTAATATGTGCCTTGTGGTCCTGGAGAATTGTCTTTATAAAGTTTGGTGCACCAGAATTTGGTGCATATATATTCATAATTATGAAACCTTCTTGGTGGATTGTTCCTTTGATAAAAATGTAATGGCCTTCTTTGTCTCTTCTGATTTCTTTTACTTTGAAGTCTATTTTGTCTGATATTAAGGTAGCAACACCTGCTTTCCTTTTGTTACCATTTGCTTGGAATATTTTTTCCATCCTTTCACTTTAAGGTGGTGCCTATCCTTGAAGGTAAGATGCATTTCTTGCAGACAGCATATCAATGGGTTCTGTTTCCTAATCCAATCTCCCAGTCTATGTCTTTTGATTGGGGAGTTTAGTCCATTCATATTTAAAGTTATAACTGATAGGTTTGTATTGCTTCCTTTCACCTTATTATCCATCTGCATTTCTGGTTTAGGTTTCTATTTCTGCAGTTATGCTTTTATTTATTTCTCTTTGTAGGTGCCTGGGGATGGTTGCTCCTTTCCTCTGTCCTTTGAATTGCTTCAAGTATTCTCTGAAGGGTTGGGTTTCTGGACATGTATTCTTTCATCTTGTTTATGTCATGGAAGATTTTTCTCTCTCCTTCAACTATAATTGACATTTTTGCTGGGTATAATAACCTGGGTTGGCATCTATAGTCCTTTAACACTGGGAATGCTTTGCTCCAAGTTCTTCTTGCTCTCATAGTTTGCACTGAAAAGTCTGTTGTAATTCTGATAGGTTTCCCCTTATAGGTCACTTGTTGTTTTTCTCTTGGGGCTTTAAGAATTTTGTCTTTGTTTTGGGGATCTAGCATTTTAACTATGATATGGTGTGGAGAGTTTCTTTTCTGATCTTGTCTGTTTGGAGTTCTATGTGCTTCTTGTATTTGTATTGGTTTGTCTTTTTTTAGTTTGGGGGAAATTTTCATCTATTATTCTGCTGAAGATCTGATCAATACCATTCTCTTGTGATTCTTCGCCTTCCTCTATTCCTATGATGCAGAGGTTTGATCTTTGCATAGTGTCCCACAGCTCCTGATTGTTCCATTTTTGTGTATTTTTAAATTTTTCATAATCTTCACTTGAGGTTTTTAGTTGTTCTAAAGGCTTTTTCCATTCCTTTCCTCTTGAATGGATGAGTGTTTGATTTCCTTTTTCATTTCCTCTTCTGATTTCTTTAGTATTTCCACTTCCTTTTGGAGCTTCTCAATCCCTTCCTGTAGTTCTTTGTTTTGCTGGTTGGTTTCCTTATCTTTTTTGGCATGGGATCTTTTCAGTGTTTCCACTTCCTTTCTGAGTTTGTCATTCTCTCTTTCTAGGTCCTTCTTGAGATTTTCATTTTATTTTCTTAATTCTTTGATTTGCTCTTTATAATCTTGGACTTCTTTAAGTACGTTCACAATTGTACTTCTAATATCTGTGTCCTGAGCCATCCCCAGGGGGATCCCACTGTAGGAATCTTCCACAGGGTTGGTAGAGCTTGGCGTGGAATTATCCAGCACCTTTCCCATGTTTTCTTTTTTTCCTGTCCCTGGCATGTGGGTTTCTCTTTGCCTGTACTCCAGTGTGAGTCCCAGATGCCTGTTCACTGTGTTGAAGTCTTGCTTTGCTTGCCTCCTTCAGATGCCTTCATTGTTTGATTGATTTGTTTTTCTTCTTTTCTTCTTGCTTATGGAGTGTTGACTTGTCTAAGCTTTAGGCTATCTACTGGAAGTCTAACTCACTCTTCCCTTTCTGTGCTGAATGTTCTCCAACGAATCCGCTTGGACACTCTTTTGGCAATCCCAGTTTGTGGGGGTGGGGGGGATCACTGTTTAGCCCACCCTGGTACCTGTGCTTCAGGTGGTCTTGGGAAATCCCCGATCTCAAGACTCACACAGGCCCACCTTTTATACCAACTGGGAGGACAACTCTGCCCCCACAGCCACACAAGCCAATAGAGCCAAAGACAATTAAATCAAACCAAACAATCCACCTGGCTGAAGTGCCCAGCTCCTACCTGTTTCAGGTGGTCTTGGGAAATCCCTCCTCTTTCTTTCTTTCTTTCTTTCTCTCTTTCTCTTTCTTTCTTTCTTTCTTTCTTTCTTTCTTTCTTTCTTTCTTTCTTTCCTTCCTTCCTTCCTTCCTTCCTTCCTTCCTTCCCCTTGCATGTGCACATTTGTGTTGTCGTTGTTGTTATTGTGTGTGTGTGTGTGTGTGTGTGTGTGTGTGTGTGTATAGGCATGCGGTATACTGGTATGTATTTGGAGGTTACTATGGACCTGTCTGAGACTGTGTCCCTGTCTTGTTGTTGACCTCTGTCTGGGCCAGGCTAGCTGGCCCTGGCCTGAGTGTTTCCTTGGATTCTCCTCTCTCTGCCTCTCATCTTGCCTTGGGAGCACTGCAATCACAGACTGCACTGTTGTATCTGACTTTACATGGGTTCTGGGGATTCAAACTCGGGTCTTTATGCTTCTCCCATCTCATCCCTATTCTGTGATTGAAGTTTTGTTCACAGGTTGACCTCTGTTTGTAGACAGGCCAACATGTCACTAAAATGGAATATGAAGCTCAAATTTCTGCCAGACTGGTGCCAGCTGCTGACTCAGGGACTCAGGCTATGCGAACATGCCTGCTAGACCTCCTTCCCATGCACCTGGCCCCAAGCTTGTGAACCTTGTTAGATCATGCAGCAGCCTGGGCTTTTCTGCTCACCCTTCTTTCCCTTTCCCCATCCATCCAACTCTCTGGTCCTTTGTAGTCCCCCACCAACCATTCTGCATGATCTCTTCACTGAGCCATATACTTCCATGCTTGATGTCTGCTTTTCAGATGATGTTTAACACCTGCTGAGTGCTTCTCTGTCTCCTGCTTTCATCCTTTGCCTCATTAAAGTTTTTTTCCTTACACCATCACTTTCTTCAGATTAAAAATTTTTTTTTGTTAGACCTCTCCTCTCCTCTCCTCTCCTCTCCTCTCCTCTCCTCTCCTCTCCTCTCCTATCCTTTCCCCTCCTCTCCTATCCTTTCCCCTCCCCTCCCTTCCCCTCCCCTCCCCAGATCTTTCTGAATTTCATCAATATAACTTGATTGTATTTAGATTCCCTCTACTATCTGGGCCTGAATACTCTTCTAATGTGGGTGTATTCTCTGGATCCTGGTTAGCCTATGGAGACTCACACCCTTAAAAGAGACTGACATCTCCCTCTCAGCAATGACGACTTGCCAATAGTTCCTCAGGTAGCATTTGGATTCCTTATCTGGGGTTCCTTATCCCCTCCCCTCCCCTCTCCCCTCTTCTCTTCTTCTCTCCTCTTCTTTCTTCTCTCCCCCCTCTCCTCTCCCCTCCTTTTCTCTAAAAAAACTTCTGTGATTTGTCTTTGGGTTTCTGATATCTGTGGTCTTGTTTTGATGGCTATATGGTTGGGAAAGGGAGATGAGGTTTTTTTTTTTTTGTCATCTATATTAAGCACATATCTCCCAACTTGTGAGGAGTTGTCCCCAGGGCATGAAGTGTGTACACTGACATTGACAATTAACAGTGAACTCATGGGGTTCTCTAGTTTGGTTTCCATATAGAGGGACGATCTCTATGGGTGGTAAAATCCACTCATTTTATGTGACACAGAACTGACAAGGCCACACGGGCGCATCCGGAAGATCTGGCCTGGCTGTTTTAGTCATATTTCTTGCCTGGTTTATGAATTTGAAGTCCTAAATAGAAAGATGAAAGTTTCACCCTGTTAAAAAAGGCTGTTCGTGTGTGGTTGATTGACTCCAATTCTCTGTTCTCTGTACACTGGAGTTTAAAAAATGCATGATGAACCACACTTGCCCAGGGCTGATGTTTTATTCGGTTTCATGTGGCCTTTCTGATGCCTGCTGTATCATTAGAGGCCCTTTCCAAAGGCACTATGTTAGAAATGATGCAATATCCAGAAAAAGGGCACCATTGTTTTTTTTTAAAATCTACCATAGACAGCTTCATTTGTAAAGATTTGCTTTGTAACCATCCTTTTCTGTGACAGCAGAGCTGACAGGAGAAGAAGAATGGAGAAAGGAGGAGGCAGTAAATAAGGCAGAGACAAGGAAGGGGTACAGAAAAGGTGGGGGGCAGAGAAAGGGTTTAGGGAGGAGCAAGAGAGATGGATGGATGCAGGACTGACTGAGCAGAATCCACTGGAGGATGGGAAGCACAAGCTGGGTTAGGAAAGCAGTTTGGAGGAGCACTGGATCTCGAGAGATGAGAAGGAGTTTGTATATTGTTATTAGAGTAACAGGGAGAGCATCCACAGATAGGAAAGCAAGGGCTCTTAACCCATTCCTATAACTCTAGAAATGCAGATGGGCTGCTACAAGGCTGTGTGGAGGAATAGGAGAGGGCAGGAGGGGTCTGGGCCAGCTGACAAAGTGCAGAGCTTCTCCTCAGGGCAGAGCTCTCTGCTGAGTGTAACAGACACAAGGGCTGGGGAAGGACAGCCAACACTGACGGACCTGCATCCCCACCTCCAGCCCCCATGTCTTATGTGAGTACTACATTTTTGACATTAAGCAAACAAGCAAACAAAGCATCTGTTTTCCCTGAGCGAGGCCACTTCTCAGCAACAAACCACTTCTTTCTCCTCAGGCCTCAAATTCAAGTGGGGCATTTTGTTACTGCGTGATTTTTAAAAATCTTACATTTTTTCTCCTTTAAAGTGTAGGGAACGAACTGTAGTTCCTGAAGTGTGCAGTGTAGATTGTGTGTCTAATTTACACGGGTTGCCCAGAGACACTTGAAATAATCACAGTGGGAAATCGCATCCTCTAACCAAAACCCCAAAGAAGAAATTAACAAAAACCCTTCATCCTAAGTGCAAAATTATGATGTCAAATTCTCTGTGGAACTTGTTTTTCATGGAAAGAAGAGGCCTCAGTATATCTGCTGGGCTGATTCTGAGACCCAAGGCAATGGGTTTTTCCTGGAGATTCAAGATAGAAGCTGGAAAATATTTCCTAGAAATTAATTTAGGGCCATAGCACATTTCTCTTCTAAACTGTGAATTTCAAGTATATGAATGTCCATTGTAGCTCACTGACAAGTTTCTGACTAGAATGATGAGTAGCTGAAAAAAATCATTTATTTTTTCTACCTTTGTAAATACTGCTAGAGTAGAACATACCCAGGAGGGGGCACAGGTCGTGCATGTACAGTCAGTAACTGGCTCACGTGCACATCTGAACTCCAGATGAAGGAACACATCATTGTCAGGAACTCCTTAGGATCCCCTGGGGTCCCCAGATGCAGTGTTCTTCCTCCCAAGGGACCCATAATCACAGATTAATTTCCCCTTGTTCAGTGTTCTGTTCATGATATCTACCCATGCTGAGAGTATTTGAAGCTTACTGATTCTCATTAGTGTCCCATAGTTCATTAATGAATGTTTTGCCATTTATTTGCCCAAATCACAGTGAATGACCTTTTGGGATGTTTATGAGTTTTGCCAATTATGAAGAGCACTTCTGTGAAAATTCTTGTTCACAGCAGATGTGATTTGGTACCTTTAATCTCACTGTTATGACGCAGCACAAGACCAGTGTGTACTCCGCTGGGCGAGTGGACTTCACCCGTATTCTGTAGAACACCAACCTGCAAAAGACCAGCCTAGGGAAGTGGTGGTGCAGAGGATCTAGCTGTACAGCCAACGTTGAGGCATCAGAATCCAAAGAAACAAATAAACAAACAAATCCACATGCCGAACACACACACAAAAAAACCAACATGGGAAAAGCTCATAATAAATCCACACTGAACTCTACCAATCCTACAGAAGACTCCAACAATGAGATCTCCCTGGAAGGAAACCAAGACACAGACTTTAGAAAAACAGTTGTGGACATATTCAAACAAATTAGAGAACTAAGGGAAGAGAATGAAAAACTCAAGAAGTACCAAGAGGGTGATAATGATAATCATTGGAAAGAACTAAGGGGAGAGATTGAAAAGCCCAAGAAGGACCTAGAGGGAGATAATGACAAATGTTGGAAAGAACTGAAGGGAGAACATGACAAACTCCAGAAAAAAGTGGAAATGCTGAAAAGATCCCAGGCTGAAAGGGAAAAAGAAAGTGACCAATGAACCAAGAACCTACAAGATGAGAATGACAGGATCCAGACGTGAAATTAAAAAAGAAATTGAACATTTATCTAATCAACAGGAAAGGATAGGAAAAAGCCTCAGAAACAGAATGGAGGAAGCAGAAAAAAGAATATAAGACATGCAGGTTAACATGGTCCAAGAAGCTCAAGTAAAGATTATGAAAAATTAAAAAAAACACAAGAGTGGAACAACCAAGAAATGTGGGACACTGTGAAAAAAACCAAACCTCCGCATCATAGGGATAGAGGAAGAAGAAGAATCCCAAGACAGCACTATTGACCAGATCTTCAACAGGATAATAGAAGAAAATTTCCCCAAACTAAAAAAAGACAAACCCATACAAATATAAGAAACACATAGAAGACCAAGCAGACAAGACCAGAAAAGAATTTCCCCATGCCATATAATTGTTAAAACACTAGATGCTCAAAACAAAGACAAAATACTGAAAGCCACAAAAGAAAAACAACAAGTTACATATAAGGGGAAACCCATCAGAATCACAGCTGACTTCTCAGCACAAACTATGAAAGCTAGAAGAATGCAGACCAAAGTATTCCCTGTACTAAACGATTTTAGATGCCAACCCAGACTACTATACCCAGAAAAAATGTCAATCATAGTTGAAGGAGAAAGAAGAATTTTTCATGACATCAACGAGATGAAAGAATACATGTCTAAGAAACCAACACTTCAGAAAATCCTCGAAGCAATCCAAAGAACAGAGGAAAGAAGAAACTATCCCTTAAGCAATTAAAGAGAGAAAGCAACAAAATCATAACAGAGTAAATATAAACCTAGACCAAGAATGCAAACCAAAAATAAGGTAAAAAGAAGCAACACACATCTCTCAATAATAACCTTAAATACTGATGGTCTAAATGCCCCAATCAAAAGGCATAGACTGGGAGAATGGATTAGGAAAGTGAACCCTTCTGTATGTTGTCTACAAGAAACCCATCTCACCCTCAAGGACAGACACCACCTTTGAGTGAAAGGATGGAAAAAAGTATTCCAAGCAAATGGTACCAAGAAACAAGCTGGAGTGGCTATTCTAATATCAGACAAAATAGATCTCAAAGTTAAATTAATCAGAAGAGATGAAGAGGGCCATTACATCCTAATCAAAGAAACAATGAACCATGAAGATTTCACAATCCTAAATGCCTATGCACCAAACTCTGGTGCACCTAACTTTATAAACACAACTCTGCAGGACCTCAAGACACAGATCAATCCTAACACACTAATAGTGGGAGACTTCAACACCCCACTTAGCTCCTTGGATAGATCAACAGGACAAAAAATAAACAGAGACATCGGAATTGAACAACACAATACACCAAATGGACCTCACAGACATCTACAGAGAATTCCACCCAAATACCAGAGAATGTACTTTCTACTCAGCACCTCACAGAACATTCTCCAAAATCAACCACATACTGGGGAACAAAAGGAACCTCAATAAATACAAAAGGATAGAAATTATTCCATGCATTCTATCAGACCACAGTGCAATAAAGCTCAATATGAGCACCAGAATAAGCCTTACTAGCTATAAGAACACATGGAGACTAAACAACACAATCCTGAATAATGAATGGATCAGGGAAGAAATAAAGAGTGAAATAAAGGTCATGGAACTGAACGAAAAAGACAATACAACACAACAAAACCTGTGGGATACTTTAAGGCAGTCTTGAGAGGGAAATTTATAGCCCTAAGTGCCCACATAAAAAAAAAAAAAACAGAAAGGAAACAAATAAACGACTTGACACTGCAGCTAAAATCACTTGAGAGACAACAAATGAACCCTAAACCCAAAAGACAGGAAGAAATAACAAAAAGCAGAGCAGAAATCAATGAAATAGAAACAAAGAAAACAATACATAAAATCAATGAATCCAAAAGCTGGTTCTTTGAAAAAAAAAATAAATAAAATAGACAGACCTCTAGGCCAGTTAACCAAAAGAAAGAAGAGCAACTCCAAATCAATAGTATTAGTGATGAAAGGGGAAAAATCACAACAGGCAAAGAAAAAAGTCCAGAAAATCATACGGGAATACTTCAAAAATCTATACTTCACTAAATTTGAAAACCTAAGAGAAATGGATGAATATCTGAAATCCTGGGAACCAACAAAGCTTAATCAAGAAGAGATTGACAGTTTAAATAGACCCATAATATTAGAGGAAATTGAAGATGTAATTAAAAACCTCCCAACTAAAAAAAGCCCTGGTCCAGATGGTTTCACTGCAGAATTCTATAAAACATTTAAAGAGGTCCTACAGCCATTGCTGCTCAAACTGTTTAGAAGGATACAAACAGAAGGAATTCTCCCAAACTCCTTCTATGAAGCCAGCATCACTCTAATACCAAAGCCAGGCAAAGATGCAAGCAAAAAAGAAAGCTATAGACCCATCTCAAAATTGTTCATCATCATTAATAATTAAGGAAATGCAAATTAAAACTGCTCTCAGATATCATCTCACTCCAGTACGGCTAGCTAAGATCAAGAAAACAAAAGACAACAGATGCTGGAGAGGTTGTGGGGAAAGGGGAACACTCATCCACTGCTGGTGGGAATGTAAACTTGTACATCAACTATGGAAAGCAGAGTGGAGAACCCTTAAAGACTTGGAATGAGCCTACCACCTGACCCAATCATACCACTCCTGGGTATATACCCACAAGACTCATCCTACTGCAAAGACACATGCACATCCATATTTATTGCAGCTCTCTTCACAATAGCGAAGAGGTGGAACCAACCCATATGCCCCTCAACAGAGGAGTAGATAACAAAAATGTGGTACATTTACACAATGGAGTACTATTCAGCTGTAAAGAAGGATGGCATTATGAACTTTGCAGGTAAATGGATGGAGCTTGAAGCCATTATGCTGAGTGAGGTGACACAGTCCCAGAAAGACAAACGGAGAGTGGTTTCCCTCATTTGTGGATGCTAACACCAAATCCCCCAGACAAAAGGCAAGCTGAAGGAGAGTATATTTATGTTTTTGTTTATCTGAAAGCAACTATGTTGTTATAATGTCAATCTCTCAATGGGCTCTAGAATCCACCCACCAATTATTTTCAGACTCTGTAATTACTGTATATGGGTGGAGAGTATATATCCATATTTTAGAGTAATATGAAATTAACGGAGGAAAATGTGAATTCCTAAGCATAAAAAAGACTGAGAGAAAGATGCAGGACATCTATGGCAGAATGCATGATCTGGGGTGGGGTGGGGTGGGGGGAAGGGATAGGGGAATATGCCTGAACAGAAATGAAAAATGATGTATGAAGTACATAAAACATCAATCAATCAATAAAAAAACTCACTGTTACTGTGCTAGAGTTGTCATGGAAGGAGAGAGAGAGAGAGAGAGAGAGAGAGAGAGAGAGAGAGAGAGAATGAATGATCAGGGACATGTAGTATTAAGAAGTCCACTGTGTAATTGTGAAGGTGTAATTCTGAATGCTGCAAGGCAGAGCAACAGGTTGGAGCCCAGGGAGCCCAGGGAGCCCAGGGAAGACTTTAATCCCACTTGGAGGTCACTGCTGCAGAACTGTTCTTTGTTCAGGTGACACCAATGTTTCTTCTCTTAAGATCTTCAGCTCATCAGGTCTGGTGGTCCATGCTTTTAATTCTAGCACTTCAGAGGCAGAGGCAGGATGGTATTGAGTTAGAGGATAGCCTGGCACACATAGTCAATGCCAGGCTAGCCTAGACCCATTAGAGAAGCCTTGTCTCAAAAAACACAGGGATGGGGAGGTAGGTCAGAAAGCAGTCTCAAAGCCCTGGGTTGGAGCCCAGCACTAAATGAACAAAAACCAAAACACCTCTAACCCCAAATAATACTCAGACAAACAGACAGAAAATAATCAAGAGAGAAAGAAAAAAAAATCAAAAAGAAAGAAAGAAGGAAAGAAGAAACTTACATTCATGTTAGGGAAGGCAATCTGTTTTGTTCCAACATAACTGATACATGTGTTAATCTCATCCAAAAACTACATGTTTAGAGAAACAGCCAGAATAATCTTTAACTAAACAGTTCATCACTGTGGTTCAGTTTAGCTAGCACAGCCATCTGCTATTTGCTATGTGACATTTTCTATGCTGCTTCTGGGTCAGGGAAGGATAAAAGGTGGAAGATGTTGATGTACTTTGAAATGTAATGCATTATTAAAAGAGTTGAGGCATAGTTAAGTCAACAGATGAAAAGTTATTGTCTAAAAGGTAGCTTATTATTATTCCCAAGACAGGGGGTGTGCATCACTCCCCTATGGAGAGCTACGTGAGAAAGCATTAGGGTATGTCAGGAGCACAGGGAAAATCTGGGGAAGAAACATACATCATTGTGTTCTTTTATCCTAGAAAGAATGTGTGAACCAGAGGAAGGAGACCCAGGATTGGCTGGTTCAAGTGACTGCGTTGGGCTTCAGGGCAACAGGGGTTGTTTCTGGTTGCTTGGTTCCTAGGCTGAGGGTGAGGAAGTGAGGGGGCGCAGAATGTCTTTGAGTCTGAGAGCTGATAAGGATGGGTACGGGCTCTATCAGGATCAATGGGGTTGAGTTTGAAGAGCTTGCTCTTAGTTGTCTCTTCTCACAGGGAAGGACAGTCAGTCAAAGCTTCAGAAAACAGAAAAAAAAAGGTCTCAAGAGGGTGGCAAGGTTTCAAGAGTTCTAGAGATCTCCGGTGATTCATGGCTTCATTGGGCACTTTTCTGATGAAGAGCTGAGGCTTTAGGAAGTTACTCAGGCCATGAGTAATTAGCTAGATAGAGGCTTACATCAAATCTCTTTGATTCAACATTCTCAGTCTTTATATTTTTTTCCCTCCCAAATCCACTCAATACATTTTCTTCTTGCCTTTCTAACCTCACAAGGTTATTATAAGATAATGAGTTTATAAAAGTGTATATGCTCTGTAACCAGTGATGAGTAGAGAAATAGAAGGTGACATTTTTTTTGAAGGTGACATTTTTGTGAGCTTATATATTGCAGAAATGCTGCTGTGATTCAACACTGAGATCTCTAAATCCATTTCGTAGGTGCTTAGAACCAGAAGAAGTATTTGGAGACCACTGGCCCTGGTTCTTTTCTTAAGTAGGTGAGATATGAAACTTTGTATCTTCTCCTAGAAGGCAGCCAGGCTGCACTCGGATAGCCTTGCCTATTATGTCCAAAAGATCAATAGAGGTTTATTTCATAGCCATTTTGCTAGTAGTTTACTTTTTCCTTGTTCCCAACAGAACCTTGATGATTTGACAATTGTCTTTTAAAGATTTATTTACTTTTATGTTATGTGTATGAGTGTATTAGTCACTTTTCTGTTGCTGTGATAAAACACCAGACCAAGGAACTTATAAAAGGAAGAGTTTATTTGAGCTTACGATTGGCGGTTCCAGGGAATTAGAGTCCATTGTGGCGGGAGGCGTGGTGGCTGGATCTGGAGCAGCAAATCGAGGGTCACATCTCACAAAGAGCACAGGAAACAGAGAGAAAGCAACTGTAGAGCAGGAGGCTTGTTAAGCTCACTAAGCCTGCCCCCAGTGGCACACTTCCTGAAGCATGGCCACACACCCCAAGACCTCCAAAAACAGCGCCACCAACTGGAGACGAACATCTGAATACCTAGAGCCTATGGGGGACACACATTCAAACCACCACATTCCACTCCCTGGCCCCCGTAGGCTCTTGACCATGTAAAATGCAAAATGCATTTAGTTCAACCTTAAAAGTCCCCACAGTCTTTACCAGTCTCAATGCCATTCAAAAGTCCACAGTCCAAAGTCTCTGAGACTCAGGCCAATCTCCCAAACTGTAAGCTCCTGTAAAATCAAAAGACAAATTACATACTCCCAACATACAGTGGAACTGAATACACATTCCCATTCCAAAAGGGAGGAATAGAGGCATAGTGAGGAATTACTGGACCAAAACAAGACCAAAAACCAGCAGGGCAAACGCCAAGTCCTGTAGCTCCACATGCAACTTCTGGGACTTGACTTCCATAGGGCTTAGGTGGCTCAGCTCTTCCAGCTTTGCTTGCAACATACATCTCTTTCTTAGGCTGGTACCACTCCCCGTATGCAGCTCTCCTTGGCAAATATCTCACAGGTCTGGCATCTCGAAAGTCTTCTTGGGGTCTCCGCTGCCAACCAGGCTTCACACTCACAGCTTCATGCAATGGCCTATCAGGGCCTTCTTTATTCAGGGATGCCCCTGCTGTACTCTGCCTGGCCTCTTTGACTCTCTGAAACTGTGGAGGAAGAACTGATGACCCCTTCACTCTTGCAAACTTCATGCCTCTAAAGCCAGCACCACGTGATTGAAACTGCCAAGTTTGGCTGCAAGTTTGGGATGGAATCTCTCCTACTTTAACCACATTTGTAATTTTTCTCTGCCCTGGACTTGCTAGAGGATTAGCTGGGTGTGGTCTTGCCCTGAAGGTACTGATTCTTTTGTTTACTTGTAAATGTCCAGGCCTCTCCTTAATGGCTTTAATCTCCTTATGAAAGGGAGCCTTTCCTTCACATGCCTCGGCCCCACCTTTAATCTTCCTAGTGCAGTTTTCCGATCCAAACTGTACATTCTGCATTTCTTTCTGCCCCATCTGCTCTTTTTCACTGTAGATCTGTATAATATTCACCATTAAAAGCCACGCCACCATTTCCACACTAGGCTGTCTTGAAATATCCTCCACCAAAGACATCAGTCCACCGCTTTTCAACTTAGCATCAGAGAAGCATTTGGGCTGTGGACAAACTGCTGCCAGACTCTTTATCAAAATATCCCGGTTGCTGCCTAAGTCTTTATTTTCCCCTGGAACTATATCTTTTGCGGCCATGCTTTCTTCCAGGCCTCCACTAGAATGGCCCTTTAAGCTCTGCTTACAATAGTCAACAGCCTTTCCAGCCCAAAGTTCCAAAGTCTTCCACACTTCTCCAAACATACACATGGTCAGATTCTTCACAGCCAACAGCCCACTCTCTGGTAAGGCTGTTGACTGGGAGTGGAATGTGGTGGTTTGAATGTGTGTCCCCCATAGGCTCTAGGTATTCAGATGTTCATCTCCAGTTGGTGGCACTGTATTTGGAGGTCTTGGGGTGTGTGGCTATGCTGCAGGAAGTGTGTCACTGGGGGCAGGCTTAGTGAGCTTAACAAGCCTCCTGCTCTACAGTTGCTTCCTCTCTGTTTCCTGTGCTCTTTGTGAGATGTGACCCTCGGTTTGCTGCTCCAGATCCAGCCACCACGCCTCCCGCCATAATGGACTCTAATTCCCTGGAACTGCCAATCGTAAGCTCAAATAAACTCTTCCTTTTATAAGTTCCTTGGTCTGGTGTTTTATCACAGCAACAGAAAAGTGACTAATACAATGAGTCTTTCCCCTGCTTGTATGTATATGCACCATGTGTGCGACTGAAGCCTGTGAAGACCAGAAGAGGGCACTGTATTCCTTGAAACCGGAGTTACAAGTGGCTGTGAGCCATTATGTGGGTGTCAGGAACCTAACCTGAGCTTTCTGCAGGAGCAGCAGGCGCTCTTAACCACTGAGACATCTCTTCAGCACCATGATATAATTGAACTTCTGGGTATGGCCAGTTTACCCAAAAGATGTGGTTTGAGATGAGGTTCAGTGTATTCTACTCAGATCACTGAGTCAATGCAGTTAGAAACAGTCTCACTAGAACAGTTCAGAGTTCCTTGCTGTAGGAAGTAGAGGAAAGAGCCCTAGGCTGGAGGCAAGGGACTAGAGCTGGTACTGCTTAACTGCAAGTTAACTGGGTGAGCTTAGACAGAGACGTGATAACTCTGGGTATCCTTTTTCCTCCACTTACAAAACCAAACATTTGAGTTAAATGCTGTTTCTTGTTCCTTTGGCATGGGAAACCTATAGTCAGTCATTCAGAATTTGGCTTCCTAAGGTCGTTTTTGTCAGAGGGGCAAAATAGCTGGGATTCTGGTTGCCTTTGATGTCTGGTAGTTAACGAAGTAAGGACAGGTTTTCATGGATAGCTGCCTCCATCTTTCATTCCACGGCTGGCTATCTGCTAATCCCACTTCCTTGGCTAGACCCGGGTTACTATAAATTAAACTGACTGCATTTTCCTGGGAATTGTGCCCTCTAAGTCAGCGCTAGAAGAGAGAGGGGCTGTAAAGAGGGCCTTTGATTGGATACTGTAGCCATTGGAAAGATAGCATATTATCTGGCAACTGCTTCTCAATATTAGTTTCCGCCTCAGCAATTGTTTCCTTAATAATCCAAGCCTGTTAACGAAACATAACTCACATTACTTGGATACTTGTCCTGGTTTCTCCGCCCAGTACAAGCAATCATTGTTGTTCTTCTTCCCTACTGTACCTTCCTTTCTATATGTGGCACAATTAAGTTAACAGACCCGTTTCCCAGAAAATTAGATCATTAAACAAACTCTATGCACACATTTTTTTTTTAAAGTAAGGAGACATTTTCCCCTTAAAATTAGATTCTACATTAGTGCCCGTTTTAGTAGTGTGTTCTGTCTGGCTCTCCAATACGAGCTGGCCTGTCACTGATAGATTGATGTCCCATTCAGCTCGGAAACTCAACCGTGCTCCTATATGCACAAATAGTCAATATTTTTGTTTTAATTATACAGTTTAAAATATGGAAGTGAGATCGGTGTCACCTTGTATATCCACACTGAGCAAGAAAAATGACATTCTTGTGACAACCTTAGCTGGTGTGCTGAGCTTGAAGATTTACTAGATTCAAACAGTCGTCTCATTAAAACTGAAGTTGAGGGGCTAGGATGATAACCAACTGCCTGAGGACTTGCCCAGTATGTATGTATAAGCCCCTTGGTGTGACCCCCAGCCCTGCCATCACCAAGTATGTATAAGCCCATAGGTGTGACCCCCAGCCCTGCCATCACCAAGTATGTATAAGCCCCTTGGTGTGACCCCCAGCACTGACATCACCAAGTCCCCAAACCAAAATAAAACTGAGGTTGGTGCTGATATTTCCATACAACTCTCAAACTTACCCTCCCCCAAATCAAATAAGATCAAGTAAGAACTGCATCTCAGTTACTTTTCCAGAAGCTTCCTAGCTTTACTTAGCAATAAGAAGGGAAAGTAACATGGCTTCCAGTTTGCCCTTTCGACCCAGAAAACCTCTAAATAATGGTGGCTCTGAGTCATCAGGAGCAATGAAGTCATTTTAAGGAGAATGAGTCACTTCTGGCAAGTATAAAGGTGACAGACATAGCCACTTCTTCTGCAGGGACAATGTATAGGATCAGGCAGTCCATTGTAGCAGTGAAAGCTTGTGGAGCGAGCTCTCAGCACAGAAGGCAAGTGCTGTTGGTTATGTACCTGGTGCTTCCTAGAAATAGCTCCTCCTAAGATGGTTCAGTTATGCTGCTGAAGACCACATTATGCCAAGAAACGTGGGCCAAAAAGATTTAGTTTAAGGCATTTCATGAGTAGACAGGGCACTGGCATATTCAACACAGCAGGAATGGCTCAAGCTGGGAAATTAGCAGTCCTAAATTGACACAAATGATAAATGGGGAATTTTCCTGGACCTTCCAGTGACTTTCAATATTTCTGACACAGAATAGGGTTGTTAAAATTATTTTTATTTATTATTTTTATATGTCATTAAATATTTTAATAGTGTGTGTATGACTGTACTGTCTGTCTGTATGTGTGTAAGTAAACCTGTATCATGTGGTGTCCATGGAGTTCAAAGGAAGACATAGGGTTCCCCTGGAACTGGAGTTGTAGACGGTTGTTAGCCACCATGTAGGTCCTGGGATTTGAACATGGGTCCTCTGAAAGAGCAGCCAATGTTCTTAACTGCTGAACCATTTCTCCAGCCCTGAGAGAATTAAAAAATTTTTTTTTCATTTATTTTCTATGTGTATAAATATATTGTCTACATGTAGGTTTGTGCACCCGTGTGGTGCAATGCCACAGAGATCAGAAGAGGGTGTCAGATTCCCCTGGAACTGGAGTTAAAGATGGTTCTCAGTCGCCATGTGGGTGCTGGGTATCGAACCTGGGTCCTCTGTAAGAGCAGTCAGCGCTCTAAACCACTAGGCCATCTCTCCAGCACCCTGAGAGGATTTTTAAACAACGGGGCAGAATACATTCTGTGGGGGAGGGAATCAGCACTTGTGAAAGATATTCCACAGGTGGTTAGCATAGGCTTGAGTTTAGTTGTGGCAAAATTTGGATGAAGAGGTTTGTATTGGTTGGTGTTTGTCAACTTGACAGAAACTCGAGTCATCTGGGAAAAGGGAACTTTAGCTGAGGAATTTCCTCTAACACCTTGGCCTGCAGCCATATCTGTGGGACGTTTTTTTCCATTGCTGATTGATGTAGGAGGGCACGGCCTGCTGCGGGCAGTGCCACCCCTAGGTAGGTGGGCCTGGGCTATGTAAGAAAGGTAACCGAATGTGAGCCAAGGAGCAAGCCAGTAACCAGTGTCCCTTCATGGTTTCTGCTTCATTTGTGCCTCCAGGTTCCTGCCTCTGGGTTCTTGCCTTGGGCTCCTGTCATGGCTCCCCTCAACAAAGGATTATAACCTGCAAGCAGAAATAAACCATTTCTCTCCAAGTTGCTTTTGGTCTTGATATTTATCAGAGCAACAGAAGAACAAACTGGAAAAAGGTTATAACTGACATTGTATGTGCCATTCACTTATACTTCTGCCACTAACTTTTGTACACCATGCACTGGTGACTACTTGTGAACCTCCATGTGTCTGTGATGGGAGTAGTGTGTGTCTTCTTAGCTTGGGTGTCAGCTCAAGCTGGAAGTGTTGGAGAATACCCTTGGAAGCAGTTGAAAATCACTTGAAGTATTGGTGACTAAGTGCTTCAGCGACCCTGCTTCTTGGTTGGGATATATGTGAGGCATGTTCTCCACTCTGTCTTAGAGTTCTCTAGTTGAACTAGACCTCAGTTATAGCCACAGCACTAACCTGATCAATAACGGACTTCAAGAATGACTTCTTTCCCATCTTACCTCATTTTTTCTACTTGATAATGTACCAGTGTTTCCCAAATGAATGAATTCATTTGAGTGCCTGCCTTAGATCTGCTTTTGAGGAAACAGCCCCATTTAAAGGATATGTTGCCATGAAAGAAGGTAGGCTTTATATCACTGTGTCCTAATGTGTCTGTTCCCATTTCTTCTCTAAAATCACAGAGGACACTAATTCAACATAATAACACATTCTTGATTGCTTTATGGGGAGATTCAATGTTAGAGAGAATCTTTCCTTAGCACTTGGGAAAGCACAAAGTGCAATGCTGGTTGATTTAGCCAGACTAATGCTGGGTTATGCTGCAATAACAATTAAGTCTCAGTTTAATACCAGTTAGGTGGTTCTAGATGATGTTCCTATGAGTGATTCCAGGGAAGCTGAAACCACTGTTAGGGTTAGGAGATGAGTCAGTGGTGGTGGCATTAGTCAGTGTTCCTCACTGAGCAATTTCAGAGATAGGAGGGGTGGGTGGTGATTCCACAACAGCTGGCAAATGCATCTGAAGGCAAGATTTTTGTTGAACATATATGTACTGAAAGTAAAATAGGATGTAAATTTCTCATCTCTTTGACTGTTAATATCTCAAACATTATGCAATCACATTGTTTCACCTCAAAAACCACTAAAATGTCTACACAGTACCAGGATACCTAGAGCATAACTAGTACTTGACCTGTTACATAAAAAGTAGAACCAGTCAATTTGCATCTTGGTAGTGGCTGGAGGTGTAGCTCAGTGATAGAAAGCTTGTAGTGTATTACAAGGGCGGGGGGGGGAGAGAGAGAGAGAGAGAGAGAGAGAGAGAGAGAGAGAGAGAGAGAGAGAATGAGAACACACTCATGTACATATACACATGCACACACAGATCACACATACAACACCCAGATATGCACCCCCAGAACTCCCACAGCCAAGACAAGTAGTGGTGTGACCATCTTTCTTTTTCAACTGAAGTTTTGTGGAGTTTGGTCCCCATTAAAACCTTGAATTTTGGAGAAAATTGGGAAGATTTTTATAGGACTCTTAATAAAGAGTCTTTATTTCTTTGAAATCAGGAAATAACAGAATAAAAAGATTGAAAAATGTGCTTTGAAAAAGACAGAAGTTTATGAACTGTCATGTTTTTGAATTGCTGTATTCTCAGATAAGGACCAAGACATGCACGTTGCATTTTTTCCTAATTTTTTTTACTGAGCTTTTGTATATTTCATACAACATTTCTTAATCAAATTTAGACCCCCATCCCCTGTCCCATGCTCTTTCCCACCAGAACTCATGCATTCTGCCATACATGTTAAGTCCTGTTTTGCATCTTTTTCTCAGTCTTTTTTAACTTTTTTTTGATACAAAAGTTTACTGTTTTGGTCAGTTCTTTGAACAAGTCTTGTTTCTTTATTCCCCCTAATTCTATATTACTCCAAAATATGCCTTATGCACTCCACACATATACCAAAATTACAAAGTCTGAAAATAAACTATAGGTTAATTCCAAAACATGTGTAAAGATTCATATTTTAACAGCAAAGCTGTATGCAGGTAAAAAGAAATATAACTTTACATTGCTAAATTACATAGTAAGTTGCTGTATGTTTTAATGTACTTTTAAGGCAGAGATTTATTCTTCTCATAAATCTTATAACTTAGGAAAATAGAGATGTAAACTTCAAGCTATATCTATAGTAGTATCAATCAATGTCATATAATTAACTACTAACAAATTACCCACCTTGACTTACATATAAGGATTTGGTGCTAGAATCCACAAATGAGGGACACCATATGTTGTTTGTTTTTCGGAGACTGTGTTACTTCACTTAGCATAACAGCTTCTAGTTCCAACCATTTGCCTGCAAAGTTTATGATGTTGTATTTCTTTACTGCTGCATAGAACTCCATTGTGTACATGTACCACATTTTCTTTATCTATTCATCAGTTGAAGGACACTTGGGTTGTTTCCAGCTCTTTGCTATTTTGAAAAGAGCTGCAATAAACATGGTTGTGCATGTATCTCTGCTATAGGATGAATCTTTTGGGTATACACCCAGGAGTGGTATTAATGGGTCAAATGGTGGTTTCATTTTTAGTCTTTTAAGAGTTCATGCTGTTTTCTACAGGGATTGCACGAGTTCGCGATCCCACCAGCAATGAAAGAGTGTTAGCCTTTCCCCACAACCTCTCCAGCATTTGGTATCACTTGTTTTCTTGATTATAGCCAGTCTTAAAGTGGTTTTAAGTTGTACTTCCTTAATTACTAATGATGTTGAACACTTTTTAAAGATGCTTCTTAGCCATCTTTATTTCTTCTCTTTCTTTGTTCAGAGCTTTAGCCCATTTTTTTTATTGGGCCATTTGTTTTCTTGGTCCTTTGTTTTTTGAGTAGTTTATATACTCTGGATTTTAAACCTCTGTCAGATGTGTCACTGTTGAAGAGTTCCTCCCACTCTGGGTTTTATCTTTATTTTGATTGTTTCTTTTGCTGTAGAGAAGCTTTTTAGTTTAATGAGGTCCCGTTTGCTGATTGTTGACCTTATTTCTTGCATAACTACTGTTTGATTTAGAAAGTCTTTTCATACATCTACATCTTGTAGGTTACTGTCAATGTTTTCTCCTAACATTTTCAGAGTTTCAGGTTTCATATTGAGGTCTTTGATCCATTTAGAGTTGACAAGTGATGATCCGGTTTTGCCAGCACAACTTGCTGAAGATGCTGCCTTTCTTCCATTGAGTGTTCTTGGCCCCTTTGTCAAATATCAGGTAGCTGAAATTCCATGTACTCAAGTTTGGGTCTTCAATTTTGTTCCATTGATCTATGGGTCTACTTTTGTACCAGTACCATCCTGTTTTTATTGTTTTTACTGTTAGCTCTGTAATATAGTTTGAAATCTGCTACAGTATTCCCCCCCCGCATTGCTCTTTTTGCTCAGGGTTGCTTTGGCTATCTGGGGTCTTCTGTTTTTCCATATGAATTTTAGGAAGTTTTCCCCCAATTTTGTGAAGAAAGTCATGGGGATTTTGAGTGGGATTGGATTGAATCTCTATATTACTTTGGATAGGGTGATTATTTTCACTATATTGATTCTTCCAATTCATGAACATGGGAGGTCTTTTCATCTTCTGGTGTCTTCCTCAATCTCCTTCAAAGATTTAAAATTTTCATTGTAGAGATCTTTACTGTCTTTGGTCAAGTTTGTTCTGAGATATTTTATTTATTTATTTATTTATTTATTTATTTATTTATTTACTTATTTATTTATTGAGGCTAATGGGAATGGGATAATTTCCATGTACTCCTTCTCGAATTGTTTGTTATTGGCATATAGAAAGGCTACTGATTTTGGTAGATTAATATTATAACCTGCTACTTTACTGAAATTGTTAATCATTTCTAGGAGTTTTTTGTGGAATTTTTGGCATCCTTTGGTAGAATATCATGTCATCTGCAAAAAGGGATGGTTTGACCTCCTTTTTTCCAATTAGAACTCCTTTAATTTCCTTCTCTTATTGCTCTAGTAAGAGTTTCAAGCACTGTATTGAAAAGGAATGGAAATAGTGGGCAGCCTTGCTGGGTTCCTGATTTTAAGGGGAATGCTTCTGGGTTGTCTCTATTTAGAATGATGTTGGCTGTGGGTTTTCGTATATAGATTTAGTTGTGTTGAGGTATGTTCCATCCAGTTCAATTCCCTTTAGTACTTTAAACATAAAGGCATGTTGAATTTTATCAAAGGCCTTTTCTTCATCAATTGAGATGACCATGTAGTTTTTGTCTTTGAGTCCACTTGAATGATTTATGACATTTATTGATTTACATATGGTGAACCATCCCTACATCTCTGGAATAAATTTGACTTGACTGTGGTGGATGGCCTTTTTGATTTGTGCCCGTATGCAGTTTGCAAGTATTTTGCTGAGAATTTTTGCATCTATATTCATTAAGGATATGGATCTATAGTTTTCTTTTTTGGTTGTATCTTTGCCTGGTTTGGGTATTAGAGTGATGCTGGCTTCATAGAATGAATTTGGTAGATTTCCCTTCATTTCTATCCTTTTGAATAACTTGAGTAATATTGGTTGTAGCTTCTCTTTAAACGTCTGGTAGAATTCTGCCATAAATCCATCTGGGCCTGAGCTTTTTTAAGTTGGGAAGTTTTGAATTACTGCTTCAATTTCCTTATATGTTATGGGTCTGTTTAAGCTGTTGATCTCTTCTTGTTTAAACTTTGGTGATTCCCATTATTTCAGATATTCATCCATTTCCCTTAGGTTTTCAAATTTAATGGAGTGTGCTGGATAGCTTTGGTGTCAACTTGACATACCTGGGTTGAGGGAGCCTCAATTGGGGAATTGGCTACATTGGATTGGCCTGTGGCCACATTTGTGGAATATTGTCTTGATTGTCAGGCAATGTGGGAGGGCCCAGCCCACAATGAGTAGTGCCACCCTGGGCAGGTTTTTGTGTACTGTATAAGAAGGCGGGCTGGGCATGAGGCAGGGGAGCAAGACAGTGAACAGTACTCCTCTATGGCCTGTGCTTCAGCTCCTGCTTCCAGGTTCCTGCCCTGAGTTCTTGCCTTGAGCTCCCTGAGAACTGTGATCTGGAGATGTAAGATGAATAAAACCTTTCCTCCCCAAGTTGGTGTGGGTCAGAGTGTTTTGTCACAGCAATGGAAGACAAACTACAACATGGAGTATAGTTTTTTTTTTTTTTTTCAGCATCTCCCTGTAGCCACAACTAGCCTGGAGTTTGATATGTAGACTTTGTGAGTTCAAGGCCTGGCTCTGCCTTCTAAGTGCTGGGATTAAAGGTGTGTGCCACCAGCCCAGCAAAGAGTATAGGCTTTTAAATTATTCTCATATAATACTTTATATGAGAATACTGTGGATCTTTTTGTTATCTGTTGTGATGTTTCCCCTTTCATCTCTAATTTTGTTGATTTGGAGTTGCTCTTTCTTTCTTTTGATTAAATGTGCTAAGGGTCTGTCTATCTTGTTTGTCCTTTCAAAAAACCAGCACTTGTCTCAGTGATTCTTTGTATTGTTTTCTTTGTTTCTATTTCATTAATTTTTGCTCTGATTTTTATTTATTCTTTTCTGTTGAGCTTGGGGTTCATTTGTTGTTGCCTCTCAAGCATTTTGAGTTGCAATGTTAGGTCATTTATTTGTGCTGTTTCTGTTTTTTTTTTTTTTTTTTTTATGTAGGCACTTAGAACTATACATTTCCCTCTTAGGATTGCTTTTAAAGTCTTCCAAAGGTTTTATTGTATTATATTCTCATTTTTGTTTAATTCCAGGAATACTTTTATTTCTTTCTTAATTTCTCCTTTGACCTATTCATTATTCAGGAGTGTATTGTTTAATCCATGAGTTCATGTGGTTACTAGGGATTCTTCTGGTATTGATATTAAGCTTTATTGCATTGTGGTCTGATAGAGAGTTTGTTCTTTGCCCCAGTATGTGGTAAGTTTTGAATAAAGTTCCTTGGGGTGATGAATAGAAAGTATATTCTTTGGTGCTTGAGTGGAATATTTGGTATATGTCTGTTAGGTCCATTTGGTGTATTGTATTATTCAGTTCAGATGTCTCTCTGTTTATTCTTTTTTTTTGGGTTGACCTGTCTAAAGGACACAGTGGAGTATTGAAATCCCCTATTATGAGTTTGTTGGGATTAACTTGTGCCTTAAAGTCTTGTAAAATTGTGTTTATGAAGTTTGGTGCAACAGAGTTTGTTGTGTATATATTCATGATTGTGATATGTTCTTGGTTAATTGTTCCTTTGATAAGAATAAAGTGACCTCTTTTAGTTTTAGTTTGAAGTCTATTTTGTGTGATATTAAAATAGCAACTCATGCTTTCTTCTTAGTACCATTTGCTTGGAACATTTTTTTTTCTACCCTTTTACCTTAAGATAGTGCCTTTCCCTGAAGGTGAGATGGGGTTCTTGCAGACAACAAAAAGATGGATTTTGTTTCTGTGTCTCTTGTTTGGAGAGTTCAGTCCATTAACATTTAAAATTATTTTTGAGAGATGTATATTGTTTTCCATCATTTTATTTTCTGTTTGTATTCTTGGTCTAGGTTTGTATTTCCTCATTTACACCTTCATTATTTTCTTTTGCTGCTTGAGTATAGTAGTTCCTTTCTTCTGCTGTTTGTATTGCTTTGAGTATTCTCTGAGGGCTTGGTTTTCTGGAGATGAATTATTTCAATTTATTTCATGAAAGATTTTTCTTTCTCCTTCAACTATAATAGATATTTTTGCTGGGTAAAGTATTCTGGGTTGGCATCTATAGTCATTTAGAACTGGGAATACTTTGGTCCAAGCTCTTCTGGCTTTCATTGTTTGCCTTGAGAAGACAGCTGTAATTCTGACAGGTTTTCTTTTATACGTGACTTGTTTTTCTCTTGCAGCTTTCAGTATTCTCTCTTTGTTTTGAGCATTTAGTGTTTTTACTACAATATAGCATGGAGAATTTCTTTTCTGATCCTGTTTATTTGGTGTTCTATGTGCTTTTTGTATTTGTATGGGTATGTCTTTCCTTAATTTAGAGAAATTTTCTTCAACAATCCTGTTGACAATCTGGCCAATCCCATTATCTTGAGGTTCTTCTCTTTCCACTATACCTATGACATTCAGGTTTGGTCTTTTCACGGTGTCCCACATTCCCATGTTTTTTTAAAATTTTTTTCCTGTTTGCTTGAGTGGTTGGTTCAATGTTATCTTCCAGTCTTGGTATTTTCTGCTTCACTGGTTCTGTTAGTGAGCCTTTCTCCTGTCATTGTTAGATGGCTGATTGTTTGATTTCCTTTTTCATTTCAGCCTTAGTTTTCTTCAGTATTTATATATATATTTTGAATTAATTCTGAAGTTTATCCCTATCTTCTTTTAGTTCTTTGACTTGTTTGTTTGTGTGTTCTTTAAATTCCTTGAATTCTAGCTGGGCATGGTGGTGCATGACTTTAATCCTAGCACTTGGGAGGCAGAGGCAGGCAGATCTTTGTGAGTTCAAGTCCAGCCTGGTCTACAGAGTGAGTTCCAGGACAGCTGGGGCTACTGTCTGGAAAAGACAAAAAAAATTCCTTGAATTCTTTGTTTATGATAGTTCTTTTAAATTCTGTTTCCTGGGTTATATCTAGGGGGTTCTCATTATTGGAGTCTTTTACAGTATTGGTAGTATTTAGTGGAGACTTATTATTTGGGTTTTTCATGTTTTTTGTTGTGGTTGTTGTGATTTTGGCATGTGAATTTCTTTTATGGTTTGTGATTCTTCTCGAATCTCAAGTCTTTCTCAGTTGAAGACTGATATTGCTTGTATTCTTTATTGTATTGCATTGTATTGTATTTATTTATTATTTTTTATGTGTATGAGTGTACTGTCTGCATGTAGGTTGGTGCACCTGTGTCATGCAGTGCTGTGGAGGTCAGAAGAGGGTGTTGGATTCCCCTGGAACTGGAGTTAATGACGGTTCTTAGCTGCCATGTGGGTGCTGGGAGTCGAACCCGGGTCCTCTGCAAGAGCAGTTGGTGCTCTTAATGGCTGAGCCATCTCTCCAGCCCGGTCATTATTGTATTCTTATCAGGTATGAAAGGCTGGTTGGTCTAGGCTTCAGGTTCTTCTGATTTTGTACTGGAGAGACCAGCTAGTTCTCACCCAGGTAGTTAGGAGCTCTTCTAGAGGCCCAAGACAGGTAACAATCAGGCAAGGTTGAACCCTGCACCATGTGGGTCCATCTACTGGCTCTCCAGAGCTGGTTGCAAATGTCTGGATCTGGGTCCAGGTGACCCCTAGATATTGACTAGTGGTCTTGAATGCTGCCTCCGCTGCTGCACAGTTGGGGACTCTCACCAAGGGGCCAAGGTCTGCTGCATACAATCAGTGGGAGGGTTGAACTCACAGACCCTTGCGATGGGTCTGAGTGTTCAACCCTTAGTTCTCTTGGTTTCAAATGTGCATATCTGGGTCCCTGGGCTGGGAAGCCTAGCCTGGAGCAGCAGGAGGGCCTCCCCGGTCTCCCCAGCAACTGGGTAGGGAGTCTGGAATGTTGCTGGCACTGGGTCTCTGGACCTCTCTCTCCCACACATTGCATTTTGAGTCAGAGATGTGATGTCACTTCATCACTTTGAGTTTTCTTTCACATCCTCCACCTGAGTTTCTTCTTGTCTAGAAGATTAAATAAAGTCACAGCACTTAGAGTGGTATCTGACACCTGACAAGGCTTAATACTGGCTGGTATTATTATTTTTATTATTTATGTTCTCGTGTGTGAAATGGGGCTTGAGTTACTTACTCTTTGTTCCAGAAAATATGTATGGAACATCTACTGAGTACTTGACTCAGTGCTGGATGCTGGAAACAAAGTGTTGAGTATTGTATGGCATTGGCCTGGCAGAGCTTCTGTCTGGTGAAGGAGAAAGACCAGTGGTTGGCAAACTTCTTTTTAAGAGTGAGATGGTATTTTAGGTTATGTGGTCCTAAAAGTAGATCTGTCATAGTAACCCACCTTTGCCAGCATAGCAAGAAAGTAGCCTCAAATGATATGTAAATGGAATAGACATGAGTGCCTTCCAATAAAGCTTTATTTGCACATAGGCCCATTGTCATGCAGCCTTTATTTAATCACCCTCGTGACAGCTAGTAGCAGATAATACTACTACTATTTTCCCTACCACTGAATTTTGAATATGCTCTTGTGTGTAAGTACCACATTTTCTTTGTCCATTCATTTGTTTATTGAAGGACATCTATGGTGATCCTATTTTCTTGCTGTTGTGAATAGCATAGCAATAAATGTGGATGTGCAAGAGGATGTGGAGTCCTTTGCATTTAAACCCAGGAATGGTAGAGCTATTACTATGTATTTTCTTGGTAGTTTATTTAATAAACATTAGTTAATATGAGCCAGGAAGTATTCAAATCACTTCACATATTAACTTATTTAAAATGTTCTATAACAGCCCCAGGAGATTGTTGCTGTTCCCATTTTACAAAATAGAACTGGTAATTTTATCACTTAGAAGGGAAGTCAGTAAGATGTTAAATAAGGAAGAATTGGATCCGTCCCAAGTCTGGGCCAGCATTATATAACTCTCCCTTGACATTCAGTTCATTACAAGTTCTAATAAGTGAATGAAGTCGGTTGACAACAATGTCTACCTCCATGACTGTCATGGCCTGCAAAGAGATAAAAATAGGTTGTAACAATTTATGAATATCTGGTTGTTTTTCTTTCTCTATAAAGCAGCAGCCTTCTCCCACTTTGAGGTGAGAAGTTCAGCTTTATTTTATTTTTTTATTTTTTTTTAATTTTCATTTTTTATTGATGCTTTGTGTATTTCATACATCATTTTCCAATTCAGTTCAGGCATATTTCCCTTTCCCTTACCCCCACCCTACCCCACCCCATCCCAGATCATGCATTCTGCCATAACTGTCCTACATCTTTCTCTGTTTTTTTTTTAACATTAAGTAATAATTTATGAGTGCAAACATCTTTCATGTAAAACCAATTTGCAAGCAGTTGTGCCCAAACCCACACAGCCCATGGGTCCCACCATCCAGGAGGGGGGGGGGCTTATATGTTCAATCAAGTTGATCAATTGAGTGTCCAGACTATATTGCTGTAGTTTCACCATTCACCCCAATCGCAGTCCTTACATTCTACCATGCCCCCTCTTTCACAGATTGTTCCCTGGGCTTAGAAAAGGAGTACAGGTGGATGAGAAGCAAAACAGTGTACTTTCTCTGGAGCTGTTGTCTTGGTCTCTGGTCAATTCTGGCTGTTTCCTTTCATGGCCTGACAGTTTGTCCAGGAATAACCTTTCAATCCTACTAATGAAGCACAAACAATTAGATATATAGGTATTTAAACAGTACTAATTGTTATGGTAGGTTACTTTGATATAGACACAGATGTTTGGATGTATGTTAATCCATGAATTACATTTTTTCTGTTAAATATGACAGGGTCTTACTGTGGCTTATAACATCTCCTAATTAGAGGATGTAAACTTGTGGCATCAGCTGTGGGTTATTCCTCGAAGGAGAGAGCTAATAGCCAATTAGATTTGGGATATACAGGCATAAAACCAGTAAAACTGCCTTCTTTAATTGACTAATAGACATAGGAACTGTGAAAAGGATTATTCTCTATTCAGAACCAAACATAATACTAAAGTCTCCTTAAGCTATGCACTTAAGCAAAATATATTAATACAGGAGCTCTGACATCAGCAATGGATTATTCTACCAAGGAGATGTTGGTCAGGGGATCCAAGCCCCCACAAAAGGTAAAGGCTCCTTGCCTCTAAACTGGGATATCTGCAAGAAGAGAGGCAAAAAAAGCCCTGCTGTTGAAGACCTGATGTAAACATGGGAAAGATGTATTGAGACCACACTTGCAAGTGTACAGATGGTCTCTGGAATACCAGAGAGTGTTACCAAAGGCCACTAAACCAATAAAGCAAATATAGGTCTCCTTGAGTCAAGCAAGACTCCTCCGTCAGCACCAGCTACACCTCACCTGCCTGGAAATATTGTGCAGCTATGGCAGCCATATGCCTGTATATCCCAGCTTTAGTTTTTGAATGACAGAATAGAAGCAGACTAAAGATGGCTCCTCTCCAAGCCTTGATAAGGGAGATCAGTCAGTTCTCCGAAGCCACATGGCATCCCCCTTTAATGTCTTTGAAAATGAGCAAAATGTTAACATTTGTCCTTCCTTGAGGTCTGATGCTATGCATTAAACCTTTTCACCCACAGAAAAAACATCAGGGTAGAATTGCCCTCTGAGACCCAGTGAAGAACCAGACACTCAGGAAGAGCAAAGAGCTATCCCCTAGTTGAAAGTGGCAGAATCAAGATTTGAATTTGACTTCTCTAATTCTAATGCTTGCATTCTTCAGTATGGGTGCTGGGATCAGAGTGTGGAGATACACATCCTCTCTGACCCTGCACTTAGTTCCATCAGTCAGTCTAGAGGATAAGTGAGAAGACTCACCCAACCAAACACACACTTGACAAAGAAGATGGCATTGTCTCATTCAGACACTGCCAACAAAACAGAAAGGATTTAAGAACATGGTGGTATGCCCATCCTGGTCATTAACGCTTCTGAAAAATAATGACTTGGTCCAGAGGTATCATTACCTAGCACACCAGCTCAGTGTTGCTTTCAAAACAGTGATAATTTTTATGCTCTGCTATAAATGATCACTTAAGCAGCTCAAAATGACGACAGAGCACAATGCCCCTGTGCTTGTGGGCTTTGTGAAAGATAGCTGAAATTTCTCTTGTAATGAAATGTGCATCTGTGTTTCAAACTTTCTCTTAAGTCCTCCCACAAGAAACTGTGGACTGTCAAAAGCGTGTCCTGGGCAGAGGTAGAGGAAGCACAGGAAGTGCTTATGCCAGAGGAGAATGGGATGATTGGGGTATCAAATGGCTTCAGAAAACAACTTGAGGACTCTAGAGGGTTGAATTGTATCACACAAAAGACAGTGTATGTTGAAGCCCTGACTGTAATTCCTGTGACTGAAAGTTTCTTAGAAACAGAGTCTTTTGGAGATGTTGTGAAGATGTGCACGTTTGAATGATGTCATATTGAGGTAAGGGAGGGTCTTAATCTAATATGACTGGATGTCCTTATTAGAAAGAAGAAATGAATATGGAGGGAAGGCAGCCAAGTCATGATGACTGAATTAGTAATGCAGCTGTAAGCCAAGAATTGAAGGCCCATACAGGGAACCAGGAAGTCAAGGAAGCTCTCTCCTCTAGATTATAGACACATTGAGTTTAGGCTTCTAGCTTTATATTTCAGCTACACTGTCTGTAGTGTATTGAAAGAGCAACTCAGGAAAGCAGTGTGTGTATAGAGGAGAGAGTGGGAATATTGGAGAGCCTGTCTGTCGACTTCTGGGCCTGCCATTCAAATCACAGGCAGGTTAATGTGTCAATTAATAGCAAGGCTTAGGAATCACACAAATGCACGTGTGAATTCTAGTTGAAACCTCTACATTGGGCAACTTTTGGCCAAAATAATCTGTCTCATTTGTTGAATAATGCCATCATTGTGGGTTCTGTGCCTTAGGCTGAACATCTGATAGCTCTATTGTACAAACGATGAAAATGAAACAGAAAAAAATTCTCTTGCTATTGATTGTGGAGTTGGACTCTAGGTATTTTGGCTTGAGCGATTTCTCTATTAATTGCTATGGGATATTCTGGATCCAGCTTTCTCAACTCCTTAAATGGTTAGGATCAAAATATTTGAAATGCTTTGAAGATTCCAATGAAAGAAATGTGGCCACGTATGTAGAGAATGAAGCTGTTATTTACTAAAACTCTTCATCATCAAATGATTAAAGACTCACAAAAGTCACAAAACAGTACCCAAGAACCTGCATGTACTTTGTTTAGTAGTCTCAAATTGAATGTCTTTATCTCATCGACATTTCAATTTCTACATACCGTTCTCCATTCAAAGTCCAACTTTGAACAACAGCTTCATAGTACGTAGTTATTTCCCACCTAACTAGCAAAAAGCCCAAATTAAAACATCTTATTTTTAAGAAAACAAAGGAGAAAAAAGGGCAAGAATGTATAATTAGAAATTTATAAAGTTGGTACTCTCAGAAGAATGCACCAGTTGGCCAGGAGCTAGGCTGCTGTTCTAAGAATCAGTTGAATCCTTACTCTTTACTCAGTGTTAGGCTGATGGGATAAAAGCATCACATAATGTTTTCCTTTCATTTTAGATTCAAGAGGATAGGTAGAGGGATTAAGGATCTTTCTTAATAACAGCTTACAGAATAGACCAACAGTGGAATTGCACCAACTTCAAATATGCGAGGTATTAGAAATCAGGTCATATAGTTATCTACTTGCTCAGGGAAGACTAGGCTGATACCTAGAACCCAGAACCTCCATTCTATATTGAAGCAGTTCCAGTCTCCTTAATCCTGGTACAGGGACGTGGTCTGAATTATAGTTATTACAGAGGAGGATGGTTTCTGGAAATATAGACTGTGTGACTCAGCATGCCTGGCGCTGATAAATTCCCATGGTGATGAACCTATTCACCTAAGTGCAGTGAGTCTATAGCATAGGGTACTGTCTATTAAGGTTAGAACTTTTATTTTTTTAATCAAAAATTATTTGTTTTTATTTTATGTGTATAAGTGTTTTGCCTGCATGTATGTAAGTTAACCATATGTATACAATCCCCATGGGGGGCATTTGATCCCCTGGGACTGGAGTTACAGATGGTTGTTAGCCACAATGTGGGCACTAGTAACCAAACCCTGGTCCTCTGGAAGAGCAGCCAGTGTGCTTAACCACAGCCATCTCTCTACTCTTAAGTTTAGAACTTTTAGGAAGTATTAAGAGAGGCAAGTTAGGAAGATAAGGGGCAATTCTCCAGTGTTATTGGTGAAGTCTAAAAATTTGAGATTATAAGAACAAATATAAAACAGAGCTTTCAGTAGCAAATAAGCATCTAGAAAGGACAACTCAAAATTAGGATCAGAAATGACTTTGATCCTGTAAGAATGCGTGCTTTTGTTCAGAAATTGTTTCAAATATTTGTATATCTGCTCAGCATCTCTAACCCAAAATACCATAAAATCTCAAATGTTTTGAGCATAATGGCTTAAATAGAAATTCCTCATCTGACCTCATGTGATGTGTCTCAGTCAAAACATGGGTGTATTGGAGCTGGAGAGAGGGCTCAGTGGTTATGAGCACTGGCTGTTGTAAAGACCTGGCTTTGAATCCCAGCACACACACATCAGCTAATAATTGTCCCTAACTCCAGTTCCAGGGAATCTGATGCCCTCTTCTGTTCTCTGTAGGCATTGCATGATAGGGTGGTACATTTACATATATGCAGGCAATATACTCATACACACAAAAAAGAATAAATAAAATATTAAAAAATGGGTATATTAAGATGATTATGTAAAAATTATTCATGCTGTGTTTATGAGTTATATATGAAACATAAATGAATTCTGCATTTAGACTTGTGTCCTAGCCCAAGAAATATTATTATGCAGGTACAAATACCCACAAATCCGCAAAGATCCAAAATACAAATGCCTTTGGTTTCAAGCATTTTGTATAAGGGATGTATGACTTGCATGCTTAAAGAGTTCTGTGACTGTTTCCTCTATCTCTTTCATTATATCCTTTCATAAAAGATCTCATTTGACTGTGAGTGATGGGCAGGTAGAACAATGCCCCTCCAACTTTGTTTCTATTCTTCTAGAAGCATGGGCCTGTCTAGGTTTTGCTGTCTTGCATCTTTTTGTCTCCAGCTCTTTGGAGAGCACGTGCAGAGTGGATGGTGCTCTGGGAGTGTGTGCTGTCACGCACAGAGGTGGGGAGGGCTCCTCCTTCCTCTCAAGGTTCTCGCCTGCCTCCAAGGTGTGCCTCCCCCCATAAAGTCTCAGGCCTTCTAGCATGCATGCTCCCCTGACAGGTAGTTATTATATAACTAGTGCAATTTCAACCATGAATGTGAAATTGGTGCTATCTACAGAGTGCACATTCCTTTGTTTAGTTTTTACCTATTACACACTGTGTGTAGGAGCACCTACGTGGGTAGAGTTTTGTGCAATCCTATCATATTTGTAGATTCATCTGATCACAGCCATAATTGATGCAGCCCTCTTCTCACACCTAAGAAGTTCAGGTTCTGCTTTTGGAGTTGCACTTCACTGTCCATCCCTAGCTCCCTGCTACTATTTTTTTAAAATTTATTTTTGTATGTGTACTGTCTGCATGCAAGTCTGTGCACCCGTGTCGTGCAATGCCACGGAGGTCAGAAGAGGGTGTCGGATTCCCCTGGACCTGGAGTTCTCCTGGAATTGGAGTTTCAGAAGGTTCTCGGCCGCCATGCGGGTGCTGAGGATCGAACCCGGGTCCTCTGTAAGAGCGGTCGGTGCTCCTAACCACTAGGTCATCTCTCCAGCCCCTCCCTGCTACTATTAACGTGACTCTCTTAATCATTTTGTCATTTAAAAATGTTGTACACGTGGACCTACACAGTCTGTAAAATTTTACAATTGGTTTAAAAATATTCAGTAGCTTAAAAAGACTGGTAATAATTTTTGATCTTTTTAAATTTGCCAGAGATTATGTAAGGTATGGAAGACCCCTAAATGTTAAATTTCCCACTTTAGCCTGAGCTAGTAGTCAGTTTGCTAGGTTGTTCTGCAGTTAAATCAAACTGTACTGTATGAAAGTAGCAGAAATTCAATTAAAAACAAAACCAGCAAAAATGAAAGCAACAGAGCGGTGGGGGCTGGGGTGGTGGCTCAGGGGCAACGAGCTTGTCTGTCGGACCAGCAGAGGACCTGGATTTGGTTCTCCAGCCCCCACGTAAAAAGCCAGGCATAGTGGCACATGTCTTTAATCCCAGCTCTAAGGAGGCAGAGATAGGAAGATCCCTGGGACTTGCTTGCTGGCCAGCTAATCTTCCCAAATTGGTCAGCTCCAGGTTCAATTTTGACACTGTCTCCAAAAACAACAACAAAAAAGATGCAGAATGATAGAACAGGACACTTTACATGGGACCTCTGGCCCCCCTGTGGACCTACACACATACACAAACACATATAGTTCATATCACACCCCACAGTACCACCACCACCACCACCACCACCACCACCACCACAAATAGCAAGAACCTAAGCAATCATTTTTCTTGCTGGTGCAGACATTGCCTCTTATTATACTGGCTTGTTTCCCAGTCCATATGTTTCATACAGTCAAGCATGTTCTCCCTGTCAATTCAAACATTTCAGTGCTTTTATTAAGGAAGCCATGGAGAGGCTGTGATGATATTTTAATCTAATCAGTCTTACAAACAACAGCATTAGACTGTCTTGCAATGATATCCTGGGAATCTTAATTGAGACAGTCTACAGACGAGATGCTTTTGTGTTTCCACCTACCACAGACAGAGCTGTATTGTTTGGTGGCTTACGGGCAAGCGTTAATTCCCTGTGAATTTATCTGTCACAGGTAGATGGATAAATAAAAAAAAATAAGTTGGTATGTTATCTTTCTAAAACACACCAAGAAAATCTTTCATCCCACGAAGGTATCAGATGAAGAATGGAAATGCTTGTTTTACAAAGAGATTGAAAGCTTGATAAACTGGTTTCCAGCTCATTACCGATACTAAGAAGCTTCAAGGTATGAGCTAATCACTGAATGTCTTTGGGCTTTCCCAGTTAAAGAAAGCCTTTGGATTATTTGACCCTTAATATCTTTTATAAAAGGAAACAAGAGCCGGGCGCGGTGGTGCACGCCTTTAATCCCAACACTCAGGAGGCAGAGACAGGTGGATCTCTGTGAGTTCAAGGCCAGCCTGGTCTACAGAGTGAGCTCCAGGTCAGCTGTAACTAATGGGGGGACCCTGTCTCAAAAAGACCAAAAAAAAAAAAAAAAAAAAAAAAGGAAATGATCCTTCTCTTTATGTTTCATGATCCTAGTTTCTATGCTTATCATGCCTTAGAGCACCAAAACCAATGTTCCTTAGTCACTGAGGGTCTGACTGTTCCACTGGTTACTCTTTAGTACGTCCTGCATCGGGTTCCTCACACTCTGCCTCACTATGATTCTGGGAGGGGTTTAATCTGCTATTGAAGGGAGAATGGCTCAGCTTCCAGTCCCTTACGTGGCAAGGTCTCTGGCCCTGACAATTCTCTTCCTCTCCACTGGCTTGTTTGCAGCACATATTAATGAGCTTTTTTTTATTTTTTATCTAAAAAATAGACAAGGTTTCTTTGATGGCACATCACTAAAACCTGCAACTGGGTTTGAGGCTCTGAGCACTGTGAGCTTATGAAGATGAAATTGGCTGTAGCTTTTCACGAGGGGCATGTGGCTTACCTTTTGGAAGAGGCTTCTGCCAAAGTCCAATCTGACCCATCCCTCAACTGAGATTCACTCGGATGACCCTAGACTGTGTCAAGTTGAGATTAACAAGTGCAGGTATTGGTAAAATATCTAGCACAGCCTTTGGAACACTGTAATTAATATATATAGTTATATTCATTAATCATATTATTTATTTGGTTTGTATAATTAATTAATATTAATGGATTCTATCTGGGTTAAAGGCAAGCATCATAACCTTTTTTATTTTATGTGTATGAATGTATCGCCTTCATGTGTGTAAATATGCCATGTCATGCAATGCCCTTGGAGGTCAGAAGAAGGTGTTGGACCCTCTGTAGTTACAGACAGTTCTTAGTTGCCATGTGGGTGCTGGGAATCAAACCCAGGTCCTTTGGAAGAGCAGTCAGTGCTCTTAACCCTGAGCCATCTCTCCAGCCCTTAATTATACCCTTTTTATATATGAGGTTCACTGAACATGCACAGTGAGTTCAAAGACTGGACGAAACCCACTGTGTATTAATTACCCTCCCTCCTCCCTCCCTCCCCTCCTCCCTCCCTCCCTCTCCCTCCCTCCTCCCCTCACGTCCCTCCCTCCCTTCCTTCCTTCCTTCCTTCCTTCCTTCCTTCCTTCCTTCCTTCCTTCCTGGCTAGGAGCTTTGGCTGACCTATAGCATAGGAACCCAGTTCCCTGTTTGTCCTCTGCTCTGGGATTCTATACCCCGTGTGCTCCTTGCTTTGGAGTTTTGTTTCATAAACATGGCTTCCTTGTGGCTCTGTAAGCTGGCTGTCTAACCGGAATGCACTATGATAAATGAATCCCACCTGGGCCTAAAGTGATGAATAATGTCTGCAAGCACAACCATATTGGTATTTTAACTAAAATATCATGGAAAGACAAGATTTGAAAAGATAAGTGTGGTTTCTCTCTGGTTAGAAATCTTAGGGCAGTGTGGGGTGGAAATGTGGAGAAGGTAGAGATATTTATTGGTCAAGAACCCTTCTCAGAACCTGTAATCGTCCATCCAACAGGTGGTTGCTGTCTCAGCTCTTGTATAAGATGGGCCCTGCTGGCTCAGAAAGGGCACCCGGGATGTAATTTACTGATGATTCGGATGCTTCCACTGAATAATGGAAATCATTATCTAAGTGCACATCTGTTCTTCAGTTGGTCCAGGGGAGTTGAAGTCAGAAGGTCGGCCGCAATTATAGGCAGAGGACTGATACAGCTATTTACCAGAAGCCAGCCAACCCTGAATGCTCAGTTAGCTAGGACTGGGTTGCATGCTGTATTCCTAAGCAACAGAAGACCTAAAATGTCTCCATCAGTTTATATTACTTGTTTCAATTATGCAAGGTATGTTCAAGAGATCTTTTATACAAGTCTATGTGTACAGCTAATAGTATTATATGCTTAATATGTTTGTGAAGGCAGGTCTCATGTTTAATGTTCTAATAATAATAATAATAATAACAAATCATGAAGAAATTTTAGAAGTAATAAATATGTTTATGGCCTAGATGGTTTCTTAGGTATATACTCATATATTTTTAAATGCCAATTATAACAGTAATAAAGTGTTCTTTTCTGGGGCTGGAGAGATGGCCTAGTGGTTAAGAGCATAGACTGCTCTTGCAGAGAACCTGGGTTTGATCTCTAGCACCCACATGGCAGCTAAGAACCATCTGTAACTCCAATTCCAGGAGAACTCCAGTTCCAGGGGAATCCAAGACCCTCTTCTGACCTCCGTGGCAGAAGGAGGTCAGAAGAGGCTGATCTCCGTGGCATTGCACGACACGGGTGCACAAACCTACATGCAGACAGTACACTCATACACATACAAAAATAAATAAAATTAAAAAAACATAAAGTGCTCTTTTCTAACTGAAAAAAAGAAATTGAATTTTAAAATTCTACAACATATCCTAAAGACACAACTGACCACGTGTACACAATGTTTTATTGTGGAGTAAGCTGAAATTTATAGAAATGCAAAGGCATCACACAGTTCTTCTATAGCCTTCATCAAGATTTCTTTACTGTTATATTGCAGTTATTTTGAATAACAGTCTTTTGTTTAAAAGAAAAAAAATTACTCTATCAAATGTGTTATTGAGAACCTACTGTTTTCCAGGTGCTGTCCTAGATACTAAGGATAGAATAATGAGAAATGGGAACAATAGACCCCTTCTGTCCTGGGCCATATATCCTAGCTTAGTGGTCTTGTGATTGCTGGACCAAGACCATCACTTAGGATCTTGTTAGAAATGCAAATCCTCAGGCTCCACCTGAGACCTACTGAGTCAGAAACTCTGAGATAGGAACCCATGTTTGTAGTTTAAAAAGCCATCTGGGTTATTCTGACTCATAGTTAAATTTGAGAACTAATGGTGTAGGGGGAAAGAACGTGAATGGCTAGTTAAAAATATGGCATGGTCCTGGGTATGTAGCTCAGTTGGTCCAGCACTTACTGAGGGTTTGATCTGTAGCATCTCATAAACCAGATGTGGAGGCACGTAGCTGTGACCCCAGCACATGGGTGGTAGAAGCAAGAGGATCGGAAGTTCATCATCTTCACATTGCAAGTTCAAGTCTACCATGGGCTTCATGGGACCCTGTCTCAAAAAACAAAAGTGGTGCAATTTTATCATGGGTGACAGAGGTATAGTAAGACACAGTTGGGAGGGGCTTACCTAGTCTGAAGATAGCAAAGCCTGGGGAAATGGTGTCTAAGCTGTCATCTCAGGCCAAGGAGGACTCAGAAGAAATGGAGCTACTGATGGAGGTGGCTCTCTGCAGACAGTGAGAGATGACCTTGAAATCTTGTCTCACTGTAAAATTGTGAATCAGAAGAGACTAATCTTTGATCTGAACCCAGGTTAATTATGAAATTTAGTGAACTAGCACTGTGTTTTCTGAGTATTGAAATTATTCAGGATTTAAAAAAAATCAGATCTGGGCTGGAGCGATGGCCTAGCAGTTAAGAGCGCTGACTGCTCTTACAGAGGACCCGGGTTCGATCCCCAGCACCCACATGGCGGCCAAGAGCCGTCTGAAACTCCAATTCCAGGAGAACTCCAGTTCCAGGGGAATCCGCGACCCTCTTCTGACCTCCGCGGCATTGCACGACACGGGTGCACAAGCCTGCATCCAGACAGTACATTGATACACATACAGAAATAAATAAAAAAAATTAAAAAAAAATCAGATCTACACTTAAAAGATAGTTTGATTATGGGGCTGGAGAGATAGCCTAGTGGTTAAGAGTGCCGACTGCTCTTGCAGAGGACCTGGGTTCGATCCCCAGCACCCACATGGTGGCTGAGAACCATTTATAACTCCAATTCCAGGAGAACTCCAGTTCCAGGGGAATCTGACACCCTCTTCTGACCTCCATGGCATTGCACGACACGGGTGCACAAACCTGCATGCAGACAGTACACTCATACACATACAAAAATAAATAAAATTTTAAAAAAGATAGTCTGATTAGAAAGAGCCTTGCAATGGGGAGGGGGCCCCGGGCTTGACCTTACTGGTCCTTTTACTTGTGGGCCCATGCAGGAAATCAACTTCGCTCCCTTCTTGTCTTTACCTGCAAAATGAGAAGATGAGAACTTCTATCCATTTAACTTTTGGTCCCATGGCCCAGGATTAGCTATAAATATTATCATGTCAGTGTTTACTTTTAAAAAGTACATTTATATCCATTAAGTTCAATAGTTATTTCTGTACATTGCCTACTGATAACTTTAAGACAGACTTTCTACTCTTTGAAATTACTGCCATAAGTTTATCCCACAAGGATATATTATTTGCTCTAATGATCTGGTAATTATTAGGTAATGAAATGGCTAACCAAAAGTATATTATTAAGAGCGGTTGCTGGGTAGAATATTTTTGTCATGCAATTAGAAGTGTTACTTATGTTTCAGAAATGCACAAGAAGTTACACGCTGAGGAATATGAAAATAGAGCAATATCCTTCCATCTTCTGCTGAAATTAGTCTTAAACCCATACATTGAAAGCATTAGGAGCCAATTCCACAGGATGGGGTTTAAAGACAAGCTTTCTCTTTGAGTACACAGTATGCTCTGTAGTTATTCATCAGAGCTGTTCCCTGCAGGGTGTGAGAACTCTATTCTCAGCTGGGTTAGGCAGCTGGGTTCCTAGCTGACCATCCTGACTTACACTGTCTTTTTTCTACTAGAGAAAAGTTTTGTCATGAGACTACTAGTCATGACTGACAGAGAATATAACATGCAAAGTCAGACATATGATACATCCTGAATAAAAATGAAGCTTTAGGCAAACTGTGCTGAGTCCATTTTTGCCGTACCTTTAGAAGCTCTGTGGACCTGAGACTGTGGCACAGAGGGGAAACTGCAGGACCCCCAAGAGACAGGTGGAGGAGTGGCGGCTGGCCAAGCTGCATACTGCTGCACGCCCCCTCCAGCTCCCCTTAACTCCTACCAACTCATGGCCAGTAGAAAATGGTGAAAGAAACCACTTACTATGATGTTTTTGGGGATAATCCCAGTGCCACTCAGGAAGAACTGCAAAAGGCTTTTAGGAAGCTGGTCTTGAAGTAGCACCACTCATAAATTATTACTTATTGTTAAAAAAATGAAAAAAAAAGTAATTAAAAAAAAAAGAACCCGGTTGAAGGAGGGAAGTTTAAACAGATTTCTCAAGCTTCCGAATTTCTGATTCTACAAAAAGGGAATTCTGGACAAAGGGGGAGAACAGATAATTAAGGAGGGCGTGGTAGGTGGTAGATTCGGCTTCACCATGGATATCCATTTGTTCTTTGGAGGAGGAGGAAGGCTACAGAGAGAAAGAAGAGGCAAAACTCTGTGCATCAGCTCTCAGTAGTCTTAGGAGATTTACATAATGGTGCAACAAGAAAACTGGCTCTGTGAAATAGTGTCATGTGTGACAAATAGGAAGGGGGAGTCGGCACACAAGGAGCAGAGTGGAGTGCCACGAGGCTGCCAAGGTACGGACGCACACAAGGGTTCATCAGCTAGGAGCAAGAATGGCATAGCAGATTCAGTCTGGGTGCATGGGTGCCAGGGTCATGGAGAAGGATCAGTCCTAGAGACAGATGTAAAAGCTGCAATGGAAGAAAGTTTGACAGAAGATTGACAAAGGCATGAAAGATGGCCAGAAGATAACATTCCATGATCAAGGAGACCAAGGACCACGACTGAAGCAGGAGATGTCATCATTGTGTTACATCATGAGAAGATCTTTTCATGTGTGTGGACATATAGCTGGTTGAAGCCATGTGTGGTTTCTGAAAGCCAATATCCACTTTGGACAATGGAACCATAGTCAGATTGTCAAACTTGGAGATATCAAATGTGTGCTAAATGAAGGTATGCGAATACACTGTCAACCATATGACAAAGGACATCTCATCTTTGAGTTTAAGGCAAACCTTCCTAAAGATGGCTTTCTCTCTCCTATTAAATTCTCTTTGCTGGAAAACTCCCTCCTGAGAGGAAGGAAGTAGAATAAATGGATGAAATGGATCAGGTAGAACCAGCAGACTAAGGTCCAAATCAGGAAAGATGGTGCCTTGATACCAGAGAAGCCCATTAGGAAGAGCATCACCCCGGAGGTGGTGTTCAGCGGCAGACCTCCAAGTGGGGTCAGGGAGTTAATACCCATGGCATTTTACATGCACCAGTGAATGAGCGAAGGACTGAAATCATAACATGCTCACTACTTGGTTATTGTTTTTGTCTTAATATTAAACTAAAGTAGTGTTTTAAAAGTTAAATGAAGAAGAAACACAAATATAAAATCTCCGACTTTGTCTTGTATGTATGATGACTCCAGTGTGCAAGATGAAATTGAATACCTGCAAACACTATTTTAAAAAGTATATGGGCAGAAGGTATATATATATTTTAGAGTAATATAAAATTAAAAGGAAAAAATGAACTCCTGGACATATATCAGAATTAACATACAGTTTATTCCTAGAGGACATAATTCTGGTACATATATGACATGTACATGGGCATATTTTGGAGTGGTACAGTTGGGAGGTAACCACAGCAGCATGAGGACTGGGTCAAGGAATGGACTGCTGTGGTTGAATTCTGTTCAGGACGATAAACCCTTGCAGAGAAAAACTTTGGAGAGACTGAGAGAAAGATGCAGGACATGTATGGCAGAATGCATGAACTGGGGTGGGGTGGGAAGAAGGGAAAGGGGAATATGTCTAAAATGAACTGAAAAACGATGTCTGAAATACACAAAACACCAATAAAAGTATTATAAAAACATTCCCTGGCATCTGTTAGGCCATACCTTGTAACTGATTCAGCTGTGTAATGGACAAGCTGACTGACACACTAGCTATACACGTTGACGTCATTGTTAAGCTGTGGAATTAAAATTCTGCCTTTAACCAATGATCAGAAAAAGAAAGCAGTTTATAGACATATGCTGGTCTGCCTAGTTGTTGGTAGTAAGTGGACTCATTGTGATTCTTCTGCACGGTTCTGCATCAACCATTACTTGAAGGTGGCATAATGTTTCATTTAGCCTTTGTTATTAGTGATAGAATGATGCCTTTCTAAAGACGTTTGTTGTAATAAGCTGCTGCTTGAGAGCTTGTGCATCTAGACTTCATTTGCTTCTGCTGTGGTATCTTTTCAATGTTTATATCCATGTATAAATAATGTTGACTGGTCCTGGTTCCACGCCTTTTCTCTTCTCTTTGGACCTTCTGAATCCCTTGAGTAGTGACTTCCAAAGCCAGGTAACACAATTTAAAAGTGAAGGGACCTTTGTTTAGACAGGACACGTGCTTTCTGGACTTCATTTGGGGGCACAATATTTAAAGCAGAAGCATGTCAGTAAGGGTTTCCTTCTGCATACGGTTTTTTTGTAGTGTAATGTCTTAATCATAGTCTACCATCAAATATTTTAGGAGTATCTTTAATGTTTAGATAGTATATTAGCAGCATGCAATAATTACATCATAAGTTCTCAAGCAGAGGCAGTCTATTGCAAGGACCTTCTTTGCTGCCAGTTATCATAGGCTGTTTAAAGTTAGAAAACTGAATAGCAACACTGAATACTGTAGAAATGTGCTTTGCTCAGTAATACTTGAGTTGTTGCAATATTAGATTATCCATTTGGTTGTTACAGAAAATCCTTAACTGTAATTGATGGTTGTTGCCATAATAGTATATTGCCTGTATTTCTACCTCTAGTAATGGGCTTTATGTGCTAGATTTCAATATCCTTGAGCCTGGGCAAGTGCACAAGCCTTTTAAAACATGGTTTACTTGCACAAAACTGATCAGATTTGAGAGATTATTAATGCCCTTGAAGTGGTTTTTGTGGGTGTGAAACAAATGGTGAGAATTTGAATGGTTCCCTTATTATAGTATTGAAATTAAGTTTCCTTAATCTATCAAATCATGTTCATGTCCTGATTTTATATACTTGTATCTATCAATAAATGTTGTGGAAAAAAATGAAGAGACTTGGATGTGGAAGAATAATTTGCATGTGTAATCCAGGAAGGTGTTCCTTGGGTATGTTATGAGCTTAATTTAAATCATTTGACTTAGGCTCCGAAGTAACTGTAATCTAATGTTGGTAGTGTAGCAAATTATGAATAGCTTTAATTGTATGTATAAAGTTATATGTTGACATGCTTAAATCTGGACATCAGCATTTAAGCAATTACTGAAATGTATGTTTCCTAATATACTGATTACAAAGCAAAAATAAATTACTGTGACATGGAATCTGTGTGCACTGCACTGTAAAAACTTTGTGCACAATGTAGACATTCATGATGATTGAAGTTGCTCTTTGGGATTTCAACCTTTGATTTTGGCAGTCCCTGCACTTATAGTAGTTTGGATTAGAAGTGCAATGTTCCTAAAAGGCTCATGTTAAAGACTTGGTTGTCTGCTGATGGGTTTGGAGAAGTGGCTGCACCTCAAGCCTGAGGTGCTAAGGTACTCAGGGTCTGGATCCCTTGTTGGATTCATAAGATGATGTATGTTAAGAGGTGGGGTCCAGTTAGACAAGCAGGGAACCAGAAGCATGCCCCGAAAGCTTGGCCCAGGCTCTTCCTGACACTGGAGTTGCTCCTGGCTGCCATGAGGCAGCAGCTCTTTTCTCAATAATACTCTTCCATGGTGATCCAACGTTTGAAAGCAGTGCAGCTGCCAGGCCAACCATGAATGGAAACAGTCCATGAGCCATTTTTCTTCTTTAAAAGGGAATGAAAAATCTGGCTAACTTAGGCATTTACTTCTTTTAACATTCCATGTCTTAGAAATGGTTCTCATGATAATCAAGACTTTGCCCAGGCTCTCTTTGTACCATTAAGTTGTCCTTTCTCTGCCTTGAAAACTGTTTCATGAGTATCTATCTATCTATCTATCTATCTATCTATCTATCTATCTATCATCTATCTATTATCTATCTATCTATCTATCTATCTATCTATCTATCTATCTATCATCTATCTATCTATCATCTCTCTCTATTTCTATCATCTATCTATCTATCTATCTATCTATCTATCTATGCTTTATTTTCCGTTTTTCCACTATTAACTCTCTAAGGATGAGTCTATGTGTGATTCATCTAGGCATCATGTTAATGCACTTGACAGTGCTGACTTTGAGGTAGGAGCTTTGCATTTCATTTTTCCCCATTTCTATGTCTATGAATGGGGCCTTATGATAATATTGCCAGCAATATAGGTCCTGCCCATATGTAATGTGTACTTCAACATTGTTTTTGACTTATTTTATGTGTAGGAGTATCTTGCCTGCATGTGAATGAGTGTACCACATGCAGTGCACAAAGTAGTGTGTTAGATTCTCTGGAACTAGAGTTCATTACAGATGGTTGCTAGCTGCTGTGTGGGTGCTGGGAACTGAACCTGTGTCCTCTGAAGAGCAGCCAATACTCTTAATAAACAGAACAATCAGGTTCTCAAAATTTGATTAACGGAAAGAAACTCATATTGGCTTAATGTGGGCAGTATATGTGACAGTGCTTGTTATTAAGTCAAGCTGGTCTGACACTCAGAGGTCCATGGGATTCAGGAGCATAAGGTGACTTGAATGATGGTGTTCCATCCAAAGTTAACGTTGAACTTTCATCTTCAGTGCAGTTGCATGAACAGGGATGGCCTATGGGAGGGGATTAGGTTGTGGGAGTTCTCCCCTAACAACTTGGATAAGGACTCTTTTTTTTTTTTTTTTAAATTTTTATTTATTTCTGTATGTGTATCAATGTACTGTCTGCATGCAGGTCTGTGCACCCGTGTCGTGCAATGCCGCGGAGGTCAGAAGAGGGTCTCGGATTCCCCTGGCGCTGGAGTTCTCCTGGAATTGGAGTTTCAGACGGCTCTCGGCCACCATGTGGGTGCTGGTGATTGAACCCGGGTCCTCTGTAAGAGCAGTCGGCGCTCTTAACTGCTAGGCCATCTCTCCAGCCCCTGGATAAGGACTCTTAAGGAGAATCTTGGAGCTGAGGGGAGCACTTTCTTGTGGCCCCCCCCCCCCGCTGTGTGAGGACACAGTGTTCTGCTGCTATGGAGGATGTAGCAGCAAATCATCGTCTTGGAAAGCATCACAACACAACAAATGATGGCACCATTCTTTGGATTTTCTAGCCTCCAGAACTATGAGAAATGGATGTCTTTCTAAATGACCCAGTCTATGGTCCTTTTTTTTTTATTTTTTAAGGAAAGCACAAATGGGCTGCGACAATCTAGGAAGAGATAAAAATAGAAAATTTGTATATCACTGGACTAGCCTGCATATCCACATCTGCTGGGGCAAATCCAGCTGTCATCAGTGGCTGCAGTCCAAGTACAGCATTATTACATTCATCATATTTCTTTCTTGCTTGTGTCTCTCACCTTTCAGACACCACCATACTGTAACCTAAAGCCTTCCTACTGATCTATGATTAAGACTTTCCCCTGACCTCCTTCTCCCAGGCTCATATCTGCAAACTTACCCTCCATTTATTTTTCTTGATGGAAGCCATTGCTCTTTCCCACAACCCAATTAAAACTAATTCTCTCAAGCCACTCACTGAAGATTGCTTTTAGATGATTTATTAAGTACAATGACCATTATCATTTAGATAACTAACCTCAGCCTTTAAAAAATATTTTACTTTATATATGTGTTCATGTGTCTGTGTGCATCTGCCACAAGTGTGCTACTGCCTATGGAGGCCAGAACAGGGCATCAGATCCCCTGGAACTGTAGTTACAGGTGGTTGTGAGCTGACTGCTTGGCAATAGAGCTATAGTCCTCTGCAATAGCAAGCAAGTAGTCTTAATCACTGAGCCATTTCTTTAGCACAAGGCCCATGCAAAAGTTCCAAGGATTGCTTTTCATTTAAGAATGAAACTTATCCACCAAAACTCTGAATGTTCATCCTCTGTCAGATGTATCACTGGTGAAGGTTTCCTCCCACTCTGTAGGTTTTCTCTTCAATTTTTTGATTATTTCTTTTGCTGTACAGAGGCTTTTAAGTTTAATGAGGTCCCACTTGTTGATTAGTGACCTTATTTCCTGTGCAGCTGCTGTTCGATTTAGAAAGTTTTTTTCCTAACACCTATATCTTACAGGTTACTGTCAACGTTTTCTTCTTTTCTTTTCAGAGTTTCAGGTTTCACACTGAGGTCTTTAATGTATTTGGAGTTGATTTTTGTACAGGGTGAGAGGTAGGGGTTTAGTTTTATTCTTCTACAAATGATGATCCAGTTTTGTCAACACCATTTGCTGAAGATGCTGTCTTTCCTCCATTGTCTTCTTGGCCCCCTTCTCAAATATGAGGTGCCTGAAATTTCATGTGCTCAGGTTTGGATCTTCAGTTTTGTTCCATTGATCTACAGATTTGTTTTTGTGCCAGCACCAGTCTGTTTTTATATAACTATAGCCCTGTTTGAAGTCTCAAAGATATCTCCCCTGCATTGATCATTTCGCTCAGGGTTGCTTTGGCTATCAAGGGTCTTTTGTTTTTCCATATGAATTTAAGGATTTTTTTTTCTAAGTCTCTGAAGAAACTCATGGAGATTTTAATTTGGATTGCATTGAATCTGTATATTAATTTGGGTAATTCTTCCAATCCAGGAGTATGAGAGGTCCTTCCATCTTCTGGTGTCTTCTTCAATCTCCTTCTTCAAGGCTTTAAATTTTTCATTGTAAAGATCTTTAGTGTCTTTGGTCAGGTTTGTTCTGATATATTTTATTTTTTTTAGGCTATTGTGAATGGGACACTCTCCTTATATTCTTTCTCCAATTGCTTGCTGTTGGTATAAAGAAAGACTATTGGTTTTTCTAGGTCAGTTTTGCATCCTGCCACTTTACTGAAACTATTTATTAATCATTTCTAGAAGTTTTGTGTTAGAGATTTTGCATCCCTTAGGTAAACTATCATGTCATCTGCAAAAAGGGATAGTTTGATCTCCTTTTTCCAACTAGTACTCCTTTAATTTCCCTTTCTTATCTCATTGCTCTAACAAGTATTTCAAGCACTCTATTGAAAAGGAGTGGAGATAGGGGGCAGCCTTGCTGGGTTCCTGACTTTAAGGGGACTACTTTTAATTTTCCCCCATTTCGAATGATGTTGGCTGTGGGTTTGTTGTGTATGGCTTTGATTATGTTGAGGAATGTTCCCTCCTGTCCAGTTCCCTCTAGGACTTTAAACATGAAAGCATGTTGAATTTTGTCAAAGGCCTTTTCTGCATCAATTGAGATGACCATGTGGTTTTTGTTTTTCAGTCCCTTTATATGCTTATGACATTTATTGATTTACATATGTTAAACCTGACTTGGTCATGATGGATGACCTTTTTGATATGTGCATATATGCATTTAGTAAGTATTTTATTGAGAATTTTTGCATCTATGTTCATTATTGAAATGGGTCTATAGTTTTCTTTTTGGTTGTATCTTTGCCTAGTTTTGGTATTAAGAGTGATGCTGGCTTCATAGAAGGAATTTGGGAGATTTCCCTCTGTTTCTATAATTTTGAATAATTGGAGTAATAATGGTTGTACATCCTCCTTAAATGTTTTGTAGAATTCTGCCATAAATCCATCTAGGCCTGGGCTTTTTTTTTAGTTGGGAGATTTTGAATTACTGCTTAATTTCCTTGTATGTTATGCATCTGTTTAAGCTGTCGATCTCTTCTTGGTTAAGTTTTGGTGATTTCCATGATTTCAAATTTAGTAGAATATAGGTTTTTAAAATATTTTCATATGATTGTCTAGGTCTTTTTGTTATCTGTTGTGATGTTTCTCTTTTCATCTCAAATTTTATTGATTTGTAGTTGCTTTTTCTTTCTTTTTTTGGTTAACCGGGCTAGAGGTCTATCTATCTTGTTTTTCCTTTCAAAGAACTAGCTTTTGGATTCATTGATATTTTTTGTATTATTTTCTTTGTTTCTATTTCATTGATCTCTGCTCTGGTTTTTTGTTATTTCATCTTTTCCAGTTTAGGATTCATTTGTTGTTGTCTCTCAAGTGTTTTTTTTTTAAATATATATTTTTTATTTATTTTTGTATGTGCATGAATGTACTGTCTGCATGCAGGTGTGTGCACCCGTGTCGTGCAATGCCTCGGAGGTCAGAAGAGGGTGTCAGATTCCCCTGGAACTGGAGTTCTCCTGGAATTGGAGTTTCAGACGGTTCTCAGCCGCCGTGTGGGTGCTGGGGATCGAACCTGGGTCCTCTGTAAGAGCGGTCGGTGCTCTTAACCGCTAGGCCATCTCTCCAGCCCCTCAAGTGTTTTTTTAAAGTTTTTTTTTTTTTTTTTTTTTTTTTTTTTTTTTTTTTTTTTTTTTTTTTTTATGTAGGCACTTAGGATATTATTGAATATTTTTATTTTTATTTATTTATTTATTTTTGGTCTTTTTGAGACAGGGTCTCCCTGTAGTCCCAGCTGTCCTGGACCTCACTCCGTAGACCAGGCTGGCCTTGAACTCACAAAGATCCGCCTGCCTCTGCCTCCCAAGTGCTAGGATTAAAGGCATTCGCCACCACGCCTGGCTATTGAATATTTTTAATAAAAGAGTTTGAAATCATGATTCACTTTGGTAAAAAAATAAAAGTAAAGAGTTTCACTCTGAATTTCATAACCAAGAATACCTCTTATTTTGGTAGCACTCAAAGTTTCTTTTACAGATCCTTTAATTTTTCTTCCTTTTCCAAAGCAGTTGACATTGTAGTATATCCAGAGCTATTTTATAGGTGAACAAAATGAGATCAGGAAAATTATGGATATGTAAAATATTAAGTGAGATAACCTAGATTCAGAAAGACACAAATTGAATGTTCATCCTCACATACGGATCCTAGCTTATAATGTTCATATGTGTGCATGTAAGTGGGGATGGATGTGCACATAACCTATGAAACTAGAAAGGAGAACACAAGAGGGGAAAACGTGCCCAGGAATGTGGGGGGAAACAGGAGTTTAGCAGGATGAAGGTATGTGGTGAGCAGAGTGAAGCAGAACAAACTTTGTTTAAAAAGGGCACAAGGAAAGCCAGGTGTGGTGACGCATGCCTTTAATCCTAGCACTCGGGAGGCAGAGGCAGGTGGATCATTGTGAGTTCAAGGCCAGCCTGATATACAGAGTGAGTTCCAGGCCAGCTTGGGGTACAGAGAGACCCTGTCTCAAATAAATAAATAAATAAATAAATAAATAAATAAATAAATAGATAGATAAATGGCCCAATGAAACCTAATTCTGTGTGGATTAATTAAAAATTGTAAAATGAAAAAGATTATTAAGTAAGTAGATTCTGACTAGGGAGTGATGTACAGAAGTTTTATCTCTGTGTGGGAAGGATCTTAATTATCAAGTTGTTAAGACTGAATTGTGTTTTCCTGCAGTTTGTTGATGTCTGACTTGACTTTTCAGTTTCACTGACTTAAATTCAGACAGTAGCGATAAGTTTGGTGTTAATGGATTTTGTTCTAGGTCAGGGAAAGAACCAAGTTGGTTTCCTGAGTCCTTGGATATCTAGTGTTTTTGAACATTCAGAAATAATTTAGTGAAGCATACCTCTTGATATGTTTTAAAAATAAAATGATTTCAAGAACTGAAGGGGAAAAAGACATATGAATGTTTTCTCCTTTGTTTTTAACTTTTTTTTAAACAAAAATATAATTTTTAAAAAAAAAAAAAAATTAGGTTTTTTTTTTTTTTTTTTTTTTTTTAGAAAACATTTTATTTTATTTTTTTTATTTTTTTTATTGTTATTATTTGTATTCTTAACAAATCTTAGACCCGTGTTCCCAACCGCTCATTCCCCCACCCCCCGTCAGAGCTATTGCATTCTGCCCCAAACCATGTTCCTTCCAACCCCTCTATAGTCCTATTCTCAATATATTCCATGGGGAGTTGACTGATTTGAGCAGAAGTTCACTCGTTCAGTGCAGTTCTTTGATTGCAGTATTTCTGTTGTTTGTTGTTTCCAAAATGATTATGTCCAACTGCTTTGTACAGAAGCTCAGGGGGCCCTACACAAATAATACTACAACTGGGTTAATTGGCACTAGCATTCCACAGATAGAGCGATTACACATTCGTCTGGTTTGTTTTTTCTGGGGACTGTGTACTTCACTCAGCATGATTGCCTCTAGCTCCAGCCATTTTCCTGCAAAACTCTCGTGATGTCGTCATTTCTTTTACTGCTGCATAGACTCCATTTACTGTAGATGTACCACATATTTCTTTTATTTCTCATCATCGTCAGTTGAGCGGCATTTAGCATGTTGGGGTTCCAGCTCTTTGCTATTGTGAAGAGAGCTGAAATAAACTGGCCTGCATGATCTCTGTGGTGGCGTAGTCTTGAGGTACATGCCCAGGAGTGGTTATGGCTGGGTCGGTGACAAGTTCATTCCAAGTCTTCCTAAGTTTCTCCACCAACTGCTTTCCATAGTGGCTGTACGAGTTTACATTCCCACCAGCACGGGTACTGAGTGTTCCCTTTTCCCCACAACTCCTCCAGCACTTGGCTTATCATATGATTTTCTTGATCCTAGCCAGTTCTTACTGGAGTCCGAAGGAAGATAACCTATATCTTAAAGTGTGGGTTGATTGCATTTCCTTAATGATTAGGATTTGCAGTTCTTGAGGTGTTTCTCAGACATCTCTAATCCTCGCTTTGAGTCTCTGTTCAGTCTTTGCTCCATCTATTGAGCGGGTTCGTTGTTTTCTTTGTCTTCTTTTTTTTTTGCCAGGTAGTTATATATTCTTGGAAACCAAGCTTTGTCAGATGTATCTGCATGAAGGTTTCCTCCCACTCTGTGGATTTCTCTTCACTTCCTTGTTTCCAGTATTTGAGCCTGTCAAACTTTTGAGTTTTTGTGAGGTCCCATTTTGTCAATTGTCGACCTTAATTCATATGCTAGTGCAGCTGCTGTCCCTGATTTAGGAAGCTTTTTCCTACGCCTATGTCTTAGTCAGTCTCTGCTCGCCCCAACTTTATAACATTCTATCACCTTCAGAGTTTTGGGGTTTTCACGGTGAGGTCTTTAATCCATCTGGAGTTGACCCTTTATGTACAGGGTGAGAGTTAGGTTTTAATTCATTCTTCTACAAGTGGTGATCCAGTTTCTGCAAACCACTGTGCCGAAGATGATGTTCTTTTCTTCCATGCAGTTCTCTTGGCCCCCTTTGTCAAATATAGAGATGGCTGAATATATGTGCTCAGATTGGATCTTTCCGGTTTTGTTCCATTGGCTCAACAGGTCTTGTTTTTGTGCATGTCAATACCAGGCTTTTTTATGACTATAGCCCTGTAGTTAGTTTAAAATCTGTATAGAGATCCCTCCTGTGTAGCTCTTTTCACTCAGCATTGATTTAGCTATTCGGGGTCTTTTAGTATCTCCAAATGAATTAAGAACTTTTGTTTCCAACTGTGAAGAAACTCTCTGGGGATTTTGATAGGGATTGCATAAATATCTATAAGAGTTTTGGTAAAATGACATTTTTACAATCGTTTAATTTTCCCCAATCCATGAGCATGGAAGCATTTCCATCTTCTGATGTTCTTCTTCAATTTCTTTCTTTACAGGGTTTTAAAATTTTGTTGGTAAGGTCCTTGGTGTCTTTGGTTAGGTTGTCCTAGCTATCTTACTTTTTTTGGGCTATTGTGAGTGGGAGCGTCTCTTTGAATTCTTTCTCCAGTGCTTGTCTTGGTATAAGAAAGGCCATTGATTTTCAAGGTTAATTTGTATCCTGCCACTTTGCTGAAGCTTAATCGTTTCTAGGAGTTTTCTGTGGAGTTTTGGGCATCCCTTAAGTAAAACAACATATTATCTGCAAAAGAGGGATAGTTTACTTCCTCTTTTCCCAATTAGTACTCCTTTAATATCCTGTTCTTGCCTTATTGCACTAGAAAGTGTTTCAGCACTTATATTGAAGAGGAGTGTGATAGGGGGCAGCCTTGCCGAGGTTCTACCTTTTAAGGGAATGTTTCCGTCATTCCCCCATTTTCAAGGATGTTGGCTGGGTTTCCGATATGCTTTAATTCATGAGGAAGTGATCCCCCAATCCAATTCCTTCTAGATCTTTAAGCATGAAGGGAATGCTGGATTCAAAGGCTTTTTCAGCATCATTGAGATGATGTGTGGTGTTTGTCTTTGATTCCGTTTATGTGTTTATGGATGGTTAGCTTGACCTATTTATGTTGAACCATCCCTTGCATCTCTGTCATGAATCCAACTTGATCATAATGTATGATCTTCTTTATGTGGGTCGTATGCGATTTGCCAGTATTCTGTTTAGAATTCTGGCATCTGTGTTCATGAGGAGATGGGTCTATAATTCTAATTTTTTGGGTGTATTCTTTGCCTGTTTTGTAATAGAGTGAGTTGGCTTCATAGAAGGAATTGGAGAAAATTCCCTCTGCTTGTATACTTCTAAACAGTTTTCAGTAATAATGGTTGAGTCTTTTTTAATGTTTATAGAATTCTGCTGTGAAACCGTCGCTGGCTTTTTTTAGTTGGGAGCTTCTTATTACATCCTCTATTGTCTTATATGTTATGGGTCTGTTTAAGCTGCTGGTTCTCCTCTTGGCCAAGCTTTAGTGATTCCCAAGATTTCAGAAATAATTTCATGCATCCTAACAGACCACAGTGAAATAAAGATCAACATCAAAAAAAAAAAAAAAAAAAATTTTCTTGATCTTTTCCTTGTCCGTTTGTCGATATTTCCCTTTCATCACAGATTATTTTGATTTGGAGTTTGTTCCTTCTTTCTTTTTTTTTTTTTTTTTTTTTTTTTTTTTTTTTTTTTCTTTCAAAGAACCAATTTTGGCTTCAATGATTTTTTTGTATTGTTTCTTTGTTTCTATTTCATTGATTCTGCTCTGAATTTTTGTTATTCTTCTGTTGGGTTGCGTTTTATCGGTTCATCTGTTGTTGCCCTCTCAAGTGCTTTTAGCTGTTGTTAGATCATTCCTTGTGCTTTCTTGTTGTTTCTCGTATGTGCACCCAGTGGCTATAAATTTTCCTCTTAGCACTGCTTTTAGGATATCCCATAAGTTATTGTTGTTTTTGATGATTTTTCATCATTCAGTTCCAGTAAATGTATTCATTTCATTGCTTTATCTCTTCCATTGACTCATTAATTATTCAGTAGTGTGTTGTTAGTCTCCATGTGATTGCTGTAATGCAGTGAGAGGCTTGTCCCCTGTCAGGTGTTATTTGAGCCCCAATTGCTACTGCTCAGAGAATCTAAATCAGATTGACATGCAAATTATTTCACTCTTTGTGTACGATATTTATGGTAGAGTTCTTCTGTGTCTCATGAGTTGGCCACTTGCATTTTGGAAGATACTGTTCTCGTGGCGGCTCTGAGTAGAAATGTTGTATCTCTGGTATTAGGATGATATGTTCGGTAGAGTCTAATGATGGTTTCCAATTGTGTATAATTAGTCGTTCACTCCAAATGTCTCTGCTTAGCGTTTATTTCTTGGTGAGTGTCATGAATTGACCTATCCTAAAGACTCAGTGGGGTATTGAAATCTTCTCTCCCACTGATGAGCTGATCGTAAACGGAGCATAGGCTGTGACTTGTGAGTCCTGAGAAATTGTACTTTATAAAGTGTGTATGGTATTCTCGCACCAGAATCTGGCGGCAATATATCATCAATTGTGAAATCTTCTTGGTAGATTGTTCCTTTGATGAAAATGTAATGCCTTCTTTGTCTCTTCTGATTTTCTTTTACTTTGAAGTCTATTTATCCTTCGATATTAAATAGCAACACCTCTTTCTTTTTGGCAACGGTACCATATTGTCTTTGGATTAATTGTATTTTATCCAATACCTTAACCCTGTTTAAGTGGCGGCCTGATCCTTGGAAGGTAAAGATGTTTTTCCTTACAGTTTTAGCGATTATCGATGGATTCGTTTCCTAATTCCTTAGTGTCTCTACACGAGCTCTATGTCTTATTGATTGGGAAGCTTGAGTTACCAAGTAATTTTTTAAGTGAGTTAGGATCGACTATTGTTTATGTGCTTGCTTCCTTTGCACTTTTAATCATCTGACGGTTTTGACTTTAGGTTTCTTCTACTTGCTCAGTTAATGCTTTAGGTTGATTTGTCTCCTTTTCTAGATGCTGAGATATGTTGCTCCTTTCCTCTCTGTCTTCTGAACTGCTTCCAGTATTACCTTTAAAGGGTATTTTGCCGTGACATGTGTTCTAATACAAGTTTGTCTTTTTATGTCATTGCAGTGAGATTTGTCCTCTTACTCCTTTCCACTATGAATTGACGCTTTGTTAAGGCTGGGTTATAGTAACCTGAGTCTGGCATTCCATTTGTCCTCTAACACTTCGGGAATTTGCTTTGTCTCAGGCTCTCCCTTCATGACCTTCAATTCGTTATGCTGTGAGAAAGTCCGTGTATGCTGTATGGTCCCGTAATAGGTAACTTTGTTGTTTTTCTCTTGTCGATTTAAGTATTTTTTTCTCTCTGTTCTGTGAGAGTGTCCAGCCACTTATAATTACTATGAGTGTGGCGTCCGAGGTGGAAGGGAATTTCTTTTCTCTGATCTTTTCTATTGTGGAGTTCTATTGGTGTTGCTATTACTTGAGGGTTTTTTATATAAAATTATTCTATGGTCTGGTAATAATAAAAATTTATGGGGAGAAAACAATTTGGTTTGGTTCCTTTGTTAAGTTTGGTCGTAAGGTCACCATCTATTATTGCGTGTTAGAAGATCTGGTCTAAACCATTATCTCTTGGTGATTACTTCCCTTACGTGGTATCCTATGATGATCGGAACGTTTTGATCTTTCCAAGTATCCCACATCTACCCTGGTTGTTCCATTTTTGTAAATTGGGATTTTTAATTTTTCATAATCATTTTCCTTTGATGGATTCTTTCGTCTGTGTTGCGATTTGTCCTCCAGCGTTAAATATCCTATTTGTTCCTTGGCGTTGTCCTCCATTCTGCTGTAGCTGAGGCTTTTTCATTCTTTTCTTTTTTTTTTTTTTTTTTTTTTTTTTTTTTTTTTTTTTTTTTTCTTCTGATTTCTTTAGTGTATCTATTTCTTTTTGGATCTTCTCGATCTCTTCTTGTACGATAGTTTCTTTGTGTTTCTTTTTCTTTTTTTCAGCATGGTGATCTTTTCAGTGTTCTACTTCCTTACGGAGCTTGTCATTCTCTCTCTCCGGTCCTTCTTGAGTTCCTCATTCTCTTAGTTCTTTAATTTGTTCTTTATGGATTTTTCTCGTTCTTTATATGTATATTTTCCCAATTGTGTTCCTGATGTCTGTGTCCTGGGCAATCCCAGTGATGTATCAACCCACTTTCATGGAGAGTCAACCCAACTTTAGGGTTTTCACGCAACATGACTTCGGCGTTATGGGCATATAGTATCCTGCACCTTTTCCAGTCTTAGTTCATATCTTCAGTGATGACCCTGGCAAATGAGCTTCTACACATATTGCTCTACTGTATTCAACTATGTGACGTCGTTTTCGTTTACTGACTCGAATCCCCTCTTCACTCCGTTGAAGGGCGTGTCCTTTGCTTGCCTACCTTCGATCCTTCTTCGTGACATCTCAGCTTCAAAGGGTAGTCGGGAGGTGTGTTGTCCTCCTTTTCACTCCGGCGCCCCGGCACCTGAGTAATAAGAGAAATCCCCGCTGGTCTTACAAATAGAGAAATCTCAAATCTCCAAGAGGTTCACACAAGCTTGTCTCTTTATCAAATACCGGCTGAGGAGATATACAGTCAGCCTCCCATAAACCACAGAACTAATATACAAATCCAGAAGTAGACACACTTTTAATCCCAGCTTGGGGATTTAACTCCAACCTCCACAGCCCAATAAGGCCAATCAAAACCATAAAGACTATGTTCACAGGATCCAACAACTTAGATCAGCAATCAGCTCGCCAAGGCACCCAGTTAACTCTGACGCTGTCCTTCTTTCTATCGATGTGGCACACCTTCGGGCTCACACAAGATCTCAAAGTAGTCAAGGTGAGTCACAGAAGCCCTCCTTTAATACCGGCTGGGAGGATCTCTCCGCCCCCACAGCCACTAGATCTAATCAACCCAAAAACCACACCTCTAATCCACGGGGGCGGATACTCAACTCACAGCCATCAACAAGGCCAATCAAACGAAAGACAGCAGGATCAAACGATCAGCAGTCAGCTAGCCAAGGCACCCAGTTCCTACCTTCGTTTCCCCTCTTCCTGCGCTGGGCCATCAGAAGATTTTCTCAAATATCAAGGGTCACACAAGCGTGCCTTAATACCGGCTGGGAGGATACATCCGCCCCCACAGCCACTAGATCTAATCAAGCCAAAGACCACACCTTTAATCCCAGCTGGGGGGATAACTCCAACCTCACAGCCACAAAGGCCAATCAAACCAAAGACAGCAGGACCAAACGATCAGCAATCAGCTCGCCAAGGCACCCAGTTCCTACCTGTCTTCCCCTCTTCCTGCCGCTGGGCTCAAGAGATCTCAAATTAGTGTTTTTTTTTTTTGAGACAGTGTAAATGTGAAAATTGAATGAGCAGTCCTCAGCCCTGATGCGTGGGATATTTCATGTAATTATACTTGTCAGTTCTGAAAAGCAAATAATATCGTTATTAAATATTTTGGCAATTAAAATTGTTATTGAAGTTTTATGAATAAAAAAGGATGTATAATTTCAATGAGGAGAAAGCAGCCTACTCTTTTGTTTCAAACTTGGATTCTTCTTCCTTCAAAGTATGCTTATTAGGGGGCTGGAGAGATGGCTCAGTGGTTAAGAGCACCAACTGCTCTTGCAGAGGACCTGGGTTTGATTCCCAGCACCCATATGGCAGCTAAGAGCCATCTTTAACTCCAGTTCCAGGGGAATTCAATGCCCCCTTCTGACCTCGGTGCACCTTCTGATGTGTCCTTCTGACATGGGTGCACCAACCTACATGCAGACAGTACATTCATACACATAAAAAATAATAAATAAATAAATTAAAAGTTAAAAAAATTCTTATTAGAGGAGCTTCAGAGATAGTTCAGAGATAGTTCACAACCATCTGTAACTCCAATTCTAGGAGCTATGCTGCCCTCTTCTGGCTTCTATGGACATTACATCTACATGGTGCACATAAAGACATGCATACAATGTGCACTGAAATATTTATTTCGATGTCCTGCAAATGTGGGTCACCAGTCTTCCTGTTCAGGGAGGCCTTGGAGATCCACTAATGGGACTTTAGCCAGTGTTTAGTCTATAAAGAGGAAAGTCTGCTCATGCTTCAAAAAGGGAAGTCTGGTCTAGCAAGACCTGATTTTGCCCTTGAGAGGATGGAACTGGTAAATGAAAAGCTGAAAGGAGCCAGGGGTTCCCCCCCAACAAAAAAACCCGAGAGACCCCTGAGGACCGGATCCTCAACTGACCTTAAGAAAACAAAAACCTTGGTTAATCTGGCCTAACTGTGTGGCCTTAAGCATCCAAAAGGAAAGTAAAACCAGAAATAAATAATCAGTAAGGTCTGAGAAATTGTACTTCAGATATAAAACTTGAGATATTAGTAAAAATACAAAAAGGAAAAAGAGAGAGTACTGTTGTTTGGCCTGTCTTCAATTCTTACTGGCAAGTGCATCTACTCTGTGGCTGCCACTGCTTTTGCCATTCTTCAAAGCCATGAGACACAGCTTTTTAACCCTCCAGTATGGACTGAAGACTCATGTCTCTCCAAGAATCCTCCAAACCTTCAATGCCAGAAGGGGACTACTAAGATATCCAGTTTGGGGACTGAGCAGCTACAGGGACTTCAGCCTCTTCAGAGTATAGACTGCCATTGTTGGATTACCCAGGCTATATCATGGAGGCCAGTACAGGAAGATCAAGACAGGATGTGTGCTTACTGGACCTCATTTGGGGGACCTGGAGGGAAAGACCCCAGTGTGGAGCAAAGGGAAGATTGATGGTTGTTTGGGCTTGCCAAGGAGGAACTTTCAAACACTTCCTTAAGGAAAACATGACATTTAGCAAAAAAATAATTAGTTGAGATGTAGTCATTCAAGAGTGAGGTGGGCCCCCAAATCCCACATAACTAGTGCCACATCAGGGTGAGGAGTCAAGGACAGACCAGAACACAGCTTGAGAGGGACAGTAGCCTAGCCCACATCTGGATCAGATTTTCACCCCTAGAACCAAGGTGATAATAAACCTGTCACTTAAGCTGTTTAGTCTAGGGTAGCTTATGTCAGACTATTCTGACTGCTCTAACAAAACACTGTGCCTGGATGGGTTTCAGACCACTGAAATGTATTGCTCACAGTTCTGGAGGCTGGGAGTCCAACATTAAGGTGCCAGCAGACTCAATGTTTGGTGACACTTGCAAATAACATCCTGTTAATGGCAGCCTCTTGCTGTCTGCAAGTAGCATGAGAGGCAAACTGGCTTCTGGGCACTCTTTCATAAGGGCCTAACCCCACCGGTGAAGGATCTGCTCTTGTGAGCTAAGCACCTTCCAAAGTCCCTACCTCCCAACACCATCGCTTTACATCATAGATGTAAAGATTTCAGCCCACAAATCTGCAGGACACAGACATTTAGAACACAGCATCGGGCTGCAGCTGCCTGTGACTCTCCTCGCTGTTCCCTGGGTGCCTTCTATCATAACTCAGTTTGGCCTGCCTCTTCTACGATGGATGAGCAATGGGGGCTAAATGCTCCCTTATATCTGGTTAGCACTTCACAGCATACCGCACTTTCACCTGAAGTTCATAAGGATCATGATTGTTCACAAATGCTTTTATGCTCACAATGCCATTTACATACCTTCTTGTCTTTAGGAGGTCTCATTCCAGCCTGTATGGCACAGGGGACTTGATGGTTTATAGGCACATCGTCCTTTATAGAGCACCATGTAGTTAACAAAGTGCTATGCGCGTAGGGCATTTTATAGGTGACTGAGCACTGTGCATGGCTCATGACAGCTCTTAAAGTGCTGTGCTATTTAGAAGGAGAAGGACTGCAGGAGGGACAGAAGTTTTTGAGACCTTTTCCTAGCAGACAGGGCACTCTGCAGCTCAGAGTGCCATTGTGACTTATCAGCAATGCAGGAATTTACAAAGAACTCTTTGTTTTTCACANACCATAACAAAGTTTCTAGTCAAGGGAAAGGAAAAAAAAAAAAAAAAGATCTAGGAAAAGAATGCAGCTCAGCGCCAAAGAATTAAGAGCTAATGATAGAATACCTTATGTCAAATGTGGAGATTTTTGTGTGAGATGGAGTTCTTTAGCTGTACTTGTTCTGTTGAGTACAAGTAGATACTATATATGCATAAGTGAAGTCAATTACATTACGGTAAGGAAAAATCACTATGAACCTCAGGAAGAAATTGTGGGACATGGGCTTGGTTAGAGCTATGTAGCAGTGAGCAAGCAAATAATCTTCAGATTTGTCTATCTATGTTCATACAAAAATATCTTCCAAAGATATTGAAGTTAAATAAGCTCTATGCATACATTTAATATATATCTAGCACTTGCCTAAAAACAAATAATATATGACTTGAATGTTGGGTCTGTGATGTCATGAGCAGCATAATGATGATTAGGTACGGTTGTTTTAGAGTGAGGCAGAAACTAGAAAGTGGTATCTCTCTCTCTCTCTCTCTCTCTCTCTCTCTCTCTCTCTCTCTCTCTCTCTCTCTCCCTGTCTCCCCTCTGTTGAGTTTGGCTGACTTATAAAAGGCTGTGCACATCTGATAGTATTATGAGCTTTCTCATAGGTCCATCTGTGAAACTCTGACCACCCCTAAAGCTGTTGGCATGTGTATCATTTCCCAAAGTTTCTTTTCCATCTTCATTATGATATTTTTAGTCTGATAAGAACACTTGATAAGATTAATGCTCTCACTGACTGAAACAGTGAACTTCTGTTAAAACCGGTCAACTTCCCCATGGAGAATATTGAGAAAGACTGAGAAAGAGATGAATAGCATGTTTGGCAGAATGCATGAGCTCTGGAGGGGTGGGGGGATGGGGGGGACACGGGTCTAGATTTGATTTAAAAAGTATGTATAAATAAATAATAAAAAAAGATTAATGCTCTCAGCAAATTAGTTCACCACATAGTGTTAATCACGGACTCTGTGCTGTGCATCGCGGCTCCAGGCTTTAGCCTGACTAACTGCAACCATGTTCCTATTTGACCATGGTACCCTGGCAACCACTCTCTGTTTCCTACTTCTGAAATGTGTCTGACCTTTTCAGAGTCCACATGAGTCAGATCACCTGTATGTGTTCTTCTCTACCTGGCCTAAGGCAGCTTAAACTGTCTTCCCAGTTTACCCATGCTATTGCAAACCACACGATTTCCTTGCTTTTGACAAAGCTGAATAATATATGTTACTTTTTGATCCATTGATACACTGATTGATATTTAGATTTTGTATAGCATTATTCCTAATATACTGTTGTGTATAATGTGACAGTGGACATGGGAGGCTATCCATTGTTGAAATAATTATTTTTATTTCCTTTATTTTGATTTTTTCATTTAAAAACAATTTTGTGTGTGTGCATGTGCATGTGTGAAAACTTATGTGCTCTCCTTGCTCCATGAGAGGCTTAGGGATTGATCTTAGGTTGTTAGGCTCAGTGACAGGTGCCTTTACCTGCTGAATCATCTCCCTGGGCCCTCATTTTGGTTTTGATTCCATTTTCAATTCCTGTAACCTATAGTTAGAAGTAGTATTGCTGTATTATATAATAGTTCTGTTTAGATACTCGAGCAAGCTTCCATATTATTTACCATAATGGCTGCATCACTTTTCTCCTTGTGCATCCAGGTTCTTGTTTATGCTACCCTTGTCTTGAAAGTGGCCATTCTGAGGTCTGATTTTCTCTTCCCAAGTGGAGACAAAAAACTGCCTCTCTGATTGTTAATAAATTAATTATAAGGGAAACATGAGAATCACTTAGCATTCTGTCATACGGAAAAGAAATGTTTAATGCATGGTGGAAATCCAGTAATGTAGCAACTCAAATATTATTTTTAATGGAAAATATTTATTAGGATGTGAATCACCACGTGGGAGGAAGAAATCAAAATGAGGTAGAAGTAAAAAAAATTAGCAGTAGAAATAAAATCAACAAGTTCAGGAGCCAGTATATTAGTCACACAGAACAAGTATGTAGGGCGTGACAAGATGAGGAAGGAACAGAGTGAAACCCACTGGAATAATGTGGTGAGGAAGAGACAGGATTTGCTGAGACTCAGGGCTTTTGTCAAGGCTGTATGGCTACCTCCTGCTGCTAGCTGCCCTGTCAGTGGAAGCCCCATCACATGAAAATGGCACTACAATTAGAAAGATGATGTCCAGTTGAGAAATCATTGCAAGTGGAGTCAAAATTTGTTTAATTAGATTTAACTCTGGCAAAGGTCTTGAGTGTGTAATAATAAACCCAGAATGAACTCTTTAAAAATTATTTATTTTTTATATGTATTAGTGTTTTGCCTACATGTATGTAAGTGCACTCATACATGCGATGCCCATGGAGGGCATCAGATATCCTGGAACTGGAGTTCTGGATGATTATTAGCTGCTATGTAGGTACTGGGAACTGAACCCAGGTCCCCTGGAAGAGCAGCCCCTGCTCTTAACTGCTGAGCCATTTTTCCACCCCCTAGAATGAACTCTTGAAGGAAAACGTTTGAGTCATTAATCACAGAAGTATACTGAGACTGTTCTTTGTGTTCCCTGCACGCCGTTGACTTCATCCCCAGGCTGCTGACCGCTCAGTTTGGTAAGCAGCACAAGTGTCTGTGCCTTTCACCTCTGCTTCTTGGAGGTGTTGCTATTAGTTGAAGAAACATGGAGTGAAGAAAAATGAAGCTCGTTCTTCTGGTGACGTGAGGTTGGAGGGTTCAGGGCATCTCAGGAGGCAGTCCCTTGGTGCTTTCTTCTTTCTTACCATTGCCTAAGAAGGATAAGCAATGGATGACACAGGAAGCCAAAGGGGCTAAGAGCACCAGCTTTTCTTCCCCAGGGGACCCATGCTCAGCTCCTAGCAGCCACCTGGTGGCTGACAATGATCTGTAACACCAGTTCCAGTGCATCCCACACCCTCTTTTAGCCTCTGTGGACATTGCTCACATGGAGTGCACTTACATACGTGCAGGTAAAGACTCATATACCTAAAGTAAAACAAATAAATCTGTAAAAGGAAAAACAATAAACTCTAAGGAGCCAATAATTTTTACTCTGATTCGTATCCTTGTGTGTATGTACACAAACATGCATATATGTGCACACACACTTACATATTCACACATACATGATGACATGAGGTCTTTAGTAGTAGGTACTATGTAGAGGAATATGATTCCTTGCTTAGACTTTTTATCTTGAGAAAGTAAATATATACGATGATATTCATAGAACATCAGATCTACATGGTAAGTTTAATGCAAGGTAAAATCAATACCTAAGTCTTAATAGTAGGATGAATGTCTCAGTTACAAAGTCTCAATCAAAAGTCTCGTTCCTGTGTCACCTACATGGTCAAGGGAAAGCTCTACTTAGGAGCCTTAGCCCTCCTACTCATTGAAAGCTGGTGAAGAGGAATAGACTTGCCTTGTTGGCCTTTGCAGGGCTGGAAATCCCTCTTCCCTGCATTTTCTTTTTTTTTTTTTAATGTTTTTTTTATTATTATTTATTTTTGTATGTATATGAATGTACTGTCTGCATGTAGGTTTGTGCACCCGTGTCGTGCAATGCCGCGGAGGTCAGAGAGGGTCTCAGATTCCCCTGGAACTGGAGTTCTCCTGGAACTGGGGTTACAGACGGTTCTTAGCCGCCATGTGGGTGCTGGGGATCGAACCCGGGTCCTCTGAAAGAGCAGTCAGTGCTCTTAACCGCTAGGCTATCTCTCCAGCCCCCTCTTCCCTGCATTTTCAATATCTGCCGTTCTGTTTCTCACACACTAGCACCTTGACCTCATTTCCTGCCTGTCTCCCTGGTCTATCACTGTATCCCAGAGACATGTTTTATATTCATAATCCTGCCTTTTATTTTTGATTTCCCAAAAGCCTAGCAATATTGTTGAAATATAGTCACAGCCGCAATGTTAAGGCAAAAAAGGACAAGGTACCCATGTCCCATCCTTAATTCATAGTTTTCTTGCCCTTCAGAAAAACTGAAGACATCTGGAAGACACTTTATGTTCAGCCTACTTTAGCATGCAGATATGAAACAATTCAGTTGTAGACAAGGGATATATAATATTCTGGTGAACTCAGGAAAGGTGACCTCTTGTATTTAATGGATAAACTCAGGCTTCGGAGCAGCTCTGCCGCCTGCGTTTTCTATGGCTTTCATTTCTCTGCTCACATAGCAGCTTTTCCTGCCCTCCTGTCCCTTTGCTGGTCTAGCTTAGAAACCACAAGGCGAGATAACATGAAATCAGAGTAGGGAGTTAGCTGAAGCCAAATTTGCCGGAGCTGAGTGACCAGGCTTTGGAAGACAATGCCCTGAGGTGGTAGACCAAAAATTGTTTTCAGGCCTTGTTGTCTGTGGTAGGCAGCTTTCTGTTAGTATAACAAATTCCTGAGGCCATCAACCTATTAAGGTTTGTTTGGGCCCCCAGTTTTGATGGATGTGGTCCATTGTTTTGGGGTTGTGGGGGGGCAGCACATAGAGTGAGCTTGTTATGGAGCAAAGCTGCTTACCTCATGGCAAGGAAGCAGGGGAGGGAGGGAGGGAGGGAGAGTGAGAGAGAGAGAGAGAGAAACTGGCTTCAGTCTCACAAGCCCCTTCAAGGGGCTTCCTATGACCCAAAGAACTCATGCTGGGCCTATTCTCTGGAAGTTTCCACCACCTTCTAGTAATACCATGCTGAGAACAAAAGCTTTTATCCATAAGTATTTCTGCGACCTCAAGATTGGAAGTGTAGCACCACCGTGCCAGGTCTTTTCTTGGAAAACTTCTGTGACACTTATTGACAGAAATAAACTCAGCACAAGAAAGACAGGTCTGCAGATGATTTTTTTTTTCCAAGTTTCAAGGGGGAGGGATTTGAGTGTAAGGAAGGAGCAACAGAGATGAAGCAGGAGCCCAGGGAACTGTGGGTCTGTAGGTTCCCGCTATAGAATGTGGCGATTTTTAACCTTCCTGAATACAGTCAGATCACCACTGTTTCATTTCCAGATACTGAGTCAAACAGCAAGTCATACTTCTAGAGCCAGAAACTAGAAAAGGTGTGTCTAGTCTTGTGATTTTTAGAAAATTAACACTGATATGAGTCATCTTTCACATCTGTTAATATGTTTATTTCAGTAGTATTTACCTACAAAAATAACTCCTAATTATAGAGAGAATATTCTTAAGAAATTACTATGTAGTGTGACAGTCATTAACATGTCTATTTGCCACCCCGATTCCTTCCTCACTTAACTCTCTTCTGCAAAGCCTCTTTCAGGCAGTCAGCTCTAGCCTCGGCCTCCTCAGTCAATCATCCTGCCTGGCACCTTTGTCACATTTCCTCTGGTTTGTTTCTTTAGCTGGAATCTTTCATGCTTTCTTCAGTTAGGGAACCCTAGAATTTGTGACCCATTGAGAGTTTAGAATACACAATTTCATATCCAGCAATAGCATCCAAGCAAGCAGCAGTGCTGCAGATTTTTCTTCCAGTGACTTCTGTGTTATCTCATGAGAGTTTTCAATAGGGAGGATGTTGGTTGCAATATGTTCATTTTATTTTATTTATTTATTTTTTGGTCTTTTTCGAGACAGGGTCTCCCTGTAGTCCCAGCTGTCCTGGAACTCACTCTGTAGACCAGGCTGGCCTTGAACTCACAAAGATCTGCCTGCCTCTGCCTCCCAAGTGCTAGGATTAAAGGCGTGCGCCACCATGCCTGGCAATATGTTCATTTTAAATGTAGTCTAGTTGTCATCTACAATTTTCCAGATGTGGTTGAGGTTGCTTAAGTGATTAGATTATAACTCTGCTCTGATTTGTTGAAGATGTTCAAGGAATTCAGTAGAAGTTTGCTGACAACTGGGTATATGCTCAGCCTAGATGAGAATTTGGTCTTCCAAGACTAGTTCTATATACTGTTTCCACAACAAATATACTGATTCTAGTCTCCCATGAATTACGAGCTTTTCTGTGTTTAATATAGTGGTACACGGAGGTGGATATTCCCAAGATCATGGTTTAAATAGCTATGTGAATTAGTATAGACTGGCAGTAATATAGTAAAAAAAATTAGCTCAGGCTCAGAAGAAATTAATATCCAGAGAAGTTAATTTGCTATTAGGAGTTGATAATTCAGTTATTAGCTCATGTGTAACTGTTCATTTTCTATACTTTTTATCTGAAAATTTGAACATGAAGATAATGGTAATCACACATTGGTTTTCTGTCACTGAATGGTTTGAATTCGTAGCACTTAGTTCAAAGAATATGAATAGATAAAAGATGATATTTTCATATTATTCACAGTAAACAAATAATATTTAATATAGAAATATTAAATAAACTTAATATTATGACTATTAATTATCACATAAATATAAATACAGTAATATCAAATAAACTGGGTGAATGATATAGATTTGCAATTATTTGGTGTTTCCTGCCCCCTTGAGCTAAATTTCAGTCATCTTTTAAATCACTGTCCTAATTAGCATTAATTTTCAATTTGACACAGCCTGAAGTCATCTGAGAGGTAAACCTCGATTGAAGAATTACATAGATCAGTTTGGCTTGTGGCCATGTCTGTGGGAGCTTGTGTGTATCATTAATTGATGGAAGGAGACCCAGCCCAGTGTATAAAGAACCGTTCCCAGGCAGGTGGTCCTGGGATGTACCAGAAAGCTAGTGGGGGCCTGTGAATGAGAGTGAGCCAGCAAGTTGTGTCCTTCCATGGCTCCTGCCTAGACTTCCCTCAGGGATGGACAATGACCTGGAAGAAGACTGTCAAATCTCTTCCTACCACAAGTTGCTTTTGGCCAGGCTGTTTGTCACAGTAACAAAAAGGAAACTCAAACAGTCACTAAGCAAGTATGTATCGAGTGCCTACTATATAGTAGGTCTTAGGTATATGGAATGGTAGGAAAGTAGCAGTGACAGAAACAAACATGGCCATCACAAGGTTCTCAGTTTAAATAGGGAGATGAACACTCAGCTAATAATCACGTAGACATTTGTTTACCATTTTAAGTGATCCGGAAGGTAAGAGCACGCTATAATTTTGACTCTTCATGCAAAAGAGATACACAGTGTGGTGTGTGAGGGAGTTAGCTGCTGAGTCATGTATTTCCTTAATATAGCATGGCATATGCCCTTCACCAGCAGGTATGGAGAAATGTGCAGATGTACACATGGTGAGGAAGTGATGCTAAGGTATGGCTGCAGTTTGAAGCTGCGCTGTCCCCAAAGCCCTTGTGTTAAAGACTTGGTCCTCAGGGTGGCACTGTTGAGAGGTGTTGAAACAGTCTAGAGCTGAGACCTTCTGGAGGATCTATCCTCATGGGGGTCGGGGTGGGGGGGACTTTGAAGGAGACTGGGGCTCTTGTGTTTTCTTCTCTTTCCCTTCCTCTTCTTTCCTCCTCCTCCTCCCCTCCTCCTCCTCCTCCTTCTCCCTCTTCTCCGCCTCCTCCTATTCCTCTTCCTCCTCCTCTTCCTCCTCCCCCTCTTCTTCCTCTTCCTCTTCCTCATCCCCCTCCTCCTCCTCTTCCTCTTCCTCCTTCTTCATTTTTCCTAACATCCAAACCACACAGTGAGCAGCTTTACTCTACCCCATTCTTCTACTGTGTTGTACTTTCTCACCATAGGATCAAAAGCAAGGAAGTCTCTGAGCTTGGAACTCCAGAACTATGAGCAAGAATCAACCCTTTCCCTTTATCAGCTAATTATCTCAGGTATTAGTTATCATAACAAAAAGCCGAATAACACAAGAATGTAGGGTTGTAGCTGCTGTATTCCCTTCTGAAGGATTTTCCTTTTTGTGAAGGAAGATCAGTTTTCAAAGAACAGTGGGTAATACCAGCATTGTATTTCCTCTAGAAGCTAAACAAAGCAGACAGACAGGGCCTCTATGCTGCGGCTTACTTTGGTTTCTAGGATTCCATCAAGTAGTATTTCCTTTCCCTCAAGTGGTTCTTATACAGAACTTGACTCAGGCTGACATGGTAATCTAGACTGGGTTTAATTCATTCTCTTTTGAATCAAATTACAGACTGAATTATTTATGTGGGGGACAATTTCAAAATCTGCATTTTACACCTTCTAGACAAAATTAGAGTTACATTTTGTGAACTGCATGGGGATAGGAAGTCTCTTCCAAATTAGATTCTCTTGCGAGGTTGAATGTGGAAACTGGGTGCTATTTTTTGTCCTTTCAGCTTTTTGAAAAATAAACTTAATTTTGGATTTATAAAAAAAAAGTACAAAGAGAGTTCCAAGAGATGATATGTGCCTCACACTAGTTTCTTCTGTTTTAAACTTACATTTTGGTAACATTGTCACAATTAATGAAGAAATATACTGAGTGTTAGTGAAAGTTCAAACTTTATCCAGGTCTCTTGTTTTTACCAAAAAGTCCCTTTTTTCTTGCTTCTGGATCCCATCCAAAATACTATGTTACATTTCATCATCACGCATGTTGAATGTGACAGTTTTCTGGATTTTCTGTGTCCAGTATTTTGTAGGATGGACTTCAGTTAGAATTTGTTGATGTGTTTCTCATGATTGCTCTCGGGGCCTGGGTATTCGGGGAACAAGATCACAGAAGTAAAGGGCTGTTTGCTTGTACTTTAAGGTTTGCAGCATATTGAGTGACCAGTTATCAATGGTTCCAATCTAATGTAATGAAAAAAAAAAGCAGCCAAAACTTGGGCCAGGAAATACAATGGCTGAGCATGTACTAGAAAGCATTAAGAAGTAGTCCAAGGATCTCAAAGTGGTGGGTACTCCAAAGGACGCAGAAACCTTTGTGCAAGGTATACAACATCAGCTATGACCTACCACTGTTACTAACTTTGACTAACTGCTTGAGGCGGTGTCCACCAGGCTTCTCTGTGGAAGAATGCTTCCTCTGACCCATCTTTCCTGCTTCACTCTTGGGAAGGTGTAGGAAGCTTTCTTTGTAATGAACAGGTACCACGCAGCCCTGCTAAGGAAAGGGGAACACAGCACCTACCTGCCTGCGGCCACTATAGGAACTGGCCCCTCGGCGCAGAGACCAGCCAGCTACGTCTGTAGCCTGGCCTGAGCGGTACTTCCACCTCAGGCCCTTAGCCTGGGACAATGAAACACGTTTCCACTCTTGGCTATGATTTACCCAGGCTGGAGGTCTGCGCTGGGACCTCTTTCCAACACACTGGCCACGCGAGCGAAATGCATGCCTGCTTTGGCCTGTATGCGCACAAAAATTAAAAAATGACGGCTGGGAATTCTGTAATGATGTTAATGGGTAATTTGATTTGTTGCTTGCTACAGCCTGCTTTTATAAGTCAAAATGACATCAGTTCCCAGAGCCAATCACAGACTCCCCCCCAATTCTGCACCACTGTACATTGCCACCCCACCCAGCATCATGCACCTAGGCCACGTCGTTTGCTCCTCCTTAGGGTGGGGTCAGAGAAATCCCCTGACTCCCATCCACATGGTGCCCCGAAGGGTGCTAGCTGAGAACTAGCCCCCAGTTCACACTGGATCTTCCTACAGGAAGGTAGACGCTGCGTGGGGCCCACACTTAAGGAGTGGTGAGTTATGATCCCTTTTCCTTTGGAGTGGGGTATCTGCATATATTCCAAGGAGACTTCTGTTATACTTTGGATTATAATCCAATACTAACTACCCAGTTGTTTTGCTCAGTGTGTTCCAGCTTTGTCCACTGGCTTCTGTGTCCTTTAGAGTACCTCATCATTCTGAGATCATTGGAATACTTCTTAATGCTTTCTAGCACAGGTTCAGCTGTTATATTTCCTGGACCAAGTTTTAGCTACTTTTCCCATTACATTAGACTACAACCATTGATAATTCAATATGCTGCAAATCTTGAAGTACAAGCAAACAGCTTCTCCTCAAAAAACAAAAATATGAAAGGTCCAAATGGGAAAACATCGTTCTGCTGTCTGGTTGTGCTTTCCTTGGCCAATGGTCATCCCTAGTAGAAAAGTCAGAATCAGCTAACCTTCCCTAAGGTTCAGGGAGTAAATATTCTTAGGTCCATAGTCTGTTGCAATGCTGCAATTTTCTATTTGTGCTATAAAAGCAGTCATGCATTTTTTTTTTTTTTTTTACAAATGAATGGGTGGTTGTCTACCACTATTTCCATTTTTCTTTTCAATATTTTACTTATTATTTTTATTTTTTTTATGTGTGCGAGTGCATTGCCTGCATATATATATAAGTGCACCCATGTCCTGTAATGCCCCCAGAGGTCAGAAGAGGACTTCAGGTCCCCTGGAACTGGAGTTACAGATGGTTGTTAGCTGCTATATGGGTTCTAGGAACTGAACCTGGGTCTTCTGCAAGAGCAGCCAGTGCTCTTAACCACTGAGCCATCTCTCCTGTCCCTATTTCCATTTTTCAAAAGTGGAAAGCCTTTCTGAAAGTTGGCACTTACCTGTTTTCAGTCTGTGGACTATATTTACCAGTCTGGTGTTATGAGAATTGTTTCTGAAGACATGAGTTCATGTTTGACTATGGTCTTGCACAAATAATTTAACCACCACCAGAGTCTGTGATTCTTTTTTTTTTTTTTAAATTTTATTTTATTTATTTATTTATTTATTTATTTTTTATTTGTGTGAATGTATTGTCTGCATGGAGGTTTGTGCACCCGTGTCATGCAATGCCACGGAGGTCAGAAGAGGGCGTCAGATTCCCCTGGAACTGGAGTTCTCCTGGAATTGGAGTTACAGACGGTTCTCAGCCGCCATGTGGGTGCTGTGGATCGAACCCGGGTCTTCTGCAAGAGCGGTCTGCGCTCTTAACCGCTAGGCTATCTCTCCAGCCCCCAAGTCTGTGATTCTTAAGACTAGTGATAAGAATTATGATGACATTAATCTTGTTCCTCCACAGTATTTAGCATTTAACTGATAAAAGTAAAACATTTAGCTCAGTTCCTAACAGACACATGTTAGCTGTGGCAGTTACAAACAGTTGGCTGTGGGTCATTTTTGCTTTATTAGGATGGAAGTTGTGAGTAAATAAGGAATAAGTAGTTTGCTCAATGCTGGAAGTCCTAAGCAGAGACTTATCTGATAGGTGTACAAACTTTTATTCTTTTTTTAAAAATTTTATTTATTTATTTATGTGTGTGAATGTACTGTCCACATGTAGGTCTGTGTGCACCCATGTCATGCATTGCTGCGGAGGTCAGAAGAGGGTGTCGGATTCCCCTGGAATTGGAGTTCTGGAATTGGAGTTACAGATGGTTCTCAGCCGCCATGTGGGTGCTGGGGCTGGAAGTTGTGAGTAGATAAGGAATAAGTAGTTTGCTCAATGCTGGAGGTCCTAAGCAGAGACTTATCTGATAGATGTACAAACTTTTATTATTTTTTTAAAAATTTTATTTATTTATTTATTTATGTGTATGAATGTACAGTCGGTGCTCTTAACCACTAGGCCATCTATCCAGCCCCACTTTTATTCTTATAGCCCTAGGCCCAAAGCCAGTGACTAGGTGCTCAATTAAGAAACTTACTGCTCTGGGTTTCAGAGTCCCAGCAGCCCAGTACCTAGCAGCTGATGTTACAGCTTTGGACTGTGGGTGTTGAGGCCCTTGGCTCCGAATCTTGGTGGCTCCCAGCAGCTGTTACAGGGATCTGGGCTTATAGATCTTGTCTTTGGCTTTCAGCCTTTGCCCTTCTACCATCTCAGACTTCCACGCTTTTGCTCACAGTTTCCCCTGCAATTCTTCAGCTACCCAGGGCTGTAAGTCCCCAGAGTTCTTCTGTTCTTTGTGCAGCTAGCTTAGCTCACACTAGGTATGATATTGGTATACATCATTGAGGACTGATGTAATGGCAGGGGGTATTTCATACAAGAGGAGTTTCTGATTGAGTCTGCTTTTGTAGGCAGAAGAGGGTATAGCATTCGTGTGTGTGGACTGCAACTCTACCAGTGACAGACTTGCTTCTGCATGGCTTCCCGTTCCACTGATCACATGCCTCACACCTTATCAGTTCTATACTTCTGCTGATTCACTGTTGGAGGTGCTCCCTTTCTTTCTGGGAAAGAATGACCTGTGGCTTACCCGTGGTCAGAGCTAGTCAGGTTGCCTCGAGTGTTTATGACTAGAAGAACAAGGCCTGCCCTGCCGCAGCAGAAGTCATGGCTTTGGTATCAGCTCTGGTTTCGATGCTTCTTACAGTGGAATTGTTGGTTTCTCTAGGTGTCTGTGAAGTGCCCAAAGCAACCAGAGTGATGTGGTGACAGTCTGCCTGCTTCCCAAAAGAGGGCCACTTAGTTGTCATTTCTCTCATTCAAGGCAATTGGGCAGAAGGATGGGAAAGCTGTCAATCTAAGAGTCAAGTGGCTGGTTTTCTGCAGCTAACTTCTCTGATAAAAAGAAGACATTCAAGTACACTGATATTAAAGACCTATCATTAACATTAACATTAACATTGATTTTTAATTAAAACTTTTTTGTGTTTTGACACATTTTTATAGCCTTGGGTACTCATCAACTCACAATCCTGCCTAAACCTTCTGAGTCTGTGATTGTAAGGTATGTTCTTTTTAAAATATTTTTATTGAAGTTTTGTGCATTTCACACATCATTTCTCAGTCCAATTTAGACTCATTTCCCTTTCCATGCCCCCTACACCACCCTACCCCAGTTCATGCATTCTGCCATACCTGCCTTGTATCTTTTTCTGAGTCTTTTTAAAGTTTTTCAAAGCAGAGGATTATTGTTTTTTGGGAGAACATTACTGTTTTAGTCAGTTCTTTGTCCCAGTTCTTTTGTTGTTGTTGTTCCTTCCAATTTGCATTGCTTCAACATATGCACATATATATATATATGTATATACATATATATGCATATTTATACATATATACATACATACATATATATATATATATATATATATATATATATATATATGTCACACTAGGGTATGTTCTTAATTCCTAGTCAAACACCTTTAGGGAAGATTGGACTCTCCTATTTGTCTAATAGGGCTACGATATCATTTACTATTAAACTAGGACACTTAGGTAGAAAGAGAACATTAATACTTATACAGGTATGTAAAGAGTTTACCCCGGTCTATTATTATAGGATGCTCTCTTTCACTTGTTCATCTCTCTTCCTGAAAATGCATATCATTTGGCTGCCCAGAGCTCTGACATTACCCATATTTTTCTTTGATTTCAGGAAATGATCAGCTTCTCCATGTAGTTATCCTCACTGGGAAGATTTTCTTCTTCTAGGAGATAGATATAAGTCTCTCTGCTGTGGTGAGACCTATGCTCTTGGTCTACAAAGAGGTGTAGAAGACTGGCTTAGAAAGGATGGAGAAACAGTTGTAGTCAGTGTGGTGATTCAAATGCATGTTTCTGGTTAGACTTGGATGCATTCACTTACATTTCTTGGCAGGGATGCCCAGGAATCAGCATTTCATTAAGCACTCTCAGCGATTCTAATGCACTCCAAAGTTAGAACCATACCATTAGATAATGTCTGGAAAGAGAATAGAAATTACAAAAAGACCATCTGGCATGTTATTTTGTAGAAAGCTCTCTCTGAGATCAAAGACCTCTCTTCTGTGCCAGAAGCCACTACTAAAGCCCAGGCCCAAATGAGCTGTCAAGATATTTTCTCTTTGATTACCTTCATCTTTTACTTTTCTCAACTATCTATTAGTGGAGAAAGGTCACCTCACTGAATGAGGAGAAAAAAAAGTGGTATAGGGAATTAAGGAAGCTTTGAAGGGAGAGAGATCAGATAACTGGGCATTGTTTGAAAATGTTCTTCAAAGTTGGGATAACGATGAGGATGGGGATAGAGAAGTCAGGTAGGGGGAAGTCAAGGAGGTAAGGGGAAAGCAGAATTCAGGAGGGGCATAGGTGTGGTTTAGCTTATAAACAGGTGGTATGCTGTGATGGACTGAAATACAAGTTGAAGCATCCTCAGTGAGGTTTCAAGTGAGGAGACACAGGGATTAATTGAGTGTTTTGTTTAAGACCCGTGTTGGCTTGGTAATTAGTAAGTATTTGTACTGATGCTTTTTCTACTTGTTAATTGCAAAGAGTTATTTAGAAGTAGGAGTTTCAAAAGTTTTTAGTGGCTCAAATAACAAAGATTTGTAGAGATCCTATTTATCAGTTTTAACAGTGTTCATGCCTCATCTTCCAGGAACTTTTCTTTTTGGGAAGAGGGCAATTAGGACACACATGATGGAAAACAGCACTAATGAAGCACCTTTGAGTGTTAGTCATCCCTTCCTCCTCAGAGGTAATTCAGAAGATGGCTCGTTGAATGACATATCTTGGGATTGGCCTCAAAGAATGAATATGATGAAGTAAGGGGCAATGAAATGAGTAATTTAGATGGCTATATTTCAGCAATTAGTAATGTAATAAATTATGTGTGGTTGGTATGGAAAGCGCTTTTGTTTTTCCACCTGGCTGGCACTGTGGATTGTTTCTGGGGAGCTATGCAGAATAGCACGAAACATGAACTTAGGGTGACATGGCAAAGGACCTTGATAGTATTCCATTGAAGATGAACAAACATGTATAAGATTTTGAGCAGACAGGTGATATGCTACAAGTTGTATTTTAGAAATGTTTGTTGGTTATATTTGGCTTGGAGGATAGGATGTAGAACTCAATAGAGTAAGATAAATTAAAGAGACTGACAAAGGCAACTATAGTAGAGTTGTAGAGAAGTAATGACTGTAAAGATTGGATTTCGAAAATCCAAATCCCCACCTGACCTTTTCATGCCCAAAGACCTATAGTTTGTAAGTAAAGTGTATTGCATGGCAATGATGTGCAGCATAGAAATGAACACTAAAGTTAAATATTTTAAAATTAAATCCTACTCCAGGCACATTGACACACACCTTTAGTTCCAGTACTTGGGAGGCAGAGGCAGGTAGATCTCTGAGATTGAGGTCTTGGTCAAAGCTAGTTTCAGGCTAGCTGGGACTAAAAGAAGACCTTGTGTTCTAGTTTCTCTTCAGTTGCTGTGACAAAACACTCTGACCAAAACCAACTTGGGGAGGAAAGGGTTTATTCAGCTTACATCTCCTGGGTCACAGTTCATCAATTAGGGATCCCAAGGCAGGAACTCAGGGCAGAAAGCTGGAGGCAGGAGCTGAAGCACAGGCCATGGAGGAATGCTGCTTACTGGCTTGCTCCCCTGGCTCATGCCCAGCCTGCCTTCTTATAAGGTGCACAACAACCTGCCCAGGGTGGCACCACTCATTGTGGGCTGGGCCCTCCCACTCTGCTCGACAATCATGACAATACTCCACAGATGTGTCCACAGGCCAATCCAATGGAGCCAATTCCCCAATTGAGGCTCCCTCAGCCCAGGTGTGTCAAGTTGACACTAAAGCTATCCAGCACAATTGACTCCTTGTCAACTTGCCACACAAAACACATCAATATTAAACCACCACCTTTCCAGTTCTTATCCCCAAAGTATGATGTTAACATTAATCACAGCCTAAGACAGTACAACCTTAAAAGCCCCACAGTCCTTAAAATGTCGCAACACTTAAAAGTTCACAATCTATTAAAAGTCTCTTAATTGTGGGCTGCTGTAAAATCCAAAACAAGTACTGTCTTATTTCAAAGGGAAGAATCAGGCACACTCAAAGAAAACCTAAGTTCAGCAAGTAGCTCAAGGCTGGACACCTGGGACACACAATCTTCTGGCCTCCAAAGGGTTTTGGTAGCTCCCCCTGTCCAACTCTGCCATCTGTGGCACACACAGCTCATCTCGCAGGCCCAGGCTGACTCCATTCCACACCTGCTGCTGCTCTTGGTGGTCGTCCCACTGTCCCAGCATCTCCAAAAAGCTGGGGTCACCACTGAAACTGAGGTTGCTTCTGACCTCTCCTGATGCAAAACCTCAGCTTCTCTTCCTGACCCCTGGAATCCTGGGGTCTTCACTGCAACCAAGGCCGCACTCTGACCAGTGGCCTTTCCTGGCCTCTCGTAGTGCCAGGCCTCAGCTGCTCTCTGTGACCCCTTCATGCTTTCAACACCGGAACCATAGAGGAGACTCTTACACACTACCAAGTCCTGCTTCTGGCTTGACATGGAGGCTCGGGCCTCTTCTGGAACACAGCTTCTGTGTGCTGACCCTGAAGAAATTCTTCCCAGAAGATTTCACCACAGTGATGCTGCTCTCTTGTTGCTTACAGATGATTTTTCAGCCCCAGCTAACCAGCATCAATTGTCCCAATACAACAAAGATTTCACTTCAGGTTCTGGTCTCTTGTCACTTACAGCTGATTCTTCAGCCCCAGCTGACCAGAACCCACAGATTAAACAGTCCGGATGATCTCTGCTTCCCTTTGAAACTAGAAACTTCACAAGCCAGGCTTCCATCTTCTACAACTCTTTCAGCAAAACTGTTCCAAGTTCCACAGCCATGATCTTTAGGCATTCAATGATCTTCCCAGCCCAAAGTTCCAAATGCTTCCACAATCCTTCCCCAAAACTCCAAGGTCAGGTCTGTCACAGCAATATCCCACTCCAGCTACCAATTTCTGTTCTAGTTTCTCTTCAATTGCTGTGACAAAACACCAACTTGGGGAGGAAAGGGTTTATTCAGCTTACATCTCCTGGGTCACAATTCATCACTTAGGGAGCCCAAGGAACTCAGAGTAGGAACCTGAGGCAGGAGCTGAAACACAGGCCATGAAGGAATGCTGTTTGCTGGCTTGCTCCCCTGGCTCATGCCCAGACTGCCTTCTTATACGGTACACAACAACCTGCCCAGGGTGGCACCACTTATTGTGGGCTGGGCCCTCCCACACTGCTCGACCATCAAGACAATACTCTGCAGATGTGGCCACAGGCCAGTCCAATGGAGCCAATTCCCCAATTGAGGCTCCCTCAACCCAGGTGTGTCAAGTTGACACTAAAGCTGTCCAGCACACCTTGTATCAAGAAAATTAGCTCCTCAGGTACATGGTATATTTTAAGTGTTTAGAAACCTCGTGTGCCAGAGAGATGCTCAGTGGTTAAGAGTGCTTGTTGCTCTTGCAGAGGACCCAAGTTCAGTTCACAGTACCCAAATGGCCTGGCTCATAACTGCCTGTTATTGCAGCATGTAGGGAATATGACAGCCTTTTTTGGCCTCTGTGAGCACCCCTCTCTCACTCAAACACACACTCACAGATAAATATTAAAAGGAACATTCCTGTTATTATAGGAAGTTCTGTTGAATTGATTTGAAACTAAGCATTTTAATTTTATTTATTTATTTATTTATTTATTTATTTATTTATTTATTTATTTATTTATTTTTGAGACAGGGTGTCCCTGTATCCCCAGCTGGCCTGGAACTTACTATGTAGACCAAGCTGGCATTGAACTCACAGAGTTCTGCCTGCCTCTGGTCCCAAGTGCCTCCACACCTGGCCTAAGCATTCTATTTCTTTTTTTTTCACATAAAAGGGACTTTTTATTATTATTTTTTTTGGTCTTTTTGAGACAAGGTCTCCCTGTAGCCCCAGCTGTCTGGGAACTTGCTGTGTAGACTAGGCTGGCCTTGAACTCACAAAGATCTACCTGCCTCTGCCTCCCGAGTGTAAAAAGGGACATTTTTTAAACAGTGTAGGGACTGGAGATAAATAGGGTATAGTGTCCAGTCTATGCAAGGCTCTGGATTCAGTTCCCAGCATGATAAAAAAGAGCACAGGCTGTCTGACTCTTTTGTAGAGCTGCTTCCCTTTGTCTCTCTGTCACTGCTTACTTAGGCTGCTATGTGATCTACACGATTGTAGAATTATTCTCTGCCTTTAGTCTTTTCTCATTATAGATCAAGATCCAAGTTGCTGTTGCAAGTCTCTTAAGCATTCTAATTCTTAAGTCTATGTTCTTAAAGAATATCTCTTCTACCTCTTATTGACAACTCCCCAATTAACAGAAACAACAAAGAAAATTGCCAATCAGGAAATGGTGTAATGAAATGAACAGATATTTCTCAAAAGAAGAAACAAATGGACAATAAATATTTTTAAAAGTGTCCAACATCCTTAGCCACCAGGGAAATACAAATTAAAATTACTTTGAAATTCAATCTTGCCTCATTGAGAATTGGTATTATTTAAAACAACAACTTTCACAAAAACAAGGTTGTATGGAAAGAGAAACATTTATTCACTGTTGTTGGGAGTACAAACTAGTAAAGCCATTATGGAAATTGGTACAGAGATTTTTCTTAGCATATGACATCATTGTTGCAGTTCTATCTTGGGGGAAATCAATGGCTAACCAATTGGACCTAAAGCCCACTCAGTTGGAGAAACTCATGTGTGGTGTTGTAGCCAGATGCACACAACTGGAGAGGTCATAGATCCTAGAGAGTTACCCAAGGTAGACAGATTCCTAGGCTGAGGTAACATTTTACTAACTATTAAACTTATATTTACAGACAAATATCCTGGACACCACTCAGAAAAGAAGATTCTCAAAAGACATAGACTAGGAGAATGGATTAGGAAACAGAATCCATCTATATGCTGCCTAGAAGAAACCCATCTCACCCTCAAGGATAGACACCAACTCAAAGTGAAAGGATGGAAAAAATATTCCAAGCAAATGGTACCAAAAAGCAAGCGGGAGTTGCTATTCTAATATCAGACAAAATAGACCTCAGACTAAAGTCAATCAGAAGAGACAAAGAGGGTCATTACATCCTTATCAAAGGAAAAATTAACAAGAAAGACTTCACAATCCTAAATGTTTATGCATCAAACTCAGGTGCACCAAACTGTATAAGCACAATTCTGCAAGTCCTGAAGACACAGATTAATCCCAGCACACTAATTGTGAGGGATTTCAATACCACATTGACCCCCTTGGATAGATCAACTGAACAAAAATAAACAAAGAGACATTAGAACTGAAAAATACAATACAAAAAATGGACTCAGAGACATCTACAGAATATTCCATCCAAACACCAGAAAATAGACCAGTTTGCGGGCCAAAGGAGCAACCCCACAACCCCCTGCTCAAACTGGTGGGGCTGTGGTGCAGACTATCTAGCAGTTCTGGTGTTAGTGATTCTAGTCGGCACAGCCAATGTTGAGACACCAGAATAAAAAAAAAAACCAACAACAACAACAGCAACAACAAACAACCCCACATGCCAAAGACACAATGAAAAAACAACCTGGGAAAGCTCATAATAAATCCACAATGAACTAAACACTTAAAATATACCATGTACCTGAGGAGCTAATTTTCTTGATACAAGGTGTGCTGGACAGCTTTAGTGTCAACTTGACACACCTGGGTTGAGGGAGCCTCAATTGGGGAATTGGCTCCATTGGACTGGCCTGTGGCCACATCTGCAGAGTATTGTCTTGATGGTCGAGCAGTGTGGGAGGGCCCAGCCCACAATAAGTGGTGCCACCCTGGGCAGGTTGTTGTGTACCGTATAAGAAGGCAGTCTGGGCATGAGCCAGGGGAGCAAGCCAGCAAACAGCATTCCTTCATGGCCTGTGTTTCAGCTCCTGCCTCAGGTTCCTACTCTGAGTTCCTTGGGCTCCCTAAGTGATGAACTGTGACCCAGGAGATGTAAGCTGAATAAACCCTTTCCTCCCCAAGTTGGTGTTTTGTCACAGCAATTGAAGAGAAACTAGAACAGAAATTGGTAGCTGGAGTGGGGTATTGCTGTGACAGACCTGACCTTGGAGTTTTGGGGAAGGATTGTGGAAGCATTTGGAACTTTGGGCTGGGAAGATCATTGAATGCCTAAAGATCATGGCTGTGAAACTTGGAACAGTTTTGCTGAAAGAGTTGTAGAAGATGGAAGCCTGGCTTGTGAAGTTTCTAGTTTCAAAGGGAAGCAGAGATCATCCGGACTGTTTAATCTGTGGGTTCTGGTCAGCTGGGGCTGAAGAATCAGCTGTAAGTGACAAGAGACCAGAACCTGAAGTGAAATCTTTGTTGTATTGGGACAACTGATGCTGGTTAGCTGGGGCTGAAAAATCATCTGTAAGTAACAAAGAACAAAGACCAAAAAATTTTATTAAATTTTTGTGTGTTCTGTGCAATGCATCTTGATCATTGTGATGGTTTGAATGAGTATGTCCTCCACAGTTTCCAGGTATTTGGACATTTTCTCCTCAGTTGGTGGCGCTGTTTTTAGAGATGTGGCCATGCTGGAGGAAGCTTAGAGAGCTTGTAAAGCCTTGACAATTTCTCTGCTCCCTGTGCCTGTTTGAAGATGGGAACCTCTGCTTTCTTCTGCTCTGGCATCCCCTACCACCATGGCTCCCCACCATGATGGACTCTAATTCCCCCGGAACTGTAAGCTCAAATAAACTCTTCCTTTTATAAGTTCCCTTGGTCATGGTGGTTCTATCACAGCAACAGAAAAGTGACTAATACAATAATATTTAGATCCTCTCCCCTATCCGTACTTCCCCATAGCCCCTTGCCAGATTGTATGCATTCTATCATATATGTTAAGGTCTATCAAGTCAAGTTTGAGTCCCCAAATGTCCTTTGGTGTGAGTCCATCCACTGGAGCCTATGTAATGTCACTCCCTTAAAAAAGACTAACTCTCAGGCTGGAGAGATGGCTCAGAGATTAAGAGTGCTGACTGCTTTTGCAGAGGACCTGGGTTCAATTCCCAGCACCCACATGGTGGCTAAGAAATAAAAACATTCCAGGACTTGCAAAGTAAATTCACAGAAGAGATAGAAATATTGAAGATCCCAAACTGAAATATACATGGAATTGAAAAACTCAACAAGCCAACTGAAAACTACAGGAGGCCCAAGTAGAACGAATGATCTAGAAAACAGAATAGATATCCAGATTGGAATGCAGAGTTGAAGATCTGTAATCCTTAAACAAGGACTATGTAAAATTAAATCAAATACAGGAATTGAATATGCAGGAAATGTGGGTCACTATGAAAAGAACAAATCCATGTATCATAGGCACAGAGGAAGAAGAAAAATCTCTGGCTAATGGCACTGATCAGATCTTCAATGGGATTATGGAAGAAAACTTTCCTAAATTGAGGAACAAGTTACCTATACAGATTCAAGATGCACATAGAACACCAATTAGACATAACCAGAACAGAAAATCCCCATGACATATCACAGTAAAAACATTAAACAAAGAGATGGTACCAAATGCCGCTAGAGAAAAACAAGGCAGAGGCAGGTGGAGGATCTCTGTGAGTTCAAGGCCAGCCTAGTGTACACAGCAAGTTCCAGGACAGTCAGGGCTACAGGGAGACACTGCATCATAAAAATCAAAAGGAAAAAAAGATGTTTTTTTAAAAAAATTTTTTATTTATATCTGTATGTGTATGAATGTACTGTCTGCATGCAAGTCTGTGCACCCGTGTTGTGCAATGCCGCGGAGGTCAGAAGAGGGTCTCGGATTCCCCTGGAACTGGAGTTCTCCTGGAATTGGAGTTTCAGACGGTTCTCGGCCGCCATGTGGGTGCTGGGGATCGAACCCGGGTCCTCGGTAAGAGTGGTCGGCGCTCTTAACCGCTAGGCCATCTCTCCAGCCCCGAAAAAAAGATGTTATAATCATGAACTCTGGTGCACCTAATTTCATAAAAACAGTACTACAGGACCGAAAACACAGATTAACCACACCCCAGTAATAGAAGGTTACTTCATTGCCCCACATCTTCAATTGACATGTCAACTGGACAAAGAATAAACAGAGACACATCTGAATTAAATGCCATCCTACATAAAATGGGCTTAACAGACATCTACAGCATATTCCAACCAAGCAACAAAGAATACACCTTTTACTCACCCGCCCTTGTGAGTTTTTCAAAATTGACCACATTGTGGGACACAAAACAAATATAAAAAGTTGAAATAATTCAATGCATTCTATCAGACCACAGTACAATAAAGCTTAAAATTAACAGTAAAAGAAGCTGTAGTAACTACACAAACTCATGGAGATTAAACAACATGCTCCTGAATAATGAATGGGTCAAAGAAGAAATTAAGAAAGAAGTAAAAATGTTCCTGGAAGTAAATGAAAATGAGAATAAAACACAACAAAACCTCTAGGACACCTTAAAAGTAGTCCTAAGAGGGAAGTTTATAGACCTAATTGCTTACATTAAAAAATCAGAAAAAGAATATATAAATGACTTAACATTAAAACTCAAGTCTCTGGAAAGCCAAGAACAAACCAACCCCCAAATCTAGCAGACAAAAAGAAATAACAAAAATAAGAGCAGAAATTAATGAAAGAGAAACAAAGAAAACAATACAAAAAATATAAATGATTCTAAGAGCTGGTTCTTTAAAAATTTCAACAAGGTAGACCCTTAGTCCAGTAACCAAAAGTAAGAAAGTGCAAATCCAAATTAATAATGTCAGAGACGAAAGGGGAAAACTCACAACCAATACACACACACACACACACACACACACACAAAACTCAGAACATTGTAAGGGAATACTTTAAAAACCTATACCTCACTAAATTTTAAAGTCTAAAAAAATGCATGAATTTCTAAAGTTAAACCAAGAAGGGATCAATAGCTTAAGCAGGCGGATAACAAATAAGGAAATTGAAGCTGTAATACACAACCTCCTGACTAAAAAGCCCAGGCCCAGATGGATTCACAACAGAATTCTACCAGACATTCAAAGAAGATTTATAACCAATACTACTTAAATTATTCAAAAAGATAGAAAGGGAGGGAGACTTCCTAATCTCCTTCTATGAAGCCAGTATCACTCTAATACCAAAACCAGGGAAAGACACAATATCCATTCACAATAACCTAAAAAAAAATAGGGATAAACTTAACCAAAGATTAAAGATCTCTACAATGAGAGTTTCAAATCTTTAAGGAAAGAGATAGAGACAGATACTAGGAGGTAGAAAGACCTACCATGATCATGGGTTGGTAGGATTAATATTGTGAAAATGACCATATTATCAAAAGCAATGTATAGATTCAATGTAATGCTATTTAAAATTACTATGACATTCTTCATAGAGTTAGAAAAAAATCAGCCTAAAAATCATGTGCAAACAGAAAAGACCCTAGATATCCAAAGCAATCTTGTGGAAAAAGAGCAATGCTGGGAGGATCATCATACCAGATCTCAGATCACAGAGCCATAGTCATAAATAGCATGGTATTGGCACAAAATAGGCACATAGATAAATGGAACAGAATAGAAGACCCAAACATGAGTACATATAATTTCACCCACCTGATATTTGACAAGGTTGCCAAGAACACATAATGGAGGAAAGAGAGCATCTTCAATAAATGGTCCTGGCAAAATTGGATCCCCATCTGTAGAAGAATGAAATTGGACCCTTATCTTTCTCCCTTTAGAAAAGTAAACTCCCAATGGATCAAAGACCTCAAAGTAAAACCCCAAACTCTGAAACAAAAACACAGGTAGTGCCCTATAAGATAGGAAAGGACTTTCTAAACCAGACACCAGTTTCTTAGGCATTAAGGTCAACAATCAATCAGTTGGACCTCATTAAACTACAAAGCTTCTGTACAGCAAAAGAAACAACCAAGAAAGGGAAAGAGGAAACCCACTGAGTGGGAGAAAATCTTTACCAGCTACACATCTGGCAGAGGATTAATATGCAGAATATAGGAAGAACTCAAATATAAACAAGAAAATTAACAACCTAATAAAAGATCGGTTACAGACCTGAACAGAGTTACCAAATGAAGAAATTAAAATTGCCAAGAAACACCTTAAAATGCTCACCATTCTTAGTAATTAGAGAAATGCAGATAATAACCACTTTAAGATTCCATCTTACCCCAGTCAGACTGGCTAAGATCAAGAGAACAGAAGACACTAAATGCTAGCAAGGATGTGGAGAAAAGGGAACACTAATTCCCAGTTGGCAGGAATGCAGATTTGTGCAACTACTATGGAAAGCAGTGTGGAGAACTCTCAAAAAACTAAAAATGAGATCCAATCATAACAGTCCTTGGCATATACCCAAAGGACTTATTTTACTGTAGAGGTATCTGTAATCTATGTTTGTTGCTTCTTTCTTCACAATAGCTAAAGAATAGAAACAACCTAAGTGTCCCTCCCTCAACTGATGAATGGATAATTAGAATGTGGTATATTTATACAATGGAGTTTTATTTAGTAGTAAGAAAAGTTGAAATTATGAAATTTGGGGGCTGGAGAGATAGCCTAGTGGTTAAGAGCACTGACTGCTCTTGCAGAGGACCCAGGTTCGATCCCCAGCACCCACATGGCGGCTAAGGACCGTCTGTAACTCCAACTCCAGGAGAACTCCAGTTCCAGGGGAATCCAACGCCCTCTTCTGACCTCTACAGCATTGCACGACACAGGTGCACAAACCTACATGCAGACAGTACATTCATTAAATAAATAAATAAATAAATAAATAAATAAATAAATAAATAAATGAAATTATGAAAATTGTAGGTAAATGGATGGAACTAGAGACTGTTATACTAAGTGAAGTAACATAAAATCAGGAATGCAAGGAATGCGTGATCTCTCTTGCTTAGGGATAGTAGCACCAAACCCTTATACGAAAGCAAATTCTGATGTAAGCACAGGAGCCAGAAAAATGGAAAGGAAACACAGAGGTAAAGGGAAAGAAAGATCTCAAAGGAGGAGAGATGAATGGAGCTTTTGGTGCTAGATAAGCCAGAGGGAAATGTGTTGGCTAGGGATCCCCTTGAGAAATACATATACAATGCCAGAACAATAGTGCATTTGTAAACCTGGGGGCTCTATGGCAAGGAGCACAGTGCCAGACAGAAGAGACCTTCCTTGGTTGATCAGAGTAGTCTAAGACACCCCAAAAATGACAAAGGATATTTTGGGGGCTCTTGGTTGTCCCCAAAACTCAAAGATAACATTCTACTTCTGAAGCCAGAGAATATTTCGGACCTAGGAATGGAAGCAATGGAACAGAAACTGATCTGGAAACCTTCTACACAAAGTGTAGCTCTCACAGGTCTAGAGGATTCTATGCATGCTCCTAAGGGAAGAAATCAATCAATGGTCCTACCCATTCTTACTGCCTAATAACCACAATGACTGGCACAGCAAACCACCTCTATTCATGCCATAATGACACTGTTATCTGGGAGACAAGTACATTGTATATACTGTACACTACTCATCAAGAAGCTTCTTTTTTTTTTGGTCTTTTCGAGACAGGGTCTCCTTCTCCTTGTAGCCCCAGCTGTCCTGGAACTCACTCTGTAGAACAGGCTGGCCTTGAACTCACAAAGATCCGCCTGCCTCTGCCTCCCGAGTGCTAGGATTAAAGGCATGCACCACCACGCCTGGCAAAGAAGCTTCTTTTTACAGCACATGGAGGCTACTGCAGAGGTCCACAACTGGTCACACATAGAGAATACACATCAGAGAGATGCCCAGTCCTTAGTGACATAACTATAGTTGAACCTCTACACTTAAGTCTCATGGGACATAGAGGAACAGGGCGTAGGAGAGAATACTAGTGCACCCTTCAGCTCTCACCAGTGAAGTTTCCTCATATAGCAGAGTGTGATGCACACAGATGGCCACATCTGGCCAAGTTTTAGAGAATAAATGACTGAAGAATGTATGACCCTGAGTAGAATTCCTGTAGTAAACCTCACCCACCCAAAGCTCAGGGACCATTGTGGAAGAGGGGTAGAAAAACTGCAAGAGCCAGAATTGGTCTGTGAATATAAGGAAGGAGATGTTTCAGGCACCAGCTCGCACATGTGAACTTGTGGCAGTGGTGGCATTGAGGACAAGACCCATGCTGACTCAATCAGGCAAGGGCCCAGAGCAAGGGAAATGGCTGGCTGGCTGGCCCTAGCCTGGGAACTGTTGGAGACTGATTACTACTGGTGAGGGAGAGTAGAATTTACTTATAATCTAGAGAGACTGACTAGACTCCAGCGGATTAATTTTACTGAAGGACATCTGGGTACAAATGCTTGACTTGATAAGACTCAACATGTGTGGCAGAATGCATGAGGGGTGGGGTAGGCCATGGATAGGGGAGGGGTCTAAAATTGGTTAAGAACTATTGTATGAAATGTACAAATAAAAACTTAAGCATAATAAGATCAACTCTCTTTCAGTCAGCAGTGATCAGTTGCCAACTGTTCCTCAGCAAATCTGGGGCTCCTTACTCATTTGTTCACTTCTATGCTGTTTTTTTTTTTCTGGTTTGAGTCTTGTGCATGCTCTCACCATTGCAGTAAGTTCATATGCGGAAGTTACCAGTTGCCTAAAAAACTGTTTCCTTGTGGTCTACCATCACCCCTGGCTCTTACTATCTTTTCACTCCATCTTCTGCAATTGTCCCTGAGCCATGGATGGAAGACATTTAATATAGGAGTTCTATCCAGGGATACTCACTCTGCAGTATCTTATTCTTTATATTTTGGTCAGTTATGGCTTTCTTTATTAATCCCATCTGTTGCGTGAGGAAGTTATGTTGGTGAGAGTTGAGAGATGCATTAATTTTTTTCTTTGCTCTCTGTTCTGATGTATTCCCTGAGCCTTAGGTGTAGAGGTTGCATTGAGATGTGTCACTTAGGGCTGGGCATCTCTCAAACACATATACTCTGTGTTTGACCAGTTGTGGAACTTGTAATAGTCTTCATCTGTTGCAAAAAGGTTTCTTTGACCAGTTCTGAGAGGTATACTTGTCTTTAAATATAAGGATACATTATAGTACAAATTACATTTGTCTAGGGATATAGCAGACAGAGGATCTTCTCTAGGATCTATGCCTCCTCCAGCCATGTGTATTCGGCTACATTTATAGTACTACTCAAGAGTTCACTCCTATTGCTTGTGCCTTATAAGTCCAATTATATAGCTGTTGATTACTCCCAAGATAAAAGTAATAGTTTGTTGCATTGTTGTGGTTATCAGGATTTGCAGTTGGGTTGGGTCATTGATTGTTTTTCTTCTTTAGCAGCTTACATGTTGGTTAATGTACATCTTGTCTGTTGGTCCTTTAATCACGCACGGCCACAATCCACATGATGTTCTTCCCTCCTAGAACCAGGTTCACAGCTATGAGAGCTGGTCTTCAGGGAGAGGCTTCCATATCAGTTCCAGCTGGATTGCTCCAAGTTTTGTGTCTGAAGTATGGCCTGTCCTCAGAAATAGGATCTGACTGTCAAGTTCTGGGATGTAATCAAGGGCTGTGGAAATAGCCTGTGTTATTTTGGGTGTCTCTTGGACTACCCAGACCTTGAAGGGACGTTTCTCCTGCCTAGCACTGTGGCTTTGTTAAGTAGCCTTCAGCTATACAATGAGAGAGGTGCAATTTCTGAGTTGCAGTATCAGTATTGACTGCACAGGGTCCTAGACTATCATGTGGAGTTGGAGCTAATACTAAGCAGGTTGACTGGTGGGTTAAGGTGGGAGTCTGTAGATCTGGGGCAAACAGAGCTCAGATGACTGGGCTCAGGGAGGGCTCATGGATGGAGCTCCTAACTGAAAGTCTGAGCTGGGGTGCAGGTGGGGGGGAAGGTGAATCTTGGAGACCCAGGCTAGACTGAGAGCTGAGATGGCAGGAGTTGACTCCCTTCTCAGATGAGGTGCTCATGGATTTGGGATGAGATAGGCTCCCTGTGACCCAGGGCAGTCTGAGAGATAAGATGGTGGGGGTGCTAGGGAGTCTCTCATACATCTGTTTGATCTTTCTCATTTCATCTCACATTCGTACCCCCTTCCCCCCTGCCTCTATACTCCCTCCCTTCATGTTCTTTATTACTTTTAAAAGCCTATCAAGACCAATTTGTGTTCCTCAAATATTCTGGAGTGTGGTCACCCTACCCAGGGTTACACTCTTAAATAAAATAGATTCTCATCTCCTAGCACTTTCCACTTCTCAGCGTTAGATTTCAGAGCCCCTAGACCTTTCATGATGAGGGTGGCTGGAGGCGGGGTCAGGAGGCTCAGTTGGCAAACTGTTGTCTGGGTGATTATGTGCTGTTCCTTTGGCTTTCCTGTACAAGAATATTAATCCTGTCATTGAGTTTGAGGATTTGTGAATAGTAATTCCCCCAATTTCTATTGGATAGTCATGAAGAATATTAGATTTTACGAGCTCGAACTGTGAAAGACAAGACAATTTATTTACTATTTCAACAACCTCCTTCCTCCATCTCTGCAGAAAATGTATTTTAGGCATGGGATTTTTTGTGTGTTTGTTTCTGTTGTTCTGTATCAGAGTTATAGCAGGGTTAATGAAGGGGCATAGATCATGGGAATGGAATCCTATTCTCAGTGAGCTTCAGTAAGCTTCCTGAAAGAAGAAACATCTTTTTTTTTTTCTTTTGGCACCCCCCCCCAGAAGAAACATCTTTTCCCCAGGTTTTGATTATGGCCATATATGGAGGTAACAATGGTTAAATCATAGATTATCGTTTAATATTTATCAATCATTGATTTGTTGGTAACAATGAATTCTGCTCATGTGAAAATCAGTCATTCTTTTATTTCCGGGTTTGTGTCTGATACTGTATGTTCTTTACCTTCTTATAAATATGAGAGACTTATTCAGACTTGTATTTTGTCTGGCAGGAAGTGTCCTGTATTCAGGACAAATGTGGGATAGGGATTACCCATGTTGTTCAATGTCTAAGACTAGTTAGCCATTGTTTAGAAATCCTGTAGTGAATTGCTGTTTTTGCTTTTGTGACTGTTTTGACTCATATGTGTATTTTTCTTTAATAATTTCAGTTATTGGCACTCAACTGTAATCCACAATTATAATGAAAAATTTCAGAAAGCAATGAGCACAGGAAGCTGAGAGAGAGCCTCTGGAGTCTAGCAAGGCTTGTTAAAGTCTCTAAATATGCCCCCAGTGACGTACTTCCTCCAGCATGGCCACACCTTCTAAGACCTCCCCAAATAGTGCCACCAACTGGGGACAAAATGTCTGAATAGTTGAAGCCTATAGGGGGCAGTCTCATCCAAACCACCACAATGGCCGTGCATGTATCTCTGTGGGTATATACCCAGGAGTCGTATGGCTGGGTCAGGTGGTAGGCTCATTTTGAGTCTTTTAAGGGTTCTCTCCACACTGCTTTCCACAGTGGTTGTAGGAGTTTGCATTCCCTCCAGCAATGGATGAGTGTTCCTCTTTCCTCACAATCTCTCCAGCACTTGGTATCATTTGTTTTCTTGATCCTAGCCAGCCTTATCATAGTGAGATGATATTTTAAAGTGGTTTTAATTTGCATTTCCTTAATTATTTGTGGTGTTGAACACTTTTTAAGATGTTTCTCAGCCATCTGTATTTCCTCACTTGTGAAGTCTCTGTTCAGCTCTTTACTCCATCTTTGAGTGACTCATTTGTTTTCTTTCTTCTTTGTTTTTTGAATAGTTTATATATTCTGGAAGTTAATGCTCTGTCAGATGTATCAGTGGTAAAGTTTTCCTCCCACTCTGAGGGTTTCCTTTACACTTCCCTCATTGTTTCTTTCACTGTACAGAAGCTTTTGAGTTTAGTAAGTTCCCACTTGTCAGTTGTCGACCTTAATTCTTACGTAGCTGCTGTCTGATTTAGAAAGTCTTTTCCAATGCCTATGTCTTGTAGGTTGCTGCCAACCTTTTCTTCTATCACATTCAGACTTTTGGGTTTCACGTTGAGGTCTTTGATCCATTTGGAGTTGATTTTTATACAGGATGAGAGGTAGGGGTTTAATTTTATTCTTCTACAAGTGGTGATCCAGTTTTGCCAACATCATTTGCTGAAGAAGCTGTCTTTCCTTCATTGAATCTTCTTGGCCCCTTTGTCAAATATGAGGCAGCTGAAATTGTATGTGCTCAAGTGTGGGTCTTCAATTTTGTTTCATTGGTCTACAGGTCTGTTTTTGTGCCAGTACCAGGCTGTTTTTATGACTATAGCCCTGTAATATAGTTTGAAGTCTGGTATAGTGATCCCTCCTATATTGTTCTTTTCACTCAGGGTTGCTTTGGATATTTGGGGTATTTTGTTTTTCCATGTGAATTTAAGGATTTTTTTCCTCCTAAGTCTGTGAAGAAACCCATCAGGATTTTAATTAGGATTGCATTGAATCCATATATCAATTTGGATAGAATGGAAGTTTTTACTATATTAATTTTTGCAATCCATGAGCATGGGAGATCTTTCCATCTTCTGATGTCTTCTTCAATCTCCTTCTTCAGAGGTTTAAACTTTTTGTTGTGGAGATTTCTGGTGTCTTTGGTTAGGTTTGTTCCTAGGTAATTTATTGTTGTTGAGGCTATTGTGAGTGGGAAGGTTTCCTTATATTCTTTCTTCAGGTGCTTGTTGTTGGTGCAAAGAAAGGCTACTGATTTTTCTATGTGAATTTTGTGTCCCACCACTTTACTGAAACTTTTAATCATTTCTAGAAGGTTTCTGGTGGAGTTTTTAGTATCCCTATCATATCATCTGTGATAAGGGATAGTTTGACTTCCTCCTTTCCAATTAGTACTCCTTTAATTTCCCTTTCTTGCCTCAGTGCCCTACCAAGCATTTAAAGCAGTATATTGAAGAGGCGTGGCAATAGGGGACAGCCTTGCCAGGTTCCTGCCTTTAAGGGGAATGCTTCTAACTTTTCTCTATTTAGGATGATGTTGGCTGTGGGTTTGTTGTATGTCTTTGATTGCATTGAGGAATGACACCTCCAGTCTAATTCCCTCTAGGACTTTAAATGTGAAGGGATGCTGGATTTTGTCAAAGCCTTTTTCTGCATCAGTTGAAATGATTATATGGTTTTTGTCTTTAAGTTCATCTATGTGTTTTATGATATTTACTGATTTACATATGTTGAATCATTCCTGCATCTCTGGTATGAATCCAACTTGGTCATGATGGATGACCTTTTTGATGTGGGTTTGTATACAGTTTGCAAGTATTTTATTGAGAATTTTTGCTTCTATATTCATTAATGAGATGGCTCTATAGTTGTCTTTTTTGGTTGTGTCTTTGCCTGCTTTTGGCATTAAGTTATGCTGCCTTCATAGAAAGAATTTTTGGAAATTTCCCTCTGTCTGTATCCTTCTGAACAGTTTGAGTAGTATGGTTATAAGACCTCTTTAAATGTTTTATAGAATTTTGCAGTGAAACCATTTGGGCCTGGGATCTTTTTAGTTGGTAGGTTTCTTATTACATTTTCAACTTCCTCATATATTATGGGTCTGTTTAAGTTGTCAATTTCTTCTTGGTTAAGCTTTGTTGATTTCTAGGATTTCAGATATTCATCCATTTCTCTTAGGTTTTCAAATTTAGTAGAGAGACACCCTGGAATTGCCAATTGCCAAGTAGGTGGTGGCTCTCTGTCCCCGTCCCCCCCCCCCAGTGCTGTATTACAAGTGTATACCACTGTACCTGCCTTTTTGTTTAAATTTTAAACATGGTTGTGAGCCCTTATACTTTGCAAGGCAAGCAATTCACTGACTGAGATATCTCCCCTGACCTGTGATATATTTATATAATGATTTTATTTATTTGTTGTTAGTCTTTTATCATGGCTAATTTGTCTGAGGTATGAGGATCAAGAAACTGAGACCAGTCTTGCCTGTGTGTGCAGCATAGTGTGTCCAAACACACACACACGCACACACACACACACACACACACACACACACGGGTCTGGGTCACAGGTATATAGTTATGTAATGCAAACCATAGTGTAGCTAGTGTTTGGAAGTGTCTGTAGTTTCAGGCATTAGAGCATTGTGTTGGCAAATGTACCCATGGATAACAGAGGATTACTCTACACAGTCTTTCAGCATGAAGTATTTTATTTTATTTTTATATAATAATGTATTTATTCAAACTGGCTACTAAAATCTGTGCACAAGAATGTGTGTGTGTGTGTGTGTGTGTGTGTGTGTGTGTGTTTGGAGAACAAACTTTGGCTTGTAGCAATTTTTTTCCATTTTTTTTTTTTTTTTTGGTCTTTTTCGAGACAGGGTCTCCCTGTAGCCTAACTGTCCTGGAACTCACTTTGTAGACCAGGCTGGCCTTATACTCATAAAGATCCACCTGCCTCTGCCTCCCAAGTGCTAGGATTAAAGGTGTGCGCTACCACAGCATGAAGTATTTTAATTTTTTTTTCCTTAAGAACATCAAAGGACAAAGTGCCTTACTTGACCCTAAAGAGTTTTTTGGGCTTTTGATAGCTGGTAGATTTAGGAGAGGAATTATACTTTCTCAGTTGCTGATTCTGTTATTCAGCTTCACATTACTTCAATGAAATATTGAGGCAATTAACTTATAAGGAGAAAAAGGTTTATTTATGTCAGAGGGCTGGGAGTTCTTATCCAAGATTAGACAGCCTCATTACTTTGGGCCTCTGGTGAGGGTGCCAGATGGTGATCCTGGGAGCATGTGTTGGTGCTAACTGCTCACAGCATGAGTCAAGCAGCAGAGAGTGACAATGGACAAAACCCAGACCACCGTCTTCTAGGGAAAGAGCTAAGGGGACCCAGTGAAGCCTCAACCTTGAGGCTTCAGTGAAGCACCTCCCGGTGATGACATCCCTGAAATGAACCTTCAGCCATGGCCCTGTGGGGGCACTAAGCATATCTAAATCCTTTGACTGAAAGGGGAGACTCTCAAAGATGAACTGCTGTTCTGTGCAGTACCAGATACATAGGACCCTCTTTGTCCTGTCAAACATATTTTTTTCCCATTGGTCATGACGCTGTGTACTGGCTCCTGTTGCCAAAATTAAGAGTGCCAGTTTGTAAAGGAAAACAAGTTTCCTTTAAAGATGTAATTCCTCACTGACACCCATAAATTTAATTTATTGTGAATAGAAATATGATCTCCAACTGAGTGGTATACATCTGTAATACAGCACGTGGGAGGCAGAGGCAGGAGGATCATGAATTAGAGGCCAGCTTGGGCTAGGTAATGAGTTTGAGGTCCGGCTGTACAATAGAATGAGGTCTTGTGCTAGAGAAACTGTACTGCAGACATACAACTTGAGATCTTAGTAAAGAGACAAAAAGAAAAAAGAGAGTGTACTGTTGTTTGGCCCGTCTTCAATTCTTACTGACAAGTGCATCGACTCTGTGGCTGCCACTGCTTTTGGAACTCCTCAAAGATATGAGACACAGCTTTGTGACCTTCCAATATGGACTGAGGACTCATGTCTCTCCAAGAATCCTCCAAACCTTCAATGCCAGATGGGGACCACTGAGATACTCAGCTTGTGGACTAAACAGCTAAGGGGATGTCAGCCTCATCAGAATATAGACTGCCATTGTTGGACTACCTGGGCTGTATCATGGAGGCCAGGGCAGGGGGATCAAGAAAGGATGCATGCTTACTGTACTTCATTTAAGGGACCATGGGAGGTGAAGACCCCCATGTGGAGCAAAAGTGCAGGATTGATAGTTGTTTGGGATTGCCAAGGAGGAACTTTTGAGCACTTCCTTAAGGAAAACATGAGATCTTTTAGGAAAAAGTCCTACAATTCAAGTGATATGTGTATGTATATATTTATGTATATATGTAACTATATATATATATGTATATATACTGTAGCAATATGAGTTGGAGAGAACGACAACTAAAGAACTGAAAAAAAAACCTCTGGAAAGACTCGGAAAAAGATACAAGATATGTATGGCAGAGTGCAGGGACTCCAGTGGGGTGGGGGGCATGGAAGGGGAAGTGATTCTAGATTTGACTGAGAAATGATGTATGACCTATGGACAAAGTTTAATAATAGAAAAATTTATATTAAAAAAAGATGAAAAAAATTTAAAAAAATTCAAAAAAGGATGGTTCTTAGCCACTATGTGGGTGCTGCGAATCCAACCTGGGTCCTCTGCAAGAGCATTTGGAGCTCTTAACCACTGAGCCTAAAACTTCTAAACTTTTAAAAATGCATTATTAAGTGAAAGTAACACCTTACAGAACTACCTTGCTTAAGAAACAGCTTATAGGGACTGGAGAGATGGCTCAGTGGTTAAGAGCGCTGACTGCTCTTGCAGAGGACCCGGGTATGATTCCCAGCACCCATATGGAGGCTAAGAACCACCTTTAACTCCAGTTCCAGAGGAATCTGATACCCTCTTCTGACCTCTGTGGCACTGCATAACATGGATTTACCAACCTACATGCAGACAGTACACTCATACACATAAAAACATAATAAATAAAAAAATAAAAAAGAATGAGGTCTTGTATCAGCAAAACACATGAGGGAGGGCAATGATAAAAAACACAGTATATACTGGCAAATCACACACAGACCCACGTTAAGAAGATCATCCATCATGACCAAGTTGGATTCATACCAGAGATGCAGGGATGGTTCAACATATGAAAATCAATAAACATCATCAAGCACATAAATGGAATCAAAGACAAAAGCCACACCATCATCTCAATTGACACTGAAAAAGCCTTTGACAAAATCCAGCATCCCTTCATGCTTAAAGTCTTAGGGGAATTGGATTGGAGGGATCATTCCTCAATGTAATCAAAGCCACATACAGGAAACCCACAGCCAATATCATCGTAAATGGGGAAAGGACAGAAACATTCCTTTAAAGGCAGGAACTTGGCAAGGCTGCCCCCGTCACTACTCCTCTTCAATATAGTGCTTGAAACACTTGCTAGAGCAATAAGGCAAGAAAAGGAAATTACAGGAGTACTAATCAGAAAAGAGGAAGTCAAACTATCCCTATTTGCTGATGATATGATTGTTTACTTAAGGGATGCTAAAAACTCCACTGGAAAACTCCTAGAAACAATTAACAGCTTCAGCAAAGTGGCAGGATACAAAATTAACCTAAAAAAATCAGTGGACTTTCTTTACACCAACAACAAGCAACTGAAGAAGGAATTCAAGAAGATCTTCCCACTCACAATAGCCTCAAAAACAATAAAATACCTAGGAACAAACCTAACCAAAGACACCAAAGATCTCTATAACAAAAATTTTAAACCCTTAAAGAAAGAAATTGAAGAAGACATCAGAAGATGGGAAAACCTCCCATGCTCATGGATTGGAAAAATTAACATTGTAAAAATGTCCATTCTACCAAAACTCTTGTATAGATTTAACGCAATGCCAATCAAAATCCCCAAGAGTTTCTTCACAGGCTTGGAAAAAAAAGTCCTTAAATTCATTTAGAAAAACAAAAGACCCCGAATAGCCCAAATAACCCTGAGTGAAAAGAGCAATACAGGGGGGAATCTCTATACCAGACTTCAAACTATACTACAGGACTATAGTCATAAAAACAGCCTGGTACTGGCACAAAAACAGAGCTGTTGACCAATGGAACAAAACCTAAGATCCAAACTTGAGCACATACAATTTCAGCCATCTCATATTTGACAAGGGGGGGTGAGAAGCCACAATGGAGAAAAGACAGCATCTTCAGCAAGTGGTGTTGGCAAAACTGGATCACCACTTGTAGAAGAATGAAGTTAAACTCCTCTACAAAAGTCAACTCCAGATGGATTAAAGACCTCAACGTGAAACCCCAAACTCTGAAGGTGATAGCAGACTACAAGACATAGGCGTAGGAAAATCCTTCCTAAATCAGACAGCAGCTGTGCAAGAATTAAGTCGACAATTGACAAATGGGACCTCATTAAACTCAAAAGCTTCTGTACATCAAAAGAAACAATCAAGGAAGTGAAGAGAAATCCCACAGAGTGGGAAGAAACCTTCACTGCAGAAACACCTGACAAAGCATTGATTTCCAGAATATATAAACTACTCAAAAAACAAAGAAGAAAGAAAAATGACCCACTCAATAGATGGAGCAAAGAGCTGAACAGAGACTTCACAGGTGAGGAATTAGAGATAGCTGAGAAACACCTTAAGAAGTGTTCAACATCACTAATCATTAAGGATATCACCTTACTCCAACAAGACTGGCTAGGATCAAGAAAACAAATGATACCAAGTGCTGGAGAGGTTGTGGGCACAGGGGAACACTCATCCACTGCTGGTGGGAATGTAAACTGGTATAGCCACTATGGAAAGCAGTGTGGAGAACCCTTGGAAGACTTGGAATGAACTTGCCACCTGACTCAGCCATATCACTCCTAGGCATGTACCCCCAAGACTCACCCCACCACAGAGATACATGCACAGCCATGTTTATTTCAGTTCTCTTCACAATAGCAAGGATCTGGAACCAACCCAAATGCCCCTCAACTGACGAGTGGATAGAGAAAATGTGTTACATCTACACAATGGAGTTCTATGCAGCAGTAAAGAAAGATGACATCATGAGCTTTGCAGGAAAATGGCTGGAGCTAGAAGACATCATGCTGAGTGAAGTAACACAGTCCCAGAAAATCAAACAACAAATGGTATCCCTCATCTGTGGATGCTAGTGCCAATTACCTAGTTGTAAGTATTTCTTTCTCATGGCCGCTTGAGCTTTTGACCAGGTAGTTGGGAGTGATGCATATTGGAAACAACAAGGACAAGAACAAGAACAACAAGAACAACAACAACAACAACAACAACAACACCAGAAAGGACTGCATCAAAGAACTAACTGAAACAGTGAACTTCTGCTCAAAACAGTCAACTTCCACATGGAGAATATTGAGAAAGACTGAGAAAGAGATGAAAAGCATGTCTGGCAGAATATATGAGCTCTGGTGGGGTGGGGGCATAGGGTGGGGAACACGGGTATAGATTTGATAATCTTGTACAAAATATATGTTAAAAATAATTAATTAAAAAAGAACACAGTATAATAACACATATGGATGAAAATAGCACAATGACTCTTAGAACTTTGTGTGTTCATGTGTCAAGGAAAAAGTCTGCATAAAACATTTTACCTATTCTTCTCACTGTTCATTGTCTAACCATTAAATATTCCCAAACCCAGAGATGATATAACATTAATGGAATAAACACTGTTAAATCTGAAAAATGGAAAAAAAATAAATTTCCCTATTATTCTGACAGGGTGTTAGTTAGAGATGCTTTATATATTTTTTAATTTTTTGATTTATTATTTTTATGTGTATGAGTGTACTGTCTGCATGTAGGTTGGTGCACCCGTGTTGCGCAATGCCACGGAGGTCAGAAGAGGGTGGCGGATTCCCCTGGAACTGGAGTTGAAGATGGTTCTTAGCCGCCATGTGGGTACTGGGAATCGAACCCGGGTCCTCTGCAAGAGCAGTTGGTGCTCTTAACTGCTGAGCCATCTCTCTAGCCCCAGTTAGAGATGCTTTAACGGAACACCATGAACTGGGTGGATTCAACTAAAGGATGCTATTTCTTCTCAAGTCTGGTTTGCAAGTCAGAGATGGAGGTACTGGCATGGTTAGTTTCTGATACAGCCTCTCTACTTGTTTACAGATAGCTATCTTTTGGCTGAGTTTTCTGGTGACTTTTCTTCCCCTCTTTTTGAGGGCTCATTTATCATATTAGATTAGGGGCGTATTATAATCTCATTTAATCTAAATTACTTTCTTAAAAACCCTTATTACCAATAGTTACATTGGGGATTATGATTTACATACATATATACACTCATATTTATATGTTATGTATTTGAAAACTTGGGGACATAATTCAGTCTGTAATATTCTGTCTTGAGGATTAATTAAATGAGGTAGTTATATTTGTGAAGTGCTCATCCCTGGGTCTAACACATACTGAGCTCTCAATAAATAAAGTAGTTAGATTAATTGAAAGCTTAGTGTGTGCCAGCCACTGTTCTAGGTGTTGAGAGATACAATAGTGAATGAAACTTAGAAAAACATTTTCCTGGAGTGGTTCCTAAATTGTATTGTCGTTGGTGTCAGTAGCAAATGTACTCAGAACTCAAATAATTGGTACTGAAGGCTAGTAGATAAAGGGGAGCCAGTATGATGTAACAGAAGAGTCTTGGAATCTCCTCTGGGTCTGGTTTTAACTGTGGACTATGAACATTGCTTAACTTCTTTCAGTCATTTTTCTTGAGTTAATTCCTTTGTGTTTGGAGGTTGGAGATGGATCTGGCCAAATGTCATTCCCGTTCTGCAAAAAATCTCTAGACGTTTAAGGCGATATTCAAGTTGGCCTTCTTATTTTAGAACATGTCTTTAGGAAAGGTCCTAAGGGTCACCGAAGTATTTTTACTGTATAGAATATATTCAGTTACATTAATTTTTAAATCCATTCTTGGAAGTGGAAAATAAATCTCATCTGAACAGTGTTGAGGATGAGGAAAAGAACCAAGTTGACATTTTGAACACTAATACACATTAACTTTACCTTAAAATTCAATGCTGTCCTTTGAATTGATTTTATCTTCTAACTGCACTAAGCAGAAAATGAGCATCTCAAAAAGAGACTCTTTTTTTCACAGAAATCCCAAGACAATAAATATGACATAGATGTTTATATAATGTCTGGATTTTATAATTTTGGCACACATACAGCCTTATATTATGAGATAATTTTCTCTAAATGAGTTCCCATTTACAGTTCATTCTGTTCTATTTGCTTCCTCTCCACCCCATCTAAAGCTAACTTCATAGTCCTTGTAATTGGCATACACCATTCTTTTTTTAAAAAATTTTTTAACTTATTTATTTTCTTTTGTGTATGAATGTACTGTCTGCATGTAGGTTTGTGCACCCGTGTCGTGCAATGCCGCAGAGGTCAGTAGAGGGTGTCAGATTCCCCTGGAACTGGAGCTCTCCTGGAATTGGAGTTACAGACAGTTCTCAGCCGCCATGTGGGTGCTGGGGATCGAGCCTGGGTCCCCTGCAAGAGCAGTCAGTGCTCTTAACCGCTAGCCTATCTCTCCAGCCCCGCATACACCATTCTTATAAATACCCTTTGTCCATTCTAAGTTTTAGAACAAAATATGAGACCAAAATTCCCTAAAGATTCATGATTCTTTTAGACTGTTAAAAAAAAAAAACAGCAAGTGGAGGGGTGGGTAGAGTGCAGTGATATGAATGGGGAAAGGGGAATATTAGACTAAGAAGGGTTAAAAGGGGTGGGGAATGGGAGGGCAGGGCAAACAGGGAGACTAGAGATAGATAAGAAAAAGCCACATGGACACCTACCAATGTAGAAGCTTCTTAAAGTATATACATGGACACCATAAAAAGAAATTGAAAGGAGTTATCCTGTGAAAGGGCAACATTGCCCTCTCTAGACATCATAGGCTAATAAACAACCCTCCGTGCCTCAAACAGACTCCCTTTCTGGCAGCTGCGGACCATGGATCCCACAGATCCTCAAACAATACTTGCCAATGCTCCTGCTCTTTGTTACCCACCAGAACTAGGTGGTAAGACCCTACTGTTAGAGATGCTACATACATGAACTGTGGGACAAACAAGGAACAATCAAGCTGGCCTGATTGCAGAGCAGCATCTCTACCGACTAGTGAACATAGTTCAAGGTGGTACGTAAACTACTGGACAGGAAAAAAAAAAAAAAACTATCATCATCTTTACCCAGTGTGAATCCTGTTAACTACAATAACAAGTGGCCTGGCAAGATATGCCCACTGGTATAACAGTCACACAAATATTATGGGAGTAACCATCTACTCTTTAATTGGACTTAAGATCTACTTCCTCAGATGGAGCCCATAGCTAACATTGATATCAGGCTCAGGAAACTGAGGCTAGACACAGAACACAGGGAAGAACCCAATACTAGTTTTCTACGAAATAGTTATCCTTTTAGACTGACTTGTTACACCCATAGACTAGTGTGTCTTTTAACTCTCACCAGGGAAGCTTCCTTATGCAGCAGATGGTGATTAACATAGAAATCCCTAAACAGCCAATGTGTAGAGAACAAGAAGCTGCACAGCACTTATCTCTGAATAGAACACCTATCTGAAAGCTTGTTGTGCTGGATAGCTTTAGTGTCAACTTGACATACCTGGGTTGAGGGAGCCTCAATTGGGGGAATTGGCTCCATTGGATTGGCCTGTAGCCACATCTGTGGTGTATTGTCTGATTGTCGAGCAGTGTGGGAGGGCCCAGCCCACAATGAGTGGTGCCACCCTGGGCAGGTTGTTGTGTACCTTATAAGAAGGCAGGCTGGGCATGAGCCAGGGAAGCAAGCCAGTAAACAGCATTCCTCCATGGCCTGTGCTTCAGCTCCTGCCTCCAGGTTCCTACCCTGAGTTCCTGCCTTGGGCTCCCTAAGTGACGAACTGTGACCCAGGAGATGTAATCTGAATAAACCCTTTCCTCCCCAACTTGGTGTCAGTCAGAGTGTTTTGTCACAGAAATGGAAGACAAACTAGAACACTTGTTTTCCAAGACTCAGGGACCATTGCAGAAGAGGGGGCTTAAAGATTGTAAGATCCGTGGAGGAGGTGCATGACCAGATGGAAATAGAGTCCTATGGGCTCCTGGGACTTTGTTCATATGAACCCTCAGCAACAGTGTCAGCATCCACAAGACCCATGCAGACTCAAGCAGATAAAAACAGAGCACAGGGGCTGGAGAGATGGCTCAGTGGTTAAGAGTGCTGACGCTCTTGCAGAAGACCCAGGTTCGATTCCCAGCACCCACATGGCAGATAAAAACTGTCTAAGGCCGGGCATGGTGGTGCACGCCTTTAATCCCAGCACTTGGGAGGCAGAGGCAGGTGGATCTCTGTGAGTTCAAGCCAGCCCGGTCTACATAGTGAGCTCCAGGCCAGCTAGGACTAAAGGGAGACCCTGTCTCAAAAAGTCAAAAAACAAACAAACAAAAAACAACAAAAAACCCCTCAAAAAACCAAAAAATCACAGCACAGAACTATGTAAATGGGCAGTAGCCCTCAATCTTAGCTGAAGAACTATTGGACAATTAATTACTGCCGGTTGAGGAAGAGCTAATCTTCTTTAAGGGAGTGACTCTAGACAGGCTGACTAAACCGCAGTGGGTGAACTTGTATTTTGGGATGTCTGGGGACACTAACTTGACTCAATAGGACTTAACATGAATAACAGAATGCATGGAATTCAGTGGGCGGGGGGGGCTAAGGGAGGACAATGATGGGGAAGGTGGTATAAAGATGACTAAGAGGTCATGTACGAAATACACAAAATTCAATAAAATATACTGTATATATAATTTTGTTTACAATGAACAATGAGATGTAAAGTTTTCCAAGTGGGAAGATGAGAAGCTTGATCTTTTTTTTTTTTTCTGTGGAGGTCATGGGAAGGTTTCCTAGAGGAGCTGCTATTAGGATAAATATGGGGGAATCTACTTTAAATGTGAAAAATTCAGTGTTAGTTGGAAGGGCATTTTGGTGAGCTTAAGGGCTTAATCATTGTCCCATTGTCATATACTTTCTATGAGGAAGGTATATTTTTAGTTCTCAGAAATTGTTTCAGACCATTTTCTCTTATATAACAGGATACATGAGAATAGATTGTACATAATGAACAGAGATTTCTTTTGCTTATGGTCTAGAGGCTAGGAAGTTCAAGGGGATGACAATGGCATATGGTCAGACCTTCCTGCGTCATCTGGAAGGAGTCAGAAGAGTGAAGATGTGCAAAAGAGACAGAAGGCAAGAGAGAGCTAATTTGCCTTTATACCAGATCTACTTATATAAGTAACTAACTTCCAAAATAACTGATGAATTTGTAAGCAGATTCATTGATTAATCAATTCCTTATGGCAGAGCCTTCACAACCAATCACCTTTCAAAAGGCCCATTTGGTTCCATTTCTTATTATGTCACATTGGCAATGATATTCCAGCACAAGTTTTGGAGGGCACTTACGAACCACAACAGAAATAAACCAGATAGTGCCCCTACTTATTTATGAGGAACCCTTGCTTATTTTCAAGGGGAGCTGGGAGACTTGCCTGTAGGCAAAGGAAAACCCTGCTGGATGGCTGTTCTTGGCCTTCTTTTCAACCCTCTGCTTTGTGTTACAGGGAGAGTGTACGTGAGCCACAAGAGGGTCTAGTATAGGAGTCATGACAGAGGAGGACGAGTACCTTTTCCTCTTCTTTCCAATGGAGCCTCTATGCCTTCCTGTTGTTAAGGCTCTGGGCTCTGAGGAGACATAGTAGAGGTCAGGAGGGAGGACAGTTGGTACCATTCCTGGGGGGCATATGAGAACTGTGTGACACGATTCCTGCCACTCTTCCCTTCTATGTTCTCTGTAGATAGTCCTAAATAATCATGTTGCTCTTCCTTGCTAAGCTTGGGTAGGGCCTAACTGTACTCAACACAATGCTTCAAGTGGCCATTAGTAATCAATCAAGAATTTCTATATGAGTTGAAAATATTGGTTTTCTTATTCTAGTTTTGAGAAAAGTGTTAATGTGTCCTGGATCCACAAAATTTCATATTTCACCCTTACTTCTGGCTTATGAAGCTGGAAGGACAGGCTTAGGACCAAAGGCTTTGTTCAGGACTGTGTGGGAGACCCAACTGGGTTTTCATCTGGGAACCTGAGTAGTCAGAGACTAGAGGAAGTTCCAGTCCTGCTGACTTAAGTGTGTGTGGGGAGTGTGATAGATGCAAGAGACAATAAAGTCAAGGAACTTGCATATAAAGGAAAATTCAAGTTCCCCGGTGTTCCAACGTAAAAGCATAAATTGGAAAACCTTGAATGTTCTAATAGAGTTTGATGGCCTCCCTTCTAGGTTCCTTGATTCCCAAAGGTCCCAGTTCCCACTGTACTAGGATACTGTCGTTGGCCATCTCTACCTGCCGAGATGACACCTTTCGGAAGCTCTGTGGTCTTTATCCTGTATGCACTTCAGGGCTTATTGTCCTGTGCTGTTGGAAGTGTTCTTCATTCCAGAATCCTCCCATTTCCTGAGGCAATGGACTAATTCCTCCGTGAATAAGTCTCTGTTGATTGTGACTAATGAAGTCTAGACTTTATAATGTTAGGAAGGAAGAAATGGAAAGGACACAGATATGTTTAGTTACTTAAGGTAGGATTTTTCTTAATGGTGTGCTGAGAGGAACTACCAACATACCACCACCACCACCAACAACAAAAAAAAAACAACAACAACAAATGATTATGAAAAACTCAAGCAGCCATATTTAAATACTATTGCAATGTTTAAAACAGAATTAATAACTGCTACCATTTATTGGGTACTTTTTATGTCCCAGGCACTGCACTAGATGTGCTTACATGCATCGTTTCTTTAAATTTTCTCAAAGATTTTATGAATAAGGAATCATTTAATTTCCATGTTTTCAGATGAGAAAATGGAAGCAAAAGGACTTTAGGTAATCTGCTCAAAATTTATAACCACAACATGGGTGAGCTAAAAATCATACTGAAGTCTGTTAAAAATGTAGTGCAAAGTTCTAATTGAGAGATTTTCTTTTAAATGCTGGGAACTCCCAAAGATTTTACTCTTTATATATGCAATTGTTTATCATCTCCAAGAAAGAGATAGAAGAGAAGAGATAGTATTTTCCAAAATATTTTCAGAAGTATTTTTACCTCTCAAACTACCTTATGAGACTAGTGTTCTAAGGAATATGTCCTGGATAAGTAGAACTCAGGTTTTATTTTACTTATAGTTTTATCTTTATTAACAAGCTTTTATAGCCACAGTGTCATTTAATTCTCATAAGCTTCGTACAAGGTACATTAGGTATTATTATAATTATTTCATAGAGGGTGGAATTTATAGTATTTCAAGTCCAGTTACTTCCTCAAGTCTCACATTAAATCATGAGAGGAAATAAAGTGAAATATAATAAGAAGCTCTAAGAGACTATGAGACAAATTGTCATCCATTTTATTGCTGATTTTGAAAATATGGTAAAGAAGAATTGTGTTTTGATAGTAATAATCAGCCTTAAGTAACCTAAAAATGAACTAGGGTATAAGTCCAGTATTTCCATCTTCTAGAGGTTCTGCTATGGTTTGGAAACATGAGATGTTTGAGAAGGGAAAAGAACCCTTAGTGGGGTGGGAAGGTGCAGTAGAACTGGCCAGTTAGGAAACAGTAAACAAATGGAAGATAGTTCCTGGCTCAAACCAGAGAAAACAAGGGAAGGATGTAGTCCAGAAAACAAAGTAGACACCAAAGATCTCTACAAAAAAATTTTAAACCCCTGAAGAAGGAAGTTGAAGAAGACATCAGAAGAGGGAAAAACCTCCCATTCTCATGGATTGGGAAAATTAATGTAGTAAAAATGTCCATTCTATCCAAACTCTTGTACAGATTTAATGCAATCCCAATTAAAATTCCCAAGAGTTTCTTCACAGGCTTGGAAAAAAGTCCTTAATTTCATTTGGAAAAACAAAAGACCCCAAATAGCCAAAGCAACCCTGAGCGAAAAGAGCAATACAGGGGGGGATTTCTATACCAGACTTCAAACTATCTAGTCATAAAAACAGCTTGGTAGTGGCACAAAAACAGACCTGTTGATCAATGGAACAAAACTGAAGATCCAAACCTGAGCATATACAATTTTAGCCACCTCATATTTGACAAGAGGGCGAAGTAGACACAATGGAGGAAAGACAGCATCTTCAAGTGGTGCTGGCAAAACTGGATCACCACTTGTAGAAGAATGAAATTAAACCTCTACCTCTTGACCTGTACAAAAGTCAACTCCAGGTAGATCAAAGACCACAATGTGAAACCCCAAACTCTGAAGGTGATAGAAGAAAAAGTTGGCAGCAGACTACAAGACATAGGCATAGGAAAAGACTTCCTAAACCAGACAGCAGCTGCACAAGAATTAAGGTTGACAATTGACAAATGGGACCTCATTAAACTCAAAAGCTTCTGTACATCAAAAGAAACAATCAAGGAAGTGAAGAGAAAACCCACAGAGTGTGAGGAAATCTTCACCGCAGAAACATCTGACAAAGCATTGATTTCCAGAATATATAAACTACTCAAAAAACAAAGAAGAAAGAAAACAAATGACCCACTCAATAGATGGAGCAAAGAGCCGAACAGAGACTTCACAAGTGAGGAATAAGAGATGGCTGAGAAACATCTTAAAAAGTGTTCAACATCACAAATAATTAAGGATATGCAAATTAAAACCACTTTAAGATATCATCTCACTCCAATAAGACTGGCTAGGATCAAGAAAACAAATGATACCAAGTGCTGGAGAGGGTGTGGGGAAGGGAACACTCATCCACTGCTGGTGGGAATGTAAACTGGTACAGCCACTATGGAAAGCAGTGTGGAGAACCCTTGGAAGACTTGGAATGAACTTGCCACCTGACCCAGCCATACCACTCCTGGGTATAAACCCACAAGACTCAACTTACTGCAGAGATACATGCACAGCCATGTTTATTTTAGCTCTCTTCACAATAGCAAGGAGCTGAAACCAACCCAAGTGCCCCTCAACTGACAAGTGGATAGAGAAAATGTGGTACATCTAGACAATGGAGTTGTATGCAGCAGTAAAGAAAGATGACATCGTGAATGTTGCAGGTAAATGGCTGGAGCTAGAAGGTATCATGCTGAATGAAGTAACACAGTCCCATAAAAACAAACAATGAATGGTATCATTCATCTGTGGATGCTAGCACTAATTACCTAATTGTATGGCAAACTGAGCAATGTTAATGTGATCTGAAAACAACTGTGCTCTTATATTGTGAATCCCCTAATAAAAAATAAAAATTAAAAAGAAAACAAATTAAATAACTTACAAAGAGTTAGGAGGGAAGAAAAGAATCAGATGTTTTGGTTATGAAGTAAATGTACTCATTAGAACAGCAGGGCTATCAGGTAGGGTTCTAATACAAAAATCCCTTAATAGACTGGGTTAAAATCATATACCCATCAGGTTATATAGCTTGAAAATAATAAAATAGTCAAAGTTATGAGAGGCAAATGGAAAAAGGAAAATGATAGGAATATATTTGGTAGAATTTGTCATTTGACAGACTAAATAGTTAAGGGTAGATATCACATAATGATAAAGGGCATAATTTACCAGGGAAATAGTTCCCACAAACATCTATGTAGCTAAATGTTTGGAGCAAAAGCTATTAGAAAAGCAGAGAGGACTTAATCATTATCAATTAAGGATAGATTTTAAAAACTTGTATACTGCCGGTGGGGTGGCACATGCCTTTAATCCTAGCACTCAGGAGGCAGAGGCAGGTGGATCACTGTGAGTTCAAGGCCAGTCTGGTGTACATAGAGAGCTGCAGGCCAGCTGGGACTAAAGGGAGACCCTGTCTCAAAAAAACTTGTATAGATTTTATAGAAAATAAATTATGTAGAGGTATTAAAAGCATTAAGCCTTTAATATGTATAGAGAAACAATCCCTCAATCAAAGAGGGCATAGCTTTACCCTTATGTTTATGAAATGCTACAAAATCTGTCATGCATGTGACTGAAAAATAAACCAAAAACTTAAAAATAGATGTTTTATAGGACTATAAAAACTTCTAGGCATAAATAATAAATTTCATAAAAAAATAGTGGCCCAAAACTTATCTCCTTGGAAATCAACAAATATATTTTTAGTTATTGTTCAGGGTAAATAGAAAAAAAATCCCAAATGAACAGCTATAGGGAAAATAATAAAAATATAAACATAGGTTATGCAATAAATAGTTAACCAGAAAAGAAATTGTAGCTTTAAATGCCTTCATTAATTAAGGAGGACAAAACCCAAAGGCCTCTATTGTTTATGTTATAAAGGAATCCATGTACACAGAAAGTAGGGAGGGAGGATTAAAATTTGTACTTGAGCTTAATGATGGAGAAACAGACAGAAAAGTAGAAAAAAGGAACGCCAGACACCGTCCTTTTGTAAAGTAATAAAACTAAAATATTTATTAGCTAAATTAAAGCAAAAGGAAGAGGGAAAAACTGAAAGATTGTTGGCAGAAAAGAAACCATAACCACAATTCATAAACATAAGAACACATTCAAAGTTAGTGACAGGAAGATGGCTGACTGGAAACACCTGGAACTCCCCTGTGTCTCCTCAGAACTGAAGCAGAACATCAGATGAGCGGCCACATGGAGAGGTGAGGGGAACACAGAGCCAGGAACGATGACAGAAGCCACTAGGCTGTGATCAGATGAAATCCAGAAACACTGAGCTCTAGACATGTAAAGGAAACAGTGGGGCTAACAAAGTGCCAAGGAGGAGAGATCCCCTCTAGTGGATCCACAAACTAAAAAAAAAAAAAAAAAAAAAAGAACTGCCAGGAAGCTCCCAGGTGTGGCTGCTGACACATCGCAGCAATAATGTCAGCAGGTAGACTGCACACCGCACAGCAGCCGACACTGGAGGAGGGATGTGCTCTGCCTTCTTGCCTTCACTGCTGTGTCAGAGGAAACTATCATGGGGACAGCTTTGCTAGCAAGCCTCTCAGCTGCCTGGATTAGAAGACTGTATTTTTTTACATTTCTTTTTTTAAATTTTTATTTATTTTTTATGCATATGAATGTACTGTCTGCATGTAGGTTTGTGCACCTGTGTGGTGCAAATGCCACGGAGGTCAGAAGAGGGTGTCGGATTCCCCTGGAACTGGAGCTAGAGATAGTTCTCAGCCACCATGTGGGTGCTGGGAATCAAACCCGGGTCCTCTGCAAGAGCAGTTGGCACTCTTAACCACTAGGCCATCTCTCCAGCCCCTTTCTTTTACATTTCTAAATCCCCAAGTTCCCCCTCTACTGGTTAAGCAAGTGGCCGCCCTGAAAGCTGGAGTGGGCTAGAAGCAGGACCTGCAGTGGGTTGTGCGGTCAAAGAAATCCAGCAGGATGAGTCTGTGGAGGAGAGTCGTCGGCTGGCCTCCACAACAGTGGGGGTTGGAAGGCCAGGAGAACACAGCCCACTAAGAAAACCCTCACAAAATAAAGAATGGGGAAAACCACAAGGCAGGGAAAATTTTCAACATGGAAACAATATGAAAAAGCAAGTTTATATGAGTCCTCCAAAAGGACTGAAGATACTGAACCCATTGAGATATCAGTAGTATTCAAAAGCCTTGCTTTAAAAATGATCAGTGATCTTGGGGCTGGAGAGATGGCTCAGTGGTTAAGAGCACTGGCTATTCTTGCAGAGGACCTAGATTCAATTCCCAGCATTCACATGGTAGCTAACAACCATTCTTTTTAATATTTTTTTTTAATTTTATTTTTTTTATATGTGTATGAATGTACTGTCTGCATGGAGGTTTATGCACCCATGTCGCACAATGTAACAACCATTCTTAACTTCAGTTCCAGGAGATTGGATACCCTCTTCTGATCTCTGTGGGCACTGAATGACATGAATGCAGTTACATACAGCCAGCAATAGACTACTACTACTGCTACTACTACTACTACTACTTGACCAGTGATCTCAAAGAGAATCTAAACAAACAGATAAACCAAGGAAGGCTGACAATTCAGGATGTGGATTAGAATGTCAGTTCAGTGGATGAGAAATTTGGCAAGAAAAATCGAGATTTTGCAAAAAAGAGCTAACCATTCTGCTTCTAAGGCTTTTTCCCATCCTTTCCTGCTGATTGGATGAATGAAACCCCTACCTCTCACCCTGTACTCCAAGTGGATCAAAGATCTCAATGTGAAGCCTGAAACCCTGAAGCTGATAAAAGAAAAAGTTGGCAACAACCTACAAGACGTAGGTGTAGGAGGAGACTTTCTAAACCAGACAGCAGCTGCACGGGAAGTAAGGTCAACAGTTGACAAGTGGGACCTCATAAAACTCAAAAGCTTCTGTACAGCAAAAGAAACAATCAAGGAGGTGAAGAGAAAACCCACAGAGTGGGAAGAAATCTTTACCAGCGACACATCTGACAGAGCATTAACGTCAAGAATATATAAACTACTCAAAAAACAAAGAAGACAAATGACTTACTCAAAAGATGGAGTAAAGAGCTGAACAGAGTCTTCACCAGTGAGGAATTAAAGATGGCTGAGAAACATCTTAAAAAGTGTTCATCATTATTAATAATTGAAGAAAATGCAAATTATGAGTACAAGCATCTTGTACTCATAAATTATTACTTATTGTTAAAAATGGAAAAAATAAAGAATAGAAAAAATAAAATAAAATAATAAAATAAATGAGACATGTTTGTAAAAGAGGAACTATTAAGGAGGAGGAAGGGGGACAATGAAAAAAGGGGGTTGGGCCAAGAGGGTGGTGGATATAAGCAAAGTACATTACATACATGTTTAAGAATGTCATAATGGAACCCGTTATTTTGAACAGTTAATATATGCTAATAAAAATGGGACTCCCAATTTTTTTTCTTTTTGACAGAAAAAAAAAAGAAAATGCAAATTAAAACCACTCTCAGATATCATCTCACTCTAGTACGGCTAGCTAAGATCAAGAAAACAAAAGACAACAGATGCTGGAAGGGTTGTGGGGAAAGGGGAACACTCATCCACTGCTGGTGGGAATGTAAACTTGTACAACCACTATGGAAAGCAGTGTGGAGAACCCTTAAAAGACTCGGAATGGGCTTACCACCTGACCCAATCATACCACTTCTGGGTATATACCCCAAAGACTCATCCTACCGCAAAGATATATGCACATCCATGTTTACTGCAGCTCTCTTCACAATAGTGAAGAGCTGGAACCAACCCATACGCCCCTCAACAGATGAGTAGATGACAAAAATGTGGTACATCTACACAATGGAGTACTATTCAACGGTAAAGAAGGAATAGCTTTCATTTATTTTTCATTCTTTTCATTTTGTGAGATGAAGTCTCACTATGGAGTCAAGGCTGGCCTTGAACTCACTATATAGCTCACATTGGCTACAAACTCACAGGAATCCTCCTGTTTTAGCCTCTCAAGTGTTGGGATTATAAGCATGCACCACCATATCCACCTCTGGGAATAACTTTTATAAGAGCTGATACTCTTGAGTTTCCTAACCATTTTGCAAATACTTTTTTGTATAGCTGTAATTACATTTTTACCACTTTAAGTGAGGTTATACATATTAAAATTGATCTACACCAGTGGTTGGCAATCTTTTTCTGTCAAAAGACAGGTAGGATTTTCATGTTTGTTAACTATATAATTTCTATGGTAGCTACTCAGACACTATGGCCCCAAAGAACATAAACAATAAGTAAACTAGTGGGCATGACTGGATTTGACCATGAATTGTAGTTTTCAGACCTGTGGTCTATGCATTTAAAAGTTTGCTTTCGTATTCTGTGTGTTCAACATTTTACTAGTTATATATTTCATTGTACTCATTTGTTTGAACATGTCATACAAGACAAAAATAAAATGGAGCCAACCACAAAAAAAAAAAAAAAAGAAGCACGGCATTATGAACTTTGCAGGTAAATGGATGGAGCTCTAAGCCACTATGCTGAGTGAGGTGACACAGTCCCAGAAAGACAGAATGTTTTCCCTCATTTGTGGATGCTAACACCAAATCCCCCTGATGAAAGGCAAGCTGAATAACAGTATAGGTATATTTTTGGTTTATCTGAAAGCAACTATGTTGTTATAATGTGAATCCCTCAATGGGCTCTAGAATCCACCCACCAATTATTTTCAGACTCTGGAATTACTGTATATGGGTGGAGAGGATGCGTCCATATTTTAGAATAATATGAAATTAATGGAGGAAAATGTGAATTCCTATGCATAAAAAAAGACTGAGAAAAAGATGCAGGACAGTTCTGACAGAGTACATGATCTGGGATGGGATGGGGTGGGGTGGGGGGAAGGGATAGGGGAACAGAAATGAAAAACGATGTATGAAATAATAAAACATCAATACAAATAGAGTATATAAAAAAAGAAAATAAAAAGTAGCATTAAGGTACAATAAAAAAAAAGCTAAACACAAAACCACCTAATATCGGTGAGTTAAAATTTGGTGTATTCCTATTGTTTTGTTAACTAACAATGAGTATTCGTATTGTTATACACTTATGTAGGGGAGAAAAAATTCTTGTTACTCATACTAACAGTATCTCATCTATTAAAATAATGTAATAGATTGACCCTATGATGTTCTAGGAATGGGCACTTGCTTCTTTTCCAAAGGATCCAAGTTTGGCTCCCAGCACCTACATCAGGTGGCTCACAACTGCCTGTTACCTCCAGATTCAGGGGATCTGATACCCTCTTTTGGTTTCTGCAGACATGTGCACAGATGTGGCATACACACTCAGAAACATACACATACACATAAAAACATTTTAAAAGTCCTAAGAAAAATGCACTAAAATGAAATAAAAAACTGGCATGTGTGTCCAAAACACTAGATAAAGAGTGATCAGGGATGGAAGACAAGATTGAGGAAGTAATGTGTTCAGGGAAAAAAAAGAAATCATGATCAGAACATTTAAGAACTCATGGACATGATCTAGAGAATAAACCTAAAGTCCACAAGGAAGAATAAGGCATAGAAAAAACACTCTGTGGAATTATAGCAAAGCATATCCCTAATCCTTGAGTGGTTGGTGAGAGTGGCCCAAAAGACCCCCAAATAACACAGGCTATTGCCAGTTCTCCTGGTTATCTCCCAGAACTAATAGATAAGACCCTGCTGCTGAAGACAGGACATACCGCAGATACAGTACTTAGAGGAATGGAGCAGGAGCTGACTGGAAGCCTTCGCCTGAAGTTTAGCTCTCATAATGCTAGATGATAATATGCAAATTGCTAAGGGAAAAAGTCAATCAGTGGTTCAACCTAGCCCCAAAACCTATGACCATAATGACCAGCATAGCAAACTACCTCTATTGGTGCAGTAGTGGCACTATTATCTGGGGTGGGGGTAAACAATATTTATCTAATAGGACCTAAAGTCCTGTCAATGGTAGTACTGTTAAACACTCAAATACAGATAGTTAGAGAGGTCATAGATCCTAGAGAAAACCCTGTCTTTGTTATTTCTCTAGACATATGAAATTTCTTACCATATGCTAAATATGAATCCTTATATTTACAGACAAGTATATTGTACACCACTCATCAATGAAGCTTCTTTTTGTAACAGATGAAGGCTACTGCAGAATCCCACAAGGAGTCAGACAGAGAATATATAGCTGAGGGATGCCCCATCCTAGGTGACACATATACAGTTGAGCCTCTACACCTAAGGCTCATGAAACATAGTGGAATGAGGGGCAGAGAGAAAATAAGTGCATCACCCAACTCTCACCAGTGAAGATTCTTTATACAACAGAGTGCAATGCACACAGAAGGCCATAACTGGCAAAGTTTTAAATAATAGGCAACTGCAGAGTATGTGTCCCTGGATAGGACTCGTGTATTAATCCTTACTCACCCACGGCTCAGGGACCATTGCGAGAGAAGGGGCAGAAAGCTTGTAAGAGCCTGGGCTGGTTCATAAACATAAGGAAGCAGAGGAGTTCAGGCCAGTGGAAACTTGCACGTGACCTGTGGCCATGATGGCGTTGAGCACAGGATTCATGCCAGCTGGATCAGACGAAGGCCAAAAGTGGTGGAGTGAGAGAAATGGTGGTGGACTGGCCCTAGCCTGGGAACTATTGGAGACCGATTACTACTGGGTGAGGGGGAGCATGCCTTACTTATGATATCTACATTGGATGACTAGAATCCAGTGGATGAACTTGTAGTGAAGGGCATCTAGGTACAAATGCTTGCCTGGATAGGATATAACATGTATGGTGGAAAACGAGGTCTCTTGGGGGGTTGGGGTTCTAAATATGATTAAGACCTGGGCTGGAGAGATGTCCTAGTGGTTAAGAGTGCCGACTGCTCTTGCAGAGGACCTGGGTTCAATCCCCAGCATCCACATGGTGGCTGAGAACCGTCCATAACTCCAATTCCAGGAGAACTCCAGTTCCAGGGTTATCCAACACCCTCTTCTGACCTCCACGGCATTCCACGACACAGGTGCACAGACCTACATGCAGACAGTACATTCATACACATAAAATAAAAAAAATCTAGTTTAAAAAAAAGACCTATTGTACAAAATGTATAAAATCTCAATAAATTTATTTAAAAGCTCATAAAGACTATTCTAGAAAACTCTCAGATCTGATAAACACAAGCTGCAAAATTTTCTTTACAGCTATAGTCCCTTTGCTGAACAAGAAGTCCATAAGTAATTGCATTCATGACAACTAAGAAATGCAATGAGGTAAAAGAACAAAAGATCTCAATGAAGCCAACACACTCAAACAAAAAAGGTTAAAAGAGTCATAATTCTTCCACCAGGCATGGTGGTACACACCTTTTATCCCAGGCCTCTGGAGACAGAGGCAGGTGGATCTCTGTGAGAACAGGCCAGCCTTCTCCACTGTAGTGACACACACATACTCATACACAATCACAGGATCACACACTAATGGACTTTCACTCACCCCCACAGTAACCACACTAACATATTCACACAGTCACCCAAACATACACAGATGCTCACTTGCACACACACAGTCATCCTCACATACCTATTCACTTTCATAGACTCACATGCAGAAACACAGAATGTGTTGACAGCAGTGTAGGCAGAAGGGAGTGAAAGTCAGTGCTGTCTATGGATTAAGTGGCCCCTTCAAAATGTATGTTAAAATTGAGAAGAACAGTTAGTAAGGGGATGATGGATGAAAAGGGGTATTTAAATGAGAAGTGGAAGGAAGGTTGTACAAGGAAATTTGGTGATTAAGGGAAAGAAGGAGCTTAAGAAAGTTGGGAGCATAGGAGAACTGGTATTACCAATGGAGAAATGGGGAACATGGGGGATACTCTAAATGGAGAAGACATAGAGAATGGGTTAGACAGGAAGAGTGAGAGAGAGCGAGAGAGAGAGAGAGAGAGAGAACTAACAATGCATAGTTAGAATAAAAAAAAACCAGAATGACAAATGACACATACAATATCTCTACATGAGTCCATGCGCCTATTTGAATGTTATACAACAGGAAACACATTCCAGACAGGAGAGACATTCCTTTGAGCTGTTGGCCAGGGTAGTCCAAGAGACTTCCAAAATTACACAGGCTATTGCCGCAGCCCTTGATTGCCCCTCAGAACCTGAAGGTAACATCCTAATGCTGAAGACAGGACATATTTCAGAGACCTGATTTGAAGCAATGGAGCTGGAACTGACCTGAAAGCCACATCCCCTGAAGGCTAGCTCTCACAGATTTGGGGAGCACTGTGCAAGCTGCTAAGGGAGAACAGCAATCAGTGCAGTAGTGGCACTTTTATCTTGGGGGCAATCGATGGATACCTAGTTGGATTTAAACCACACTCAATGGGAGGAAACTCATGTGTGGTACTGTAAACATAGCCAAATACACATGGCTGGAGAGGTCATAGAGAAATCCCCAAGGGTGTCACATTTCAAGACTAATGTTACTTCTTTTTTAATTAATTAATTAATTAATTAATTAATTAATATATTTTTTATTTTTTATTTTAAGGGATTCTACATATAATAACACCTTTGTTTGCAGATAACATTGATGTTACTCAGTTCGCCATACAATTAGGTAATTGGTGCATTTTGCAAGTTAATGTTACTTCTTACTAAGTGCAAAATATGTATTCTTATATTTACCCTGAAGTATCCCAGTCACCACTCCTCAAAGAAGCTTCTTTTTCACCAGATGGAGGTGAAAAGAGCTTCTTTTCACTACAGGGTACAAATGGTCATACACAGGCATTGTCGGTGAATTGCCCAAGCCTAAGTGGCACATGTGAAATGGAACCTTTACACCTAAGTCTCATGCAACATAGAACAAAGGGTAAAGAAGACCCTAATGAGTCTTCAGCTCTCATTAATGGAACTCCCTCATGTAACAGAGGACCATGCGCAATAAAAGATCACAAATGGCCAAAGCATGGAGATTAGGGGTCTGCAGAATGTGAGTCCTTGGACCAGATTATTCAGTATTAAACCTCATTCACTCAGAGCCCAGGAACCATTGTGTAAGAGGAGGTGGAAAGATTATAGGAGCCGGGAGGTGTCTCATGATCATATGGAAATAGAGTCCTACAAGCTCCTGGGACCCTGCTCATATGAACCTATGGCAATGGTGTCAGCATACACAAGACCCATACAAACTGAAGCAGACAAAAACCCAGCATGGAATGGGGGAAATGAGCAATAGACCCCAATCTTAGCTGAAGAAATATTGGTAGCCACTTATTAGATGAGGAAGAGAGGGACTCTGGTTGGGCTGAGTAGACCTCAGTGAGTGGATGAACTTGCACTGAAGAATGTCAGGGGACATTAAGTTGACACAATAGGCCATAACACAAATGACACAGTGTGTGAATTACTGTGAGGTGTCTGTGGGAGGGTGCCAATAGTGAAGGTTGTGTAAAGGAGATTAGTATTGAGATTTTCTATATGAAATACATGAAAATTCAATAAAATATTTAAAAATTGAATTGGTATTATGATAGTCAGGTAGGTGTTGGGATTAGGCCCTGAGAGCTGCTCCATTGTGAATGGATGAATGCAGATATTGTGGGAGTGAGTTAGTTATCGTGGGGTTGGTCCCTGTTTTAGTTTCTCTTCAATTGCTGTGACAAAACACTCTGACCGACACCAACTTGGGGAGGAAAAGGTTTATTCAGCTCACATCTCCTGAGTCACAGTTCATCACTTAGTGAGCTCAAGGCAGGAACTCAGGGCAGGAACCTGGAGGCAGGAGCTGAAGCACAGGCCATGGAGGAATGCTGTTCACTGGCTTGCTCCCCTGGCTCATGCCCAGCCTGCCCTCTTATACTGTGCACAACAACCTGCCCAGGGTGGCACCACCCATAGTGGGCTGGGCCCTCCCACATTGCTTGACAATCAAGACAATACTCCACAGATGTGGCCACAGGCCAGACCAATGGAGCCAATTCCCCAATTGAGGCTCCCTCAACCCAGGTGTGTCAAGTTGACACTAAAGCTATCCAGCACAGTCCCCCTTTCCCTCTGTGTCTCACGGATGTTCATTTACCCCTCCACCATGTGCCCTTGCAGCATGAAGCTTACTGCAAGATACCGGTACAGTATTCTAGCTTCTCGGCCTCCAGTACTATGAGCCAAATGAATCTGTATCTATTAATCTCTTTCATGATGTCCTCTTTGCTAGATGTCCTGTTTGCTTTCTGTCACTATGATAAATACTGTGACCAAAACAACTTGGGGGATAAGGGCTTTTTTCATCTTACTACACCCAGGTCATAGTCCATCACTGAAGGAAGTCAGGACTCAAATAGCAAATGAAGCAGAAACCACAGAGGAAGGCTGCTTACTGGCTGCTTCTCATGACTTGCTGGGATAGCACCATCAGCAGGGGGCGCCCCTCCTACATCAATTACCAATCAAGAAAATTCATCACAGAGATGGCCACAGGCCAGTCTGATGGAGGCAATTCTTCAGTTGAGATGACCTCACATAACTCTGGGCTGTGTCAAGTCGGCAATGCAACTGAAGCTAACTAGGAAACGAGCTGAAATTACCTAGTCTATAGCAGCTAAAATCACCCTAGTTCATTGGCATCAGGCTAGTCCAGGAAATTCCTCAAAGAAGCAATGACAGAACTTTATAAGAAGCAGAGGAGGGACTGTGATTGAATTGAGAGTGTGGGGGTTTGAATCAGACAAATCAGAGTTGAAGTCTTGATTCTGCTACAGAATAATTATGAGACATTGGACAAGCAGCTCAGTGATTCTAAGCCTTGCTTTGTGTCCAAAATAGCAGCAGTGGTGCCCATTTTGAGGTTTTGTGGTGAAAGTTTGAGACATGGTATAAAATTCAGGAGGAAACATTAGGCACTCAGTGGAAGCCAGCAACAATTTATAGGGGGCACAGGAGGCAGAGCAGAGCTGTTGATGTAAACGATGGAGGAACAGCACAGATGATGAGGAGAAACAAGATGGATTTGTGTGGATGAAGCGATTCAATAAGGAGACTAATTTCAATCTGATTGCAGGGATAAGTAAATTTTCTAAAGCAAGGGAGGCGTCTAGCAAACCAGCCTTATATTTTATAGCACTGCTAGGCATCCGTGCAGGTCATTTATAGTTTTTACGAGCCTAGATATACTTGGAACACTTTGGTTTGCACTTGAATGCAAAATCCACCTCCTCCATGAAGCGCTGTGAAATACGACGGGAAAAATCCCTGATATTGTTTATATTGCAGCGCAGATGTGGAACATGACGAATGAGAGCAATAGCTGGTAACCAATATTAGATCATGATGACAAGGAAATTCATTGTGGGGAACTTGCCTGTAAAGAACGGATAGTACTATCAATCCATTCTCACAGTCAGAAAGTTACTTTTTGAGAAATTATCCTTTCCACTTCTCCTTTGCTTTTTCATGGTACTGTGGTTTTGATTTAATGCCTTCCTCTCGATGCCTGCTTTTGCACAAAGTGCCTTTCACTTTTCTAATGCCGTGACACTCGTTGATGATCATTAATTCAGAGTGCTGGGGCCCGTTACAGTTTTTATTAGGCATCATGATAAGTTTTATATTTGTGAGTTTTTTAAAGGTGGTGTTTGCTTATGAAATAAGCATGAGTTTCACAGTTGCTTTTGGCTATGGGCTCTTGGTAGTACAATATACAAGCTTTAAAACCAACTCCATCTAGCCGTGACCCACTCTAGCCTATTTATTTGCAGGGCTTTGCATGAGATCGGGATTGGGATAAATGTGATCTGTTGGATAGCTATGAGTTTTTAACTATCCCTTGCTTTTCTGTTGGAGGCCTAGGCTCTATACTAGTGCATGTTTTTTATTATGATATTACTCTTGATACCCCAGCCATACCATAAGAAAAGTATGCTATTTATTTTGTTTGGAACACCCTCTTCCCTGGTCACAGAGCTTGCTTTATAAGTTGATTTCATTCAGTCAACAGTATTTATGGAATACCTACTATATATTAGAAACTGATTTTTACTGTGGACAAAACAGTGAGAGAAATAGAATCTTTGTGCTTACAGAATTTACTTTCTAGTTTTAGAAAACATATTGAATTCCAGTGAAATAACAGGGCATCACATTATTATACAGCGGCACATGACTTTGTTGAATCCCTAAAGAGGGAGGAATGCCGGGCCTGGTGGCACATGCCTTTAATCCTAGCACTTGGGAGGCAGAGGCAGGCGGATCTTTGTGAGTTCAAGGCCAGCCTGGTCTACAGAGTGAGTTCCAGGACAGCTGGGGCTACAGGGAGACCCTGTCTCAAAAAGACAAAAAAAAAAAAAAAAAAAAGAGGGAGGATTGTATTTCCTTATCTTATTAATGTTGCACTTGGCCACATGACTTGCTGGCCAGTTGAGCTTGAGGAGATGTGACAGTAAACAGTATTCTTAATGTTCCTCTGTTGCTCTTTTTACCTTTTGCATTAGAATATTAGATTCTAGCTGTCTGGATGAATGCCAACAAACAGATATATGGAAGGATATAAGCTTTAGGTGGGGGTTTAGCCTAGTCCACTCCAGTTTAACTAAGATCGATAAAGTGATGAATTACTTGTAGACTTAGGAATAAAAAATAAATACTTAGTTTTGTGGTGCACTAAGTTTAGGGCATATTTATTACACAGCTGCATTATAGCAAAAGCTGTCAAATGTACTCAGTAAATTCAGTGGTCTGAAAAGTAAAATTTCTGTACAAGACATTGAGGAGAGAAGGAAAAGAAGGAGCTCTCCATCTGCACATTTTCCTAGGAAAGAGTATGACAAAGAGGTATTACCAAAGATGACAGAGACAACTGCACTTGAGAAAGGAGAAACCAATCCCAAGTTATTACTGGACAAATAAATGTTCATAAAAAATCAGAGCAGGTATAAGGTAAGGCTAGTCTAAAGAGTGTCCCTAGGTCTGGATGTGGCATGGTGAAGAGTCTCTGCCATGTTTGCTTTCATCAGCCTGAATGGCCAGGCAAGTACTTTATTTTATAGAGATGCATCCTGTTCTTGATAAGCTCAAGTGGTTGTTTCTCCAATAATCACCTGAACTCTGATTCTCAAATATTTCATTAAAGTGCAGAATTGCAGTCTGGCATGATGGCACATGGCCAGTAATCCCAACACTGAGGCAGAAGGCTGAGGCAGGAGCATAATGAGGCTAGCCCTGTCTGTACTACTTTTCTGTTGCAGTGGCCAAAACACCTGACAGAAGCAAGTTAAGAGGTGAAGGATGTCTTTCTCTGGGCCCACAGTTTAGAGGGAGTAGTTAACCACAGCACAGAGGATGTGATGGCAGTATCTTGTGGGTCATTACATGTCTGTGAACCAGGTAGCAAAGCCAGAAGGCCTCTAACCCCCAAGGTCTGCCACTATGGCCCTACATCTGGCATTAGGTTATAGGTTCAGAAGATACCACAATTTCCCAAAACAATTCCAGTAGCTGGGACCAACTGCTCAAATGCCCAAGCTTGTAGAGAGGGTGTTTTACATTCAATCATAGCGCTGTCTAAAGACCAAACCAAACCAAACTAAACCAAAAACAGTTGTGGAGTCGAGGACGTGGACAGGAGCTTGCCTAGCATGGGTTAAGGCCCTGGGTTTGATCCCTAGCACCATTGAAAACCCAAACCAAACTGAAACAAACCAGAGTTGTTCTAAAGAAGGGAGAAAATTCGAAGGCAAAAAATAGTTTATTTTTATAACAGTGCTTTTTTTTTAATTTCAAGGATCAATTTATTTTATTTTATTTTATTTTAATTATTTATTTATTTATTTTCTGTCTGTATGAATGTACTTTCTGCATGCAGGTTTGTGCACCCATGTTGTGCAATGCCGTGGAGGTCAGAAGAGGGTGTCAGATTCCCCTGGAACTGGAGTTCTCCTGGAATTGGAGTTACAGACGGTTCTCAGCCACCATGTGGGTGCTGGGGATCAANACCAGGTCCTCTGGAAGGCAGTCGGGCGCTTTTAACTGTCGGCTATCTCTCCAGCCCTATAACAGTTCTTATGTAGCTCTTAAGAATTGGAGTTTTAAAACTTCAATTACTCTTAAAATTATGATTCATCACAGACCACAGTGCTCTTATTTATGTATATCCTCAAATTGGTTTACTTATGTTTCCTAAACCCAATGGGCCCAGAAATGTTAAGTAGTGTGTGTGGTATGCCTACCCATCATAATAACTTTATTCCTTTTGCAAGTTTGAAATCAACTCTAAGACCTTCAAAGACACTGTGATGGTTAATCTTGATTGTTACACTTGATGAGATCTAAAATCAATGATGAGGCACATCTCTATGCAATGACCTGGCTTTCTTAGTTACTAGATGGGTGAAATCAATTCACAGCTCAGGAATGCCTCCATGGGTCTTAGTCAGCTTCCTATCACTGTGAGAAAATAAAACTTGTAATGATAAGAAAGGAATTTTGGCTCACAGTTTCAGGGTTGGGTTCCTCAGCCCCAGGTCAGGGGACCCATGCTAGAGCACAGATGCCCACTTCATGGTAGCTGGGAAGCCATGAAAGGAGAGGACAAGCTCTCAATAGCCTTCAAGGGCACATGCTCAGTGACCTCACTTCCTTCTCTTGGTCCCAGACTGCCTTCCAGTGGGTCATAGGCTGGAAAGCAAGCCCTAATGCACATGGGGAGCATTTCACTTAAAAATCATGAGCGCTTATGTGAACTTCATTTGTGTCCAAGCCAGCTTCCAAGCTTACCTATTACAGAAGTCAACATCAAAATATTTAACTGAAGGTGGGAGTATAGGGAGGGGAGTGGATCTAAATATAATCAAAATGCGTTATATGAAATTTGTAAAATTGACCTGAAAAGGTAAAAAAAGTTAATTGAGAAAATGAAACAAAACCCTCATTTTAATATAATTTTTGGTTCCAACTTCCAGTTCCAGTGCACAGCATGGGCAGAGTTAGATGCATGACAGCACAACACCAGTGTGCACAAGCGTGTGGCATGAGGAGATACCCTCACAGCCAGCCACACCAGCATGTGCGCCCAGGACGGCCCACCTGCCTTGGGCGTTGCACACCCCTCCGGCCAAGGGAGGCTTGGTATCACCCAGCTTGGGATATCACCCAGCTTGGAATCACCCAGCTTGGTAATCACCCAGCTTGGTATCACCCAGCTTGGTATCACCCAGCTAGGTATCACCCAGCTTGGTATCAGCCAGAAATGTCCAACCTTCGGGTTCCAGTGGGTGGCATGGGTGGACTTAGACTCTTGGACAGCAGGCCAATAGGGCACAGGTGCTTGGGCCAAAGTAGCAACACAACCTGGCCCCCTCCACCCCCACCACTCAACCTGGTGGAGTATTAGTGATTATAGTCGTGAGGCACGGTTGAGGCACCAGGAATCCAAAGAGAAAAAATAACAACAAATCTACATGCCAAAGATCACAAAGAAAAAACCTGGGAAAATCTCATAATAATCCACACCGAACTCTACCCAACCTTATAGAAGATTCCTATAATGAGATTTCCCTGGAAGGGAACCAAAGACATGGACCTTAGAAGAAAAACTGTAGACATATTCAAAGAAATCAAAGAATACTCTGTGCTGATTGTCAAGTAAAAAAAAGAGAAATCCAAGAATATAAAGAACAAACTAGAGAACAAAGGAGAGAATGAAAAACCTCAAGAAGACCTAGAGGAGACAATGACAAACGTGGAAGAACTAAAGGGAGAGAATGACAAACTCTGGAAGAAGTGGAAATGCTGAAAAGATCCCAGGGTCAAATGAACAAAAAAAGAAAACGACCAAAAACCAAGGAGCTACAAGATGAGAAGTACAGAATCCAGAAGGAAGTGGAAATACTAAAGGAAATCACAGGATGAAATGAAGAGGAAATCGAACATTCATCCCATTAATAGGAAAGGATGGATGAAAAAGCCTCAGAAGCAGAATGGAAGAAGCAGAAAAAAGATAATCAGGCCTGTAGGAAACAGGAAAATAGAAATGTCAAGTAAGATTATGAAAAATTAAAAAAAAAACCACAAGAGTGGAACAAACCAGGAAATGTGGGATACTATGAAAGACAAACCTCTTCAACATAGGGATAAAGGAAGGAGAAGAATCCCATGGCAAACCTATTCACCAGATCTTCAACAGGACAATCGAGAAAATTTCCCCAAACTGAAAAAAAGACCAACTCATACAAATACCAGAAGCACATAGAAACCAAATTGACAAGATCAGAAAAAAAATTCCCCATGCCACCTCTAAGTTAAAACATAGATGCTCTAAAGACAAGACAAAATACTGAAAGCCACAAGAGAAAAAACACAAGTTATTATAAGGGAAACCCATCAGAATCACAGCCGATCTTCTCAGTGCAAACTATGAAGTCAGAAGAATGTGGACCAAGTATTCCAGTCTAAACGACTTTAGATGCCAACCCAGAACCTCTTACCCAGCAAAAAATGTCAATTATAGTTGAAGGAGAAGAAAAATCTTTATGACAATACGATGAAAGAATACATGATTAAGAAGCCCAACACTTCAGAAAATCCTTGACAGTCCAAAGAACAGAGGAAAGGAGCACTATCCCTAAGCAATTAAAGAGAGAAATAACAAAGCATAACCGAGTAAATACAAACCTAGACCAAGGATGGGAAATAAAAAATAAGGTGAAAGGAAGCAAAACACATCTCTCAATAAACATTAAATATTAAGGGTCTAAAACTCCCCATCAAAACGAATTGACTGGGAGAAGGATTAGGAACAGAATTTTTCTATATGCTGTCTACAAGAAACCCATCTCACCCTCAAGGACAGACACCCACCTTAGAGTGAAAGGTGGAAAAAAATATTCCAAAGCAAATGGTACCAAAAAGCAAGCTGGAGTGGGTATTTAATATCCGACAAAATAGACCTCAGAGTAAAATTAATCCGAAACAAATGAGGGCCATTATCCTTGTCAAAGGAACAATTAGCATGAAGATCTCACAATCTTAAATATTCATGCACTAAACTCTGGTGCACCTAACTTTAACAAATACACTACTCTGTCAGGTCCTCAGACACAGATTAGATGCTAGCACACTATAGTGGGGACTTCAGCACCCCACTGCCTTGGATAGATCAACACAACAAAAAATAAACAGAGAGACCTCAGAAATGAAAATACAAAGAGCAAATGGACCTCACAGACATCTACAGAATATTCCACCCAAACACCAGAAATATACTTTCTACTCGCACCCTCATGGAAAAATTCTCCAAAATCACACCTACTGGGGCACAGAAGACATCTCAACAAAATACAAAAGGATTGAAATTATTCCACGCATTCTATCAGACCACAGTGCAATAAAGCTCAATATCAACACCAGAAAAGCCCTACTAGCTACAAGAACACATGGAGACAAACAACACAATTTTGATAATGAATGGGTAGGGAAGAGATAAAGAATTCAAACTAAAACATTCAGGAAGAATAAAAAAAAATACACACAAACAAAACCTGTGGGATGCTTTAAAAGCAGTCTTGGAGGGAATTTATAGCCCTAAGTGCCCACATAAAAAAATAAAACAGAAAGGGGGACAAATAAATGATCTAACACTGCAGCTAAAAAACACTTGAGAGACAACAACAAATTAACCCTAAAACAACAGACAGGAAAGATATCACAAAAATCAGAGCAGAATCAATGAAAAGAAACAAAAGGAACAATATATAGATCAATTAATCCAAAAGCGTTTCTATGAAAGATATAAACAAACTAGACAGGCCTCTACCCAGGTAACCAACAAAGAAAGAAAGAGCAACTCCAAATCAATAAACATTTGTGATGAAGGGGAAAATCACAACAGCAAGGAAAAGATCCAGATATCCTATGAGAATACTTCAAAATCTACTAAATTTGAAAACCTAAGAGAAATGGATGAATTCTGAAATCCTGGGAACCAACAAATCTTACCCAAGAAGAGAGCAACAGCTTAAAGACATATATATTTGAAAAAAAAAATAAGAAAAAAAAAAAAACCTCCAACTAAAAAAAAGCTCAGGACCAGATGGTTTCACCGCAGAACTATAACATAAAGAGGTCCTACATCTATTACTATCCAAACTGTTCAGAAGGATACAAAAGAGAAGATTCTCCAAATTACTTCTGTGACGCCAGCCTCACTCTAATACCAAACCAGGCAAAAGAGGCAAGCAAAAAAACTATAGACCCCTGTCATTAATGAACATAGATGAAAACATTCTCATCAAAATACTTGGAAATTGCATACAGACCCCCATCAAAAAAGATCTGTGTGAGGAACATTCCCTTCAGTCCAGTTCCTTCTAGGACTTTAAACACAAAGGGATGCTGGATCTTGTCAAAAGCTTTTTCTGCATCAGTGAGATTCGTGTGGTTTTTGTCTTTCAGCCATTATGTTTTTATGATATTTATTGATTTGTATTGTGAAACCATCCCTGCATCTCTGGTATGAATTCAAACTTGATCATAATGGATGATTCTGTGATGTGGGTCTGTATGCAATTAGCAGAGTAGCTTTTTGATGAGTGGGTATGATACACTCTGTTATAAATACAAGATTCCACTCTGTAGTGTTTTGCTAAGCAAATTTCATGTTTTTCTAGAGCTATGACCCCAATAGGCTTTTTCTAGGCTCTATGTCCTCTCCAGGCCTGTACATTTGGCTGAGTTTACAGTGGCTCTCATGGGTTGCATTTTACTTGAGAGGGTTTCCAATCCAATTAGGTAGCTGTTGACCATCCCCAAACAACAGTGCCTCTACTTACCGATAGGAGGTAGTTTTGCTTGGACATGGTTGTTGGGCTTTAGGGCCTGGGTTGTACCATTTAGTTGATTTTCTCCCTTAGGAGTGTGTACCTGTTGCTTAAGACTTGAGTTGCTTAACTTCAGTAGAAGTCTTCAAGTTCAGTTCCTGTTCCATTACTCTAAGTCCTATCCCTGCAGCATGTCCTGTTTTGACAGTAGGGTCTTACTTCTATTTCTGTTAGATAATAAAGAGCTTTGGTCATAGCCTGCTTTGTTGGAGTCACTTGGATGCTCTCACCAACCATTCAAGGAGTATGTCTTCTGTCTTGCCCCTGTGTTCCCTGCCACACCGCCACCAGGTGTCCACCAAGCATAATGTTCAGGCAGTGTATGTGAATCTCTCATGATGTCTCGGGGGTATCATATCATACTCTGGGTTTCCAAGCCTCCCCAAATCCAATCATCTCTATCTTTTCTTCTCTTCCCACCCCTTCCTCTATCCCCAGCTCCGCACCACATCATCCCCCTCTCCCCTCTCCTGACCTCCCACCTCCCACCACGCCCACATTTGTTCTCCCTCGTTTTTATACCAGTGTCACTTCTATAACTGATAAGTATGTTGCACATTTAGAAGAGTTTTTCTTGTACTTGAATAGACTAATATAATGTCCTGGGAATGATATTTTCTTTCCTATTCTTAGGCCCTTGTTGATGGTCAATTGGAGCATTCTTTTCTCTTTTATAATATTTATGACCTGTAGTTGGAAATGTCACTGATCTTGAAATGCTACCAACTCATGTCAGCATTTGTTCTGATCCTCGGGAAGAGAACAGTCAAAACACACTTCGTTATTAATAAAAAGGATTGAGGGACAGACAGGTCAAGCAAGACACACACCTCTTTGGTACACTTTCAGAGTCGCAGGTTACTTAACTGAGAGTGTGTCCATCTCTATCACTTGATGCTCATTTGCCAAGCTTGAGTCACCACCGATGAGCCCACAAACCCAGGGGATGTGAGGGCTTCCCCAGATCGACACTGCTGTTTGCTTTGGGTTCATCTTGCTACTTTCAGTAAGGTACCTGAATAGAAGAGTTAAGGGTTGGGAGTCTCTTTATGTGGCATACATGACATATTAGGTAGCTTAATAATGTTGAGTGGTACAATATGAAATTCTTTTCAAAGCTATTGGTTGGGGGGGTCATCTTTCACTCTTGCAATAATTTTTGAAGTCCTATAAGGGCCTTGAAATCCTTTGCTGTAAGCAGGTGGGCGGGTACATGGGTAAGAGGATCATTTGGGGTTTTCTCTTCACTGTGATTTTGTGGTGAAACCATTTGCAAAACTCTGTTTCAGCAAATGCAGGAGAAAAACCAAGAGCTTTTTAGACTGTGTCGAGTCCTCCCTTCAGCTCCCTTCATTTTGTTGAGAATTATTGGCAACTGCTAAGTCTGTAGGACCTTTTTCCCAGGTGCTCTGTTGTTCTAAGATGGACTCTGCAATATTTCATTCTCATTACAAAGCTGTTGATAGTCCCCATTGGACTGAGCACTGGTTGAGTCAGTTATGATATGGGAAGTGCTTGCTTATTTTATTAGGAATAATTGCTGTAGTCTTTCCTCCTTGTAGTCATGGGGAGCAAGCCTACGTGCTAGGTAGACACTTTACCACTGAGCTTGTGCTTGGTATGGGTCTGTTGCAATGTGCTTCTACCTACAGATGCTACTGTGCTTTAGTTTTCTTTGTGCATATGTCCTAGCACCTACTTTTATTGTTAGAATTAGTAATTGATGGTTTGTATGGAATTGGTTACTGAATGTCTGATGGAGAGAGTCTCATGGGAGTCTGTTTTCCCAGTATACTGTTTTTACTTAAGAATTCTTCAGAGTTCAAGAGTCTGGGAGCATCCTGGTGGTTAAACACCTTTGATGTTGTAATACCTACACTAGTTGGTATTTGCTTAGGCATTAGTGCTGCTGGTCACATATGATGCCTCTGTCTTGAGATGTCAAACAACACATACTAAGTATGTTTTCCTGCTTGCCTTTCTTTGTTTCCTGTTGCTTCTTTGTTTCCAGAATGTATCTTCCTTGCATTCCAGTCTCTTAAACTTGTGAACTTACTATTCATTTTATCAGGCAGTTCTCTCTTAATGGTACGGAATGGGGGGCCTAGGATTAGCTGACTGCTTATTGGTATGATTTGGACCAAATTTGTTGTTATTATTTTGTTTCTTTGAGGTTTGGTTTCCATACCTGTTTACCCACCTTATGTGGTGTTTGTCTCAATTAAGTGAATCAACACCTGTAAAGCACTTAGCATATATTAGGCAGTGACAACGTGCAACTATTATTGTTGATCAGGTCCTTGCCTGTTACAGCTCTCTTGGTTAAGATTGGCTTTAGAATTTCACCTGTTTTTCCTTACCTCAAAGATCCATTGTGCTCATAGGAGTAAACCCAGAACCTGGTATTTTCTTCCCCAAATGCTTCCCTCAAACATTTCTAGCTGCAGTAGTAATACTCAAGGCTAGATAATTTGTAAGGAACAGAGATTTACTTTATAATTCTGGAGGCCAGAATAGTCCAAGATTGAGCAGTTCAAAGGGCAGGTGTCACTCTTGTCATTACCATCTTATGAGAGAAATGGCAAGAGAGAAGTGAACTTAATAATTATCTTAGTTTCCTTTCCAGTTTCTGTGACAAAAACATTGTGATAAAGCATTGCAAGGGAACAGGAGATTTATTTTAGGTCAGTTCTAGGTTTCAGTCTATCATAGCTGTTACACAATGGCAGAAGCCTAAGGGAGTTGGTACATCCACAGTCAGAAGGAGAAGCAATGAGTGCATGGGTGCTGGGTGCTAGTACTCAGCTCACTATTCTCCAATCTTATGGAGTTCAGGATCCATGTTCCTTTCCTAACTACCATGAAACAATTAAGCTGCCATCATTTCTCATTGAAAAACTTGATGTTGATAACTTTAAACAAATTATGAAAACAAGCGGGGATACATCTCTGTAATCCCAGCACGTTGGGAAGGAATGTATTGTCTACATGTAGGTCTGTGCACCCACGTCATGCAATGCCTCGGAGGTCAGAAGTGGGTGTTGGATTCCCCTGGAACTGGAGTTCTCCTGGAATTGGAGTTACAGACGGTTCTCAGCCACCATGTGGGTGCTGGGGATCAAACCCAGGTCCTCTGGAAGAGCAGTCGGCGCTTTTAACTGCTAGGCTATCTCTCCAGCCCTATAACAGTTCTTATGTAGCTCTTAAGAATTGGAGTTTTAAAACTTCAATTACTCTTAAAATTATGATTCATCACAGACCACAGTGCTCTTATTTATGTATATCTTCAAATTGGTTTACTTATGTTTCCTAAACCAATGGGCCCAGAAATGTAAGTAGTGTGTGTGTGTATGCCTACACATCATACATAACTTTATTCCTTTTGCAAGTTTGAAATCAACTCTAAGACCTTCAAAGACACTGTGATGGTTAATCTTGATTGTTAACTTGATGAGATCTAAAATCAATGATGAGGCACATCTCTATGCAATGACCTGGCTTTCTTAGTTACTAGATGGGTGAAATCAATTCACAGCTCAGGAATGCCTCCATGGGTCTTAGTCAGCTTCCTATCACTGTGAGAAAATAAAACTTGTAATGATAAGAAAGGAATTTTGGCTCACAGTTTCAGAGGGTTGGGTTCCTCAGCCCCAGGTCAGGGGACCCATGCTAGAGCACAGATGCCCACTTCATGGTAGCTGGGAAGCCATGAAAGGAGAGGACAAGCTCTCAATAGCCCCTTCAAGGGCACATGCTCAGTGACCTCACTTCCTTCTCTTGGTCCCAGACTGCCTTCCAGTGGGTCATAGGCTGGAAAGCAAGCCCTAATGCACATGGGGAGCATTTCACTTAAAAATCATAGCGTCTTATGTGAACTTCATTTGTGTCCAAGCCAGCTTCCAAGCTTACCTATTACAGAAGTCAACATCAAAATATTTAACTGAAGGTGGGAGTATAGGGAGGGGAGTGGATCTAAATATAATCAAAATGCGTTATATGAAATTTGTAAAAATTGACCTGAAAAGGTAAAAAAAGTTAATTGAGAAAATGAAACAAAACCCTCATTTTAAAATATAATTTTTGGTCCAACTTCCAGTTCCAGTGCACAGCATGGGCAGAGTTAGATGCATGGACAGCACAACACCAGTGTGCACCAAGCGTGTGGCATGAGTGGAGATACACTCACAGCCAGCACAGCACCAGCATGTGCCCAGGCAAGGCCCACCTGCCTTGGTGCTTTGCACACCCCTCCCGGCCCAGGGAGGCTTGGTATCACCCAGCTTGGGATCACCCAGCTTGGAATCACCCAGCTTGGAATCACCCAGCTTGGTATCACCCAGCTTGGTATCACCCAGCTAGGTATCACCCAGCTTGGTATCAGCCAGAAATGTCCAACCTTCGGGTTCCAGTGGGTGGCATGGGTGGACTTAGACTCTTGGACAGCAGGCCAATAGGGCACAGGTGCTTGGGCCAAAGTAGCAACACAACCTGGCCCCCTCCACCCCCACCACTCAACCTGGTGGAGTATTAGTGATTATAGTCTGTGCAGCCAAGGTTGAGGCACCAGAATCCAAAGAAACAAATAAACAACAAATCTACATGCCAAAGACACAAAGAAAATAACATGGGAAAATCTCATAATAAATCCACACCGAACTCTACCAACCTTATAGAAGATTCCTATAATGAGATCTCCCTGGAAGAAAACCAAGACATGGACCTTAGAAGAAAAACTGTAGACATATTCAAAGAAATCAAAGAATACTCTGTGCTGATTGTCAAGTAAAAAAAAGAGAAATCAAAGTATATAAAGAACAAATCAGAGAAACAAAGGGAGAGAATGAAAAACTCAAGAAGGACCTAGAGGGAGACAATGACAAACGTTGGAAAGAACTAAAGGGAGAGAATGACAAACTCTGGAAGGAAGTGGAAATGCTGAAAAGATCCCAGGTCAAAATGAAAAAAAAAGAAAACGACCAAAAACCAAGGAGCTACAAGATGAGAATGACAGAATCCAGAAGGAAGTGGAAATACTAAAGGAATCACAGGATGAAATGAAAGAGGAAATCGAACATTCATCCAATTAATAGGAAAGGATGGGGAAAAGCCTCAGAAGCAGAATGGAAGAAGCAGAAAAAAGAATATCAGGCCTGTAGGATAACAGAGCAAATAGAATGCTCAAGTAAAGATTATGAAAAATTAAAAAAAAAAACCACAAGAGTGGAACAACCAGGAAATGTGGGATACTATGAAAAGAACAAACCTCTGCATCATAGGGATAAAGGAAGGAGAAGAATCCCATGGCAACATTATTCACCAGATCTTCAACAGGACAATAGAAGAAAATTTCCCCAAACTGAAAAAAGACAAACTCATACAAATACAAGAAGCACATAGAATACCAAATTGACAAGATCAGAAAAGAAATTCCCCATGCCACATCATAGTTAAAACACTAGATGCTCAAAAGAAAGACAAAATACTGAAAGCCACAAGAGGAAAAACAACAAGTTACATATAAGGGGAAACCCATCAGAATCACAGCCGACTTCTCAGTGCAAACTATGAAAGTCAGAAGAATGTGGACCAAAGTATTCCCAGTGCTAAACGACTTTAGATGCCAACCCAGACCTCTATACCCAGCAAAAATGTCAATTATAGTTGAAGGAGAAAGAAAAATCTTTCATGACAATAAGATGAAAGAATACATGATTAAGAAGCCAACACTTCAGAAAATCCTTGATGCAATCCAAAGAACAGAGGAAAGGAGCAACTATCCCTAAGCAATTAAAGAGAGAAATTAACAAAAGCATAACAGAGTAAATACAAACCTAGACCAAGGATGAAAATAAAAAATAAGGTGAAAGGAAGCAAAACACATCTCTCAATAATAACCTTAAATATTAATGGTCTAAACTCCCCAATCTAAAGACATAGACTGGGAGAATGGATTAGGGAACAGAATCCTTCTATATGCTGTCTACAAGAAACCCATCTCACCCTCAAGGACAGACACCACCTTAGAGTGAAAGGATGGAAAAAATATTCCAAGCAAATGGTACCAAAAAGCAAGCTGGAGTGGGTATTCTAATATCAGACAAAATAGACCTCAGAGTAAAATTAATCAGAAGAGCAAAGAGGGCCATTATATCCTTGTCAAAGGAACAATTAGCCATGAAGACTTCACAATCTTAAATATTTATGCACTAAACTCTGGTGCACCTAACTTTATAAACACTACTCTGTAGGTCCTCAAGACACAGATTAATGCTAGCACACTAATAGTGGAGGACTTCAGCACCCCACTGAGTCCCTTGGATAGATCAACAGAACAAAAAATAAACAGAGAGACATCAGAAATGAATAATACAACAGAGCAAATGGACCTCACAGACATCTACAGAATATTCCACCCAAACACCAGAGAATATACTTCTACTCAGCACCTCATGGAACATTCTCCAAAATCGACCACCTACTGGGGCACAGAAGACATCTCAACAAATACAAAAGGATTGAAATTATTCCACGCATTCTATCAGACCACAGTGCAATAAAGCTCAATATCAACACCAGAATAAGCCCTACTAGCTACAAGAACACATGGAGACTAAACAACACAATTCTGAATAATGAATGGGTCAGGGAAGAAATAGCAAAGTAAAAGCATTCATGGAACTGAATGAAAAAAAAATACAACACAACAAAACCTGTGGGATGCTTTAAAAGCAGTCTTGAGAGGGAAATTTATAGCCCTAAGTGCCCACATTAAAAAAATAAACCAGAAAGGGGACAAATAAATGATCTAACACTGCAGCTAAAAACACTTGAGAGACAACAACAAATGAACCCTAAACACAACAGACAGGAAGATATCACAAAAATCAGAGCAGAAATCAATGAAAGAGAAACAAAGAAAACAATATATAGAATCAATTAATCCAAAAGCTGTTTCTATGAAAAGATAAACAAAATAGACAGGCCTCTAGCCCAGGTAACCAAAAGAAAGAAAGAGCAACTCCAAATCAATAACATTTGTGATGAAAGGGGAAACATCACAACAGACAAGGAAAAGATCCAGATAATCATATGAGAATACTTCAAATCTACTAAATTTGAAAACCTAAGAGAAATGGATGAATATCTGAAATCCTGGGAACCAACAAATCTTACCCAAGAAGAGAGCAACAGCTTAAACAGACCCATAATATTTGAGGAAATTGAAGATGTAATAAATAAAAAACCTCCCAACTAAAAAAAAGCTCAGGACCAGATGGTTTCACCGCAGAATTCTATAAATCATTTAAAGAGGTCCTACATCTATTACTACTCAAACTGTTCAGAAGGATACAAACAGAAGGAATTCTCCAAAATTACTTCTGTGAAGCCAGCCTCACTCTAATACCAAAACCAGGCAAAGATGCAAGCAAAAAAGAAAGCTATAGACCCATGTCATTAATGAACATAGATGCAAACATTCTCATCAAAATACTTGTAAATTGCATACAGACCCACATCAAAAAGATCGTGTTGAGGAACATTCCCTTCAGTCCAGTTCCTTCTAGGACTTTAAACACAAAGGGATGCTGGATCTTGTCAAAGGCTTTTTCTGCATCAGTTGAGATGATCGTGTGGTTTTTGTCTTTCAGTCCATTTATGTGTTTTATGATATTTATTGATTTATGTATGTTGAACCATCCCTGCATCTCTGGTATGAATTCAAATTGATCATAATGGATGATCTTGTGATGTGGGTCTGTATGCAATTAGCACAGAGTAGCTTTTTTGATGAGTGGTGTATGATACACTTGTTTATAAATACAAGATTCCACGGTTAGTGTTTGGTAAGAAATTTCATTTATCTAGAGATATGACCCCAATAGGCTTTTTTCTAGGCTCTATGTCCTCTCCAGCCCTGTACATTTGGCTGAGTTTACAGTGGCTCTCATGGGTTCATTTTTAATTGAGAGGGTTTCCAATCCAATTAGGTAGCTGTTGACCATCCCCCAGAAAACAGTGCCTCTACTGAACCGATAGAGGTAGTTTGCTTGGCATGGTTGTTGGGCTTTAGGGCTGGGTTGTACCATTAGTTGATTTTCTCCCTTAGGAGTGTGTACCTTGTGTGCTTAAGCACCTTGAGTGCTTAACTTCAGGTAGAAGTCTTCCAGGTCAGTTCCTGTTCCATTACTCTAAGTCCTATCCCTGAAGCATGTCCTGTTTTGAACAGTAGGGTCTTACTTCTATTTCTGTTAGATAATAAAGAGCTTTGGTCATAGCCTGCTTTGTTTTGAGAGTCACTTGGATTGCTCTCACCAACCATTCAAAGGGAGGTGTCTTCTGTCTTGCCCTGTGTTCCCTGCCACACAGCCACCAGGTTGTACCACCAGAGCACTAATGTTCAGGCAGTGTATGTGAATCTCTCATGATGTCTCGGGGGTATCATATCATACTCTGGGTTTCCAAGCCTCCCCAAATCCAATCATCTCTATTCTTTTTCTTCTCTTCCCACCCCTCCTCTATCCCCAGCTCCAGCACCACATCATCCCCCTCTCCCCTCTCCTGACCTCCCACCTCCCACCACGCCCACATTTGATTCTCCCTCGTTTTTATACCAGTGTCACTTCTATAACTGATAAGTATGTTGCACATTTAGAAGAGTTTTTCTTGTACTTGAATAGACTAATATAATGTCCTGGGAATGATATTTTCTTTCCTATTCTTAGGCCCTTGTTGATGGTCAATTGGAGCATTCTTTTCTCTTTTATAATATTTATGACCTGTAGTTGGAAATGTCACTGATCTTGAAATGCTACCAACTCATGTCAGCATTTGTTCTGATCCTCGGGAAGAGAACAGTCAAAACACACTTCGTTATTAATAAAAAGGATTGAGGGACAGACAGGTCAAGCAAGACACACACCTCTTTGGTACACTTTCAGAGTCGCAGGTTACTTAACTGAGAGTGTGTCCATCTCTATCACTTGATGCTCATTTGCCAAGCTTGAGTCACCACCGATGAGCCCACAAACCCAGGGGATGTGAGGGCTTCCCCAGATCGACACTGCTGTTTGCTTTGGGTTCATCTTGCTACTTTCAGTAAGGTACCTGAATAGAAGAGTTAAGGGTTGGGAGTCTCTTTATGTGGCATACATGACATATTAGGTAGCTTAATAATGTTGAGTGGTACAATATGAAATTCTTTTCAAAGCTATTGGTTGGGGGGGTCATCTTTCACTCTTGCAATAATTTTTGAAGTCCTATAAGGGCCTTGAAATCCTTTGCTGTAAGCAGGTGGGCGGGTACATGGGTAAGAGGATCATTTGGGAGTTTTCTTTCACTGTGATTTTGTGGTGAACATTTTGCAAAACTCTGTTTCAGCAAATGCAGGAGAAAAACCAAGAGCTTTTTAGACTGTGTCGAGTCCTCCCTTCAGCTCCCTTCATTTTGTTGAGAATTATTGGCACTGCCTAAGTCCTGTAGGACCTTTTCCCAGCTGCTCTGTTGTTCAAGAGGACTCTGCAATATTTCATTCTCATTACAAAGCTGTTGATAGTCCCCATTGGACTGAGCACTGGTTGAGTCAGTTATGATATGGGAAGTGCTTGCTTATTTTATTAGGAATAATTGCTGTAGTCTTTCCTCCTTGTAGTCATGGGGAGCAAGCCTACGTGCTAGGTAGACACTTTACCACTGAGCTTGTGCTTGGTATGGGTCTGTTGCAATGTGCTTCTACCTACAGATGCTACTGTGCTTTAGTTTTCTTTGTGCATATGTCCTAGCACCTACTTTTATTGTTAGAATTAGTAATTGATGGTTTGTATGGAATTGGTTACTGAATGTCTGATGGAGAGAGTCTCATGGGAGTCTGTTTTCCCAGTATACTGTTTTTACTTAAGAATTCTTCAGAGTTCAAGAGTCTGGGAGCATCCTGGTGGTTAAACACCTTTGATGTTGTAATACCTACACTAGTTGGTATTTGCTTAGGCATTAGTGCTGCTGGTCACATATGATGCCTCTGTCTTGAGATGTCAAACAACACATACTAAGTATGTTTCCTGCTTGCTTTCTTTGTTTCCTGTTTGCTTTCTTTGTTTCCAGAATGGTACTTCCTTGCATTCTTCAGTCTCTTAAACTTGTGACATTATTATTCATTTTATCAGGCAGCTTAATGGTTAAGGACATGGGGGCCTAGGATTAGCTGACTGCTTATTGGTATGATTTGGACCAAATTTGTTGTTATTTATTTTGTTTCTTGAGGTTTGGTTTCCATACCTGTTTACCCACCTTATGTGGTGTTTGTCTCAATTAAGTGAATCAACACCTGTAAAGCACTTAGCATATATTAGGCAGTGACAACGTGCAACTATTATTGTTGATCAGGTCCTTGCCTGTTACAGCTCTCTTGGTTAAGATTGGCTTTAGAATTTCACCTGTTTTTCCTTACCTCAAAGATCCATTGTGCTCATAGGAGTAAACCCAGAACCTGGTATTTTCTTCCCCAAATGCTTCCCTCAAACATTTCTAGCTGCAGTAGTAATACTCAAGGCTAGATAATTTGTAAGGAACAGAGATTTACTTTATAATTCTGGAGGCCAGAAAGTCCAAGATTGAGCAGTTTCAAAGGGCAGGGTCACTCTTGTCATACCATCTTATGAGAGAAATGGCAAGAGAGAAGTGAACTTAATAATTATCTTAGTTTCCTTTCCAGTTTCTGTGACAAAACATTGTGATAAAAGCAATGCAAGGGAGACAGAATTTATTTTAGGTCACAGTTCTAGGTTTCAGTCTATCATAGCTGTTACACAATGGCAGAAGCCTAAGGGAGTTGGTTACATCCACAGTCAGAAGGAGAGCAATGAGTGCATGGGTGCTGGGTGCTAGTACTCAGCTCACTTCTCCAATCTTATGGAGTTCAGGATCCCTGTTCCTTTCCTAACTACCCATGAAACAATTAAGCTGCATCATTTTCTCATTGGAAAAACTTGATGTTGATAATAAAAATAATTATGAAACCAAGCCTGGGGATACATCTCTGTAATCCCAGCACGTGGAAGAATGATACAGAAGGATTGCAAGTTCAAGACCAGGGTAAGTACATAGCATAGCAATACCTTGCTCCCCATAAAACCAATAATCAATATTCATTACTTAAGGTTAATTACATGCAACACTCTGCACAAATGGTTTGTAAAATCTTCACCATTTGATCTCTCCCCAACTCTGTAAATTAGGAGTTATGGTTGTTCCCATATCATAGGTGAGAAAACCGAGGCCAATGTTTAGGTGGCTCATCTAAGATTCTATAGATAGTGACTGAGTTAGGATTTAAGCCTCTGGCTGTTTGACTCCTCACTGCCTGCTCTTAGCTGATGCTGCCATCCCGAAGTGGGTCGCAGTCCTTGATCTTGTAAAGGCCATCGGCTTTCCATACTGTTGGCCCTCAGTGGACAGCATCTACTATACAAAGTCAGGAAACCAAGATCAGATTACTTCAGAAATATCTAGCTGAGGATAAAACCATGAAACAAGTTACCTGGTATCAGAAGGATGAAAAGAGACGAGTGGACGTTGAAACAGCCCCGGAGAAGCAACTATGAGAAGCAATCATTCCTCTAGGGACAAAGTGATGTTTTGAAGTCTAGCTGCTGATTGCGGAGTGGTGGTGCTTGCTGCTGTAGAGCTGGTGTTAGGACTCTGGGACTTGCCATGTGTCAGGTACTTAGCGCGCGCGCGCGTGTGTGTGTGTGTGTGTGTGTGTGTGTGTGTATGTGTGTGTGTCTGTGTGTGTGTGATGTGTGCACTTGCTCTAATGCTCAGATAGACAGCAGTTATTTGAGGCTGTGAGACCAAAGCCAAGAAAATCATAAAACAAGTCACTTTCCCCTTCTCCAGGTCCCTGCAGCATCTCCCAGTGGAGGCTCATCCTCCTGGAGGCCAGTAAACACATGAGCCTGAGAGGTAGACTGCAGATTCGTATCCTTGCATTGCATAGTGGAACGGAGAAGGCAGACTTGGAATGGGAGAATAACAGGCACAATTGCTATTTCCATGGCTAGAGCGAAGGTCCATTCTGACATGGCTGTAAATGTGAGCTTTGGTGAAGTACATGGGCTGCTCCCAAGAGGAGAGTGGCTCGGTAACTGAGGAGAGATTTATTTTCCCCTCAGCCAGCACCATGCATTCAGATAACTCTTTTTGTAAGAATTGGAAGGATTTTAGAGCTTGAAGCCAAGTAGGGTCTTTCAGCAGCTGGCAGTTGTCCTCTGTGTGATCTTAAAGGGGGTGGGGGGTGGGAGGGCACATCAGCCTTAAGGGTCACTTCCAGAAGTCATTAGCTCTATTGAGCATTTTTTCCTTTTAGCTACATGTCACCCTATTCAAAGTGTAAGAAAGTCTGTGGCTGGCCCAGCACCGTGTCTAATTTCCTGGGAGACTTTCCTTCTCCTTGAATTACCCATTTTTTTTTCTTGTGAGAAAATGCTTTGGGGTAGAGGAAGAGTCTGGCACCCTGTAAAAGGAAGAGAGAGCCTGCAATTTGAAATGCTGAGTGGCAATTTCGCTTTAGCTAGGGGTTGTCACCGGACTGATGGATGGTCCCCTGTAGCATGCTAGTAGTAGTGATGTTAAAATCTCCCTCAGGTCCCAGCCCAGGCATCCTTCACCCGTGTACGTAGAGGGACACTAGATGGCGCTGTGGAGTTAAAAGCTTGAAGAGTGCAGAGAGAAAAAAATTCATGGAAAAGGCAGGAAGCTGGAGAAAGCAAGTGGCTTGGAGAAGCAGGGCAAAATGAATATGCATTCTCATCCAATGCCTTTCCAATTCAGGGGAGCGTTTTCCTTTTCAGATCTGGGCATGCATAGGAAAATCCAATTACAGATGCAAGCTACCTTGGACTCTTTCTAATGAAATGGCAGGCATGTATGTGAGGCCTTCAGCTGACTGGGTGTGCTGGGTGCATGCTAGCCATAGAAGCTGGGTTCTTGTCCTTGCTCTCCTCTGTGTCCGTGCAACATTTCTTCTTTTCCTCCTTACCATTCCCGTATCATTCTTTAATTTAGACTTTGCACTTTCCTCGTCTCTAACATCCACCTAATTGAGTTTAGTAGTTTTGTGCCCACTCTTGCTTTTGAAGACAGTGATCAGTTTTATTTGCTCCAGTAAAATTTGAGGGGAAAGGGACTGAGATAGTACTGTTTCTTTTAATGGGTATGGAATCATTATCACTAGCTGAGCATGTGCTGGGTGCCAGAAGCCAAGCCAGCCACTTTTACATTTATTTAGCTTGTTCACTTATATAAACAGTTTTCTCGATTTAAAATTTTTGAGAATTTATACATGAATATACTATTTATATAATTTCTATCCCTCTCCTTTCAGCCTTCCTCTTCCCCCAACCCCCTCTCAGATTCATGAACTCTTCTTGCATAATTACTACATGCTCCCTCCCCCCCAACCTACTGAGTTCGTTTAGTGTTGTTCATATGTATGTGGGTTGAGGGCTGGCATGTTGGGATTGGATAACCTTTCAGGAAGTTCCTCCCTAGAGAAAACAGATTCTCTCTCCCTCTGAAACCATTCACTACCTGTCGGTCTTCATCTAGGGTTGGAGCCTTGTGAAGTGTCCTCCATTCCCTCTGGCATGTCCACTGGTATGGCCATTATGCACTTATTTTTTAGGCAACCATATTGTTGAGATTTCCTGGGTGCAGCTTCCCTGTCATGCTTAAAAGACACTATCTAGCAGCAAGTGTCCTGGTCCTCTGGCCCTTGCAGTCTGTAAACAGTATCTTTTTAAAAATTTTATTTATTTATTTATTTATTTATTTATTTATTTATTTATCTATTTATTTATTTGAATGTACTGTCTGCATGTAGGTTTGTGCACCTGTGTCGCGCAATGCCGAGGAGGTCGGAAGAGGGTGTAGGATTCCCCCTGGAACTAGAGTTCTCCTGGAATTGGAGTTACAGATGGTTCTCAGCCGCCATGTGGGTGCTGGGGATCGAACCAGGGTCCTCTGCAAGAGCAGTCGGCGCTCTTAACTGCTAGGCTATCTCTCTAGCCCCAACAGTATCTTTTTATTTTTATTTTTATTTTTTTTGTAAACAGTATCTTTTTATGTTCTGCAGGTCATGGTCTATCATTGTGAATGAGGAAAAAAAAAACATTACAAAGCACCTGCTGTGTATCTTCTGTCTGTCTTGCTTTTGAGTCTGAACACTGATCTTTAGCCACAGAGTTTACATGGCTTCCTTGAACATCCTTGCTACTCTGGAGTCAGAGTCTCTCAGCTTAGATGCTGAGTCTACTACTTCCTTGCTTAGGGCAGTTGTCTACCTTACTCATTTAATTTATCAATGTTTTGGTTTTATAACCATTCCTAATTGAAATAGTAGTCCTGAAAACTAAATGTGATGCTGTTTGCTGGAGCTGGGAATGACAACTGGCAAGTAGCAAGGACTCAGGAACTGCTCACTTTAAACATTAGCCTCACCGCCTTCAAATTAGAAAGGAAAAAACCAGGCTACTTCTTGTGGAAGATGTAACACAGTATTTGTTTACTTCCCTCGCCTCCAGATAGGCCTCTGCACTGTACACTAGCTAAAGAGGGAGTAGTTCATTCTCTCTAGTGGGGGTTGGGAAAGATTTCATGGCTGAACCCACATGAGAACTGCCTTTGCTCCAGGAAAATTCAGAAGAGACCTTCCAAATCTCAGAAGACCACATGCACTGCAGTCAGTTGAGATGTGCTTACTGTGCCTCTTTCATTTTTCTAGGTGTATTTTCTAAGCCACTCTTGTGGGGTCATGCAACCCCTGATTATTTGGGGGGGGCATAGAATCCGGCCTCAGGACCCCTATGTGAGACCTTCCAGATTGAACATTCTCTGGGAAATACTATAAGACTATTGAAAGAGTTTAGCACGTGCCCCATGTGGATCTCTTGGCGCCCATGGCTCATAAATGGTCCTTCTCTCTTGACTCATGGGAGTGTCAGGCTAGGGGATTCCTCACTCCCCAACACGGGGATCACCCTCAGCCATGACTGGCAAGCGAACAAAGCAGCCTTGTCCTATTTGGAGCTATGCCTTACACTTCTGACCGGCCTGAAAAGCACGTTTAGTTTTTCCCTGCACTGCCCACCCTCCCTCTTATCCCCGTATCACGTGCACAAGGATTCCTATCTTAGTCGTTGCTTGATGAGAAAGGAGAGAGAGAGAGAGAGAGAGAGAGAGAGAGAGAGAGAGAGAGAGGCTTGAGATAGATCAAAGCACTAAAATAGGCTGCAGAGCTCATGTGTAGAGGAGTAGGAAGCAGGGACCCCTACAGGAGAGCCCGCAGCTCCTCCCTTCTCTCTGAGTCTGGAGCCCCTGTCCTCCACCCACCTGACACGTTATCCTGTGGTACCTTGTTAGTTCTAGATGTCTTAAAGTTATTTTAGAAGGAGCTCACTGGAAGAAAGTGGCAAAATGGTTACTTTGGAGTCCTCTGATTTCATACCAGACGTTTTTTGCTGCACTGTAGGAAGATAGCCACATGGAGCTGATCCTTTAATAAAGCTGCTGAAGAATGGTGATTAGTGCATTAGGGCTGGGAGGCCCATATCCTAGAAGCAGTATTTTTTAGAGCGGACTAGGTAGATAAGAGAGAAAGTGCAGAATCATGTTTTGGTGTTTAATTTGACAGCCTGTAGCTAATTTTAATTACTCTGGAATAATTATCTCTGGCATACAGCTGGGTTTGTCTCCCTGTGACTTGTGAGTCAGTCTTCAACGTAGAAATAAATCAAGCGGGTTGAAAGGAAGGACAGGCTGAAATCATAGGACATGTAAAGGAAAGACAGGCTGCATTCATAGGACATGTAAAGGAAGGACAGGCTGCATTCATAGGACATGTAAAGGAAGGACAGGCTGCATTCATAGGACATGTAAAGGAAGGACAGGCTTGCAATCATAGGACATGTAAAGGAAGGACAGACTGCAATCATAGAACATGTAGAGGAAGGACAAACTGCATTCATAGGACATGTAAAGGAAGGACAGGCTTGCAATCATAGGACATGTAAAGGAAGGACAGGCTGAAATCATAGGACATATAAAGGAAGGACAGGCTGCAATCATAGGACATGTAGAGGAAGGACAGGCTGCAATCATAGGACATGTAGAGGAAGGACAGACTGCAATCATAGGACATGTAGAGGAAGGACAGGCTGCAATCATAGGACATGTAAAGGAAGGACAGGCTGCAGTCATAGGACATGTAAAGGAAGGACAGACTGCATTCATAGGACATGTAAAGGAAGGACAGGCTTGCAATCATAGGACATGTAAAGGAAGGACAGGCTGCAGTCATAGGACATGTAAAGGAAGGACAGGCTGCATTCATAGGACATGTAAAGGAAGGACAGGCTGCAATCATAGGACATGTAAAGGAAGGACAGACTGCAATCATAGGACATGTAAAGAGGCCCCATGGGAGGTCAGAAAATGACCAACTTTGGGCCTAAAGAGGGGATTGATTTGAGACAGGAAGTCTTTTTGTCAGAATCAAAGAACCCCAGCTATTGAAATGAGCGATAGCTGAATCTCAAGGCTATTTTAGGATAGGAGCTGTCAGAGTCAAGTGAAGGGTTAATGACAAAGGGACAGTCATCAAAGATGGCTCTTACAGATTTGTGGTGAAGAGCATAGGTATGGGGGCCCAGACAGATATGAAATGGAATCTGCAATCTGTCACTTAGTGTTTCTGTTCCTTAGAGAAAATAATTCTGTTTTTCAAAATATCAGTGCCTCATATGTAGTATAAAATTATAAAATTTGTTTTTGGTGCTATATTATCTTCCTCCCTAGATTTTACTACTGCTACTAAGAGCTAAAGTATAAGATGGCCATCTATACCCAGGGCATCACCCTTGGCAGGCATTACAAATCAACTTAGTACTTGGCAGTTGAATCTGTATCAGAGACCATCCTTATTCTTTTTACTTTTTAAATTTTATATTTTTGCAAATTTCATACATAATTGATTGAATTTGGATCCCCTCTCCTGTCTACCCACTTCCTACCCACAACTCAGTTTCATGCACACCCCCATATATATATACATGTATATATATACATGTATATATATATATATATATATGTTACGTATATACATGGTCAACTTTCTGAGCATAAGTTACTGTAAGTGAGACTGAATCTTCCCTTCTCAGCAGTCATAGTTTGCCAATACTCCCTCTGATAGGGCTGGGGTTTCTTAGTTGCTTCCCCACATTTGTGGTGGGAGCTGAGCATGCTGTTAGCATTGCTTCAAGTTCATATGAGTACCTCCCCAGCTGTCTGGAAGACTATCACAGCCCTTCTTAAACAGGACCTCTGGGAGTTACTCCCAAGCTAAACAAGTTATCATGTTCACGGAAAGCAAATGAACTGCTCCTTGTTTAAAATGTTTATCCTCTTTGATATTCAATTTTCTCAACTGAGAAATCAGAATCTTGAGAAAAAAGGATCAGTACAGATCTTCAAAATTTGATATTCTAGAATTTTAAGGGAGACATGGATCATCAAGTGTTGATTATTTTGGGTCCCACCTTGTTCATTTGATGCTCTGCAGACAGTTGAGAATGTGTAAAGCAGGAGCTTCTTACGAGAGGGATGAAATCAAGGCCATCGGTCCACGCTCTCATCTCTGGTACCCTCTGTCTTTCTGTTTTGGTTCTCTTCCAAACCCCTACACAGAAGCAGATTTTCCCTCTCTGAGAACCAGGTCTCTGGCTCTTGCCCTTAGAGAATGTATTGATGGTTGAAAGTTCCTTTCAGAGGAGCAGAAGCTGCTGCACTTCCCAAGTCATCCCCAGTGTGGATCCTGCCTGCTCCAGGACTTACAGGTCTCCCTGGAAATGTGCTAGCTATAACTCATCTGATTCTGAATTTCAATGATGAAGCTGGCATTAAAGACCTACTTAACTTTTTAAATTATGTAGTTAATATACATTCATAACAGTAAAATAGGAAAATATGGGTAAACCAAAAATCAAATTTCATGGTTCCAGTCTGTATATTATCCATCCAGCCTTTTCTGTATATACAAATGCATCTGTTTAAGATATTTCACGAATGTCTTAATAAACATATTTATGCATTTATAAATATATCATGTGTTGTTTGAATGGTACTACTTGGGGCTGGAGAGATGGCTCAGTGGTTAAGAGCAGTAGCTGCTCTTGCAGAAGACCCAGATTTGGTTTCCAGCACCCATGTGGAAGCTAACGAGCATCTGTAACTCCAGTTTTAGAGGATCAGATACTCTCTTCTGGCCTTTGCAGCCATTGTATGCACAGGTAAACTTAAATACATGCAGGTGAAATGATATTCATACAGATAAAATAAAAAAAATAGATAAATAAAATAAAAAATTGTGACTTGATGTGTTCCTCTGTTTGGAGTCTTGATCAGTTTAAATTTGTTGAGAACTTCTGTACATGGTACAGAACATGGTAGAGCTGAACAAACATTATAGTATGGTGTTACTAATTATTATATATATGGTATATTAATAACAATTATACAAACAACATGATATTGTATTACTAATTATGATATGCCTTCATAAACTTTCATCTAGATATACACAGTGTTTTACAAGGACACAGGTTGCTGTATGCTGAGCTGAGCCCAGGAGGAGGAGAAAGAATCTTCCAGTGGAAAATCATTCACAGCTTGTAGAGGTGCATGGCTTGTGAAGGTCCATGCCTTGCTTGAGGTTAGGGTGTACAAAAAGATGTGCAGAGCTTTGATGGATAATTTTCCATGTCATCTTTACTGGGTCATAGGTTTCCAAATTCAACAGTATGTCTAGTGTGTCTGCAAGGGAGTTTCTGGATGAATTTAGCATTCCAGTCAACAGACTCAGTAGATTGTCCTCCCCAGTGAGAGTAGATTAGAAGGTGCTGGCAAGAGTCATGATCTCCTTTCACTTTGTCTCATTGTGGATGGGATGTCTCATCTTGATTTACCTTCAGACTGGGATTTGTACTATAAATGGTAAAGTTCTCAGTCCTTTGGACTTAGACTGAATCATGATACTAATTTTTTGTTTCTAACTTACAACTGGCAGATGGTGGGACTTCTCATTTTTTATGATTGCATAACTAGATCATTCATAATGAGTCTTGATGGATATATCATCTATCTATTGATCTATTTATCATCTATCACCTATCATCTATCTTCTATCATCTCTATCTATCTATCTATCATCTATCTATCTATCTATCTATCTATCTATCTATCTATCTATCTATCTTTCTATCTATCTATCTATCTATCATCTATCCACCTGCTATCTACTATCTATCTATCTAATCTATCATTATCTATCTATACATACATTCCTCCATCCATCTGTCCACCAATATACTGAATCTATTTTCTATCATCTATTGTCTATGTAGTATCTAGATATCTACCTGTCCATCCATCTAGCAATCATTTATTATCTTTCTATCTTCTATTGGTTCTATTTCTCCATGAACCCTGAGGAATACAGGAGGAAAGTAAAGTGGGGTCTACAAACATGTGTATTACCGTATCTTCTGTCATGCAATAGTCAACTCATTGCTATTTGATGACTGAATCAGTTGTTCCATATCTGTTTGCCATCTCCCTTGTGAACCTCTGACTCAGCATTGCAATGGGAGCGTAGGAGCCAAGTGTGGTGACGCATAGGCTGCCTGTTGCAGATGCTGTGTTTTTCTCATAGCTTTTTGGACTTTCCTTTATAGTTCACATGGGGCAGATTTCCAACAGGCAACTTCTGTTTCTATTTTCCTGTAGGCTGCTTTGAGAGTTTGAGCACACTCGGCCCAGTGTGAGAATGGATGTTCCCTGGGGACGGCCATTATCCAGTGTTTTCTGTAGGGAATAGCCATTATCCGGTGTTTTTCTGTAGGTAGTTTGGCTCCTCACTCCTGGGAGGATAACCTGCATGTACCCCAAATCCCAGAAACTTCTTTGACCATTTTAATCCAGTTCCAGGGATTCTAACTTGATTTTTACTGGCTGATTTGTTGTCATATCATACTCTCTCCACTTTTTAAATATTTTATTTTTGAGTAAAGTATTTTTATTGAGCATTTGTTCATTTCATACGGTGGTTCCTAATCAAATATAAACCCACTCCCGTGCTCCCAAACCCCCATCAGAGCTCATGCATTGTACCATCTGTGTTAAGTCTTATCCAGTCAAACTTTTGAACCTAGATATTGTTCTGTGCAAATGCATCCACTGGAGTCTAGTCAGCTCATCTAGAAATCTTAAGGAAGGCAAACTTTCCCTCACTCAGCAGTAATCAGTCTCTAGAAGTTCTCAATCCACCACTCATTTCTCTTGCTTGCTCCATTCTGGACCCTTTTCTGATTCATTTGACGTGGGTCCCGTGCCCGATGGCAGCATCACCGCAAGTTCACATATGCGAGGTTCCAGTGGCTGAAAGCCTCTGCTTCCCTGTGTTCATGGACCAATCATGGCTCTTATAATCTTTCACCCCCTCTTCTGCAATCATCCGTGAGCTGTGGGTGGATGAGGTTTAATATAGGAGTCCTATCGAGGGATACACACTCTGGAGGCTTCCATTCTTTGAAACTTGGCCAGTTATGGCCTTCTGTTGTATGAGGAAACTTCACTGGTGAGAACTGAAGGATGAACTCATGTTCTCTCTGACACTCATTCCACTATGTTCCATGACACATAGGTACAGAGGTTCAACTGTAGATGTGTCTCCTAGGACTGGGCATCTTTCAGATGTATATTATCTGTGTCTGACCACTTGTGGATTCTTCTGTTGCAAAGGGAAGCTTCTTTGATGAATGGTGTACAATATACTTGTCTGTAAATATAAGATTCTGTATATAGCATATGGTAAGAAATCTCATTTGTCTAGAGATAGGACAGAGATAGAGTTTTCTCTAGGATCTATGTCCTCTCCAACCATGTGTATTTGGCTGAGTTTACACTTCTACCCATGAGTTCAATCCCATTGAGAGGGCTTTAGGTCCAATTAGATAGCATTGATTACCCCCAGATAACACTGCCACTACAGCACCAATAGAGGTAGTTTGCTGTGCAGGTCATTATGGCTATTAGGATTTAGGTCTGGTTTGGACCATTGATTGATTTTTCTCCCTTAGCAGTGTGCATATTGTCTAGCATTATGAGAGCTAAAGTTCAGGTAGAAGGCTTCCAGGTCAGCTCGTGCTCCATTACTCCAAGTCCTATTACTGAAGTATGTCCTGTATTGAGAAGTGTCTTATTTTCTAGTTCTGGGAGATAATCAAGAGCCTTGGCAATAGACTATATTATTTTGGGAGTCTCTTGGGCCACACTCACCAACCACTCAATGGGAGGTCTCTCTTGTCTAGTACTGTGTTCCTTGCCATACAGCTCCCAGGTGTGTGTGTGTGTGTGTGTGTGTGTGTGTGTGTGTATACATATACATATATACATACATATATACATATATATATATTAATGTTCAGCCAGTGTATGTGTATTTCTCATGGAGTCTGAGGGGCATCCCATAACCCTGTGGATTCCCTAGCAACTCAAGGTCCAGTCATCTCGACTCTTCCCTTCCTTCTTCCTTCCCTAGATCCAGTGCCCCATTACCCCCACCCTCCGCATTCTCTTGAGTTTCCTCTCTCCTCACCATGCCCCCTACCTGCCCTTCCCTCCACCACTCAGATGAACACCCCCACATTCCCCTTCTCTACACCAGTAACATCTGTTCCCAACTATCCCCCTCTTTTGGATTCTTTCTTTTCCTTTATCTCTGAGTGTCCTTTTCCATTTTCTTGGCTCCTGGTATTACATCAGAATATATACTCATGTATAGAGGATTGGTGCAGCAATCCACAAATGAGGGAGAACACACATCACTTTCTTTTCTGCCTTTGTTACTTTACTTAGTATAACACTCTCTAGTTCCATCCGGTTACCATGTGGATTTCATAATTTATAAATTAACTTCTTACTGCTGAGTAGTACTCCATTGTGCAGATGTACCACATTTTCATTATCCATTCATTAGTTGAGGGACATTTAGGTTGTTTCCATTTCTTAGCTATTGTGACAAGGACAGCAACAAATATGGATGTACAGGCATTGTACAGTATGATGAGTCTTTTGGGAATATGCCAATCAGTGGTATAACTGGGTCATATGGTAGATTCATTTTTAGTTTTTTGAGCGTTCTTCACACTGCTTTCCATAGTGGCTGTAGTAATTTGCATGCCCACTAGCAGTAAATGAGTCTTCCCCTTTCTCCACTGCTAACACTTCATATCCTTCAATCTATTGATCTTAGCCAGCCCAACTGGAGGAAGATGGCATCTTAAAGTAGATTTTATCTGCATTTCCCTAATTACTAAGGATGTTGAGAAATTTTCAATGCATTTCTTAGCCATTTTTTTCTTCCTTTGAGAACTCTCTGTTAAGGTCTATAGCCCATCTTTTTATTGGGTATTTTATATTTGTGCTTTTTTGAGTTCTTTGTATATTCTAGATATTAATCCTCTGTCAGATGTGCAGCTAGTAAACATTTTCTCCCACTCAGTGGGTTTCCTCTTCCCTTTCTTTTTTTTTTTTTTTTTTTTTATGTACAGAAGCTTTGTAGCTTAATGAGGTTCCACGTACTGGTTGATGACCTTAATGCCTGAACACCTGCTGTCTAAGAAAGTCCTTTCCTCCTACATCTTGGAGGGTTCTGCACATGTTTTCTTCTAGCAGTTTCAGAGTTTCATGTTTTCTGTTGAGGTCTCTGATTTATTTGAAGTTGACTTTCATACAAGATGAAAGGTAAGGTTCCAATTTCATTGTTCTACAGGTAGAGATCCAGTTTTGCCAGCACCATTTGTTGAAGATGCTGTCTTTCCTCCATTGTGTGTTCTTGACCCCTTCGTCAAATATCAGGTGGGTGAAATTGTATGTAGTAATGTTGGATCTTTTATTGTGTTCCATTGATCTATGGATCTATTTTTATGCCAGTTTTCATTAATCTACCCTGTAATATAATCTGATATAGTGTTGCTCTCTTTGCCGAAGATTGCTTTGGCTATCCATGGTATTTTATGATTCCATATGAATTTTTGGATCACTTTCTCTAGCTCTGTGAAAAATGTCATGAGTATTTTGATTGGCATTGCTTTGAATCTATAGATTGTTTTGGGTATGATGGTCATTTTCACAATACTGATTCTATCAGTCCATGAGCCTGGTAGATTTGTCCATCTACTATCTTTCTCTGTTACTTTCTTTAAAGATTTGAAATTTTATTGTAGAGGTCTTTAAAGTTTTTGGTTAGGTTTACTCATAACCTAAGAGGAACTGCATAGTTAGGCAGCAGGTTGGGATCTGACTTACCCGGGTCCTAGGTGGCCAGGTCTGTCAGCAGGTTGGGAGCCAGGGAAGTTGGGGGTGAGGAACTTCTGAAGGTGGGTTTAGCAATCTGTGCTCTGGTGCTTAGTAAGTCTGTGTTAGGGAGTTAGACCAGAGATATGAGATGGAAGAATAGGTGCCTGCCTGGGGCCAAGGCTGGCAGGGGACAGGTTGGGGGAGGGTGAGAGGAACTGAACAGAGAGGCCTGAGGGCAGGATCTGACTTACCAGGGTCCCAGGTGGGGCAGGTCTGTCTGGGGGTATTCAGCAATGTATGCTACCATGGTTAACTGGTCAGGTTAGGGAGTGTCCTAGTTTGTCTTCCATTGCTGTGACAAAACACTCTGACCAACGCCAACTTGGGGAGGAAAGGGTTTATTCAGCTCACATCTCCTGGGTCACAGTTCATCACTTAGGGAGCCCAAGGCAGGAACTCAGGGCAGGAACCTGGAGGCAGGAGCTGAAGCACAGGAATGCTGTTCACTGGCTTGCTCCCCTGGCTCATGCCCAGCTTGCCTTCTTATACTGTGCACAACAACCTGCCCAGGGTGGCACCACTCATTGTGGGCTGGGCCCTCCCACACTGCTCTACCATCAGACAATACTCCACAGATGTGGCCACAGGCCAGTCCAATGGAGCCAATTCCCCAATTGAAGCTCCCTCAACCCAGGTGTGTCAAGTTGACACTAAAGCTATCCAGCACAGGGAGATAGTCCAGAGATCTGTGGAGGAGGAATTCGTGTCTGTTGCATTTGAAGGCTGGCAGGGGGAGGGAGAGAGGAAGTGAATAGAGAGGATTGGATGTGACTTGGCAGGATCTTAGGTGGGCAGGATGGGAGCCATTGGGGCTGGCAGTGGGGACCACCTGAAGAGGGGCTTAGCAATCTGTGCTAGAGTGTTTAGCAAGTCTGGGTTAAGGAGTTAAAACAGAGATCTAAGGAAGGGTTTTTGGAGTCTGCCTGGGTCTAAGGGGACAGACAGTCTCTACTTCTTTACTGGTGTTTTCTAGGATTCTGTTTCCAATAAAGTATTCTCTCTCTCTCTCTCTCTCTCTCTCTCTCTCTCTCTCTGTGTGTGTGTCTTTGCCTGTCTCTCTGTCTGTCTATGTATATCTGTTCATATGTATGGAGATACGTGCATACATGAGTACATGTGTGTGGATACCAAAAGACATCTGTGGGTATCATTTCTCAGGAGTCATCTACTTTGATTTTTGAGACAATGTCTCTCACTGGCCTGGAACTCACCAATTAGGCCAAGATGGCTGGCTAGGAGTCCCAAGAATCTTCCTGTTTCCATCTCCCCAGTGCTGCTATTACAAGCACATACCACTGAACCTAACTTTTTTTTTTTAATTTTATTTATTTCTGTATGTGTATGAATGTACTGTCTGCATGCAGGTCTGTGCACCCGTGTCGTGCAATGCCGCGGAGGTCAGAAGAGGGTGTCGGATTCCCCTGGAACTGGAGTTCTCCTAGAATTGGAGTTTCCGGACTGGTTCCTCTTGCCGCAGTGGTGCTCGGGGATGAACCCGGGTCCTATGCAAGAGCATCGCACTCTTAAACCGCTAAGCCATCTCTCCAGCCCCTGAACCTAACTTTTTAACATGGGTGTAGGGGGTTCATTGCATGTTATACTGAGGTTCTCACACTTGTATGACAGGCTTTCTATTAACAGCTATTTCCCCAGCCTGTGCTCATCTGAAGTGACCTACTGAGAATGGTGGCTTATGGCTGTAATTCTTGTTCTCAGGGGATTAAGGCATGAAGAGTTCCATGAGTTTGTGAACAGCCTGGACCACATAGTAAGTTCCAAGACTGTCTGGGCTACATAGTGAGATCTTGTATCAAAAAAATCCTTTTCACTCTGAAATAAGCCGAAGATGGTTCACCGGACGTTTTGTATTCCTATCTTAAAATAACTTGAGCAGACAACTCTGAATCCTGACATCTCTTTCTGGACTCTATATCCTGACAAACTGCACAGTATATGCCAAACAAATATGCATCCCTGCATGGCACAGCAGAAAGTACCGTCGTGTTACCATACATCATGTTGAGGCCCAGATACCAACAAAAGGCTGTTTCTTGGATCCAAAGCAACAGGAAGCCTTCTGATGGCTTCACTATTATATCTGTCAAGATTCCTTCTAGAAAAAGTGATTTTATGAATTTAATTTCTACTAACAACATCTTGGCTCTTTGGAAAAAAAATAATTTGGATTTGATTTCCATAAAGGATGCAAACTCCGGAGGTGAAGAAGTCTCAGGGATGAAAGAATCCCCTATGAAATTTGTATAGGAGGGACACATTTCTGTTTTTTTTAATTTTTTTTTATATTATTATATTGATATTTTCTGTATTCTTCTTGTATTGTGTATGAATGTACTGTCTGCATGCAGGTCTGTGCACCCGTGTCGTGCAATGCCGCGGATGTCAGAAGAGGGTCTCGGATTCCCCTGGAACTGGAGTTCTCCTGGAATTGGAGTTACAGACGGTTCTTAGCCGCCATGTGGGTGCTGGGGATCGAACCCGGGTCCTCTGCAAGAGCGTCGGTGCTCTTAACCGCTAGGCTATCTCTCCAGTCCCATTTCTGTTTGTTTTTATGGTGCATAGGGAATTCTAATCACAAAGATTTATGCGAGGATAGGTTAAAAAGTAAAGGATGCTTACTTTAGTCTGGGAAGGGATGTAATTGAAGTCTGCAAAACAGTGTGCCAGTGTGTTTACATAAATCATCTGGTTTAATCCTCTGTGGCACTCTCTGAGATAAATAGCATTATTCTAATTTGGCTTTTGGGAGATGGAATCCAGCAAGTGTGTAGGTTGAAAATTGGGAATGAAGCCGTAGTGTATATAGTTTTACCTGTTCGTTTTAAGTCTACCTTATCCAGGCAATTCCACTAATAGCTTAAGGATAGGTTTTTAGATAGGCATTTGTATTAGTTACTTTTTTATTTTTGTCACTGTGACAGAAAGTCTGAGGGAAACATCTTAAAGGGAAGAAGGATTTATCTTAGTTCACTGTTTAAGAGGTTTAGTCCATTTTCTTAAATGTATATATATATATATATTATTTTTATGTGTATTAATGTACTGTAGGTTTATGCACCCTTGTCATGCAGTGCCGAGGAGGTCAGAAGAGGGTGTTGGATTCCCCTGGAACTGGAGTTAAAGACGGTTCTCAGCCACCATGTGGGTGCTGGGGATTGAACCCAGGTCCTCTGCAAAAGCAGTCAGCACGCTTAACCACTAGGCCATCTCTCCAGCCCCATGGTTTAGTCCATTTTTATAGGGAAGACATGGTAGAGCAGAGCAGTTTATATCACAGGGGCCAACAAGAACAAAGCAAGATGGAAAGAGGCTTGAGACAAGCTAGAGCCCCCAAGAGCATGTCCCCAGTGGCCTTCTTCATGTCTTCTAAAGTTTCTGGAACCTTCCAAACTAGCACTACTAGCTGACAACCAAGCATTCAATATAGGAGCCTAGGGAAGACACTTCATATTCAAAACATAATAGTATTCCTTATTGCTCATCTGTGGTGTGGTATCTTTGGTATAGAAAAAATAGTGTTTATTTAGTTCCATTAACTTAATATATTAGTGAGAAACTAATATACATGCTTTGGTAGGCACTGAGGATGCGGTTGTGAACATGCCACATGTGCTCCCAGGTGTCATGCAGTGCACTTTCTGTAATGAAACACAACATATCAGGAGTGATAAGCACTGCGATTTAAATGAAGCAATGGTGTAAGAACAATGGGGGGTCTAATGTAGATGTCCTGGTCATAGATACGCTGTCAAAACAGAGGCCTGCATGGAAAACATTTGGGGAGAGGCTCCAGGCACAGGAGACAGCATTTTCTTTTTTAAAAAAGTGTTTTTGGGCTGGAGAGACTGCCTAGCGGTTAAGAGCACCGACTGCTCTTGCAGAGGACCCTGGTTCGATCCCCAGCACCCACATGGCGGCTGAGAGCCGTCTTTAACTCCAGTTCAAGAGAAATCCGACACACTGTTCTGACCTCTGTGGCACTGCACGACATGGGTGCACAAACCTACATGCAGACAGTACATTCATACACATATGAAAATAAATAAAATTAAAATAAAAAATAAAAAGTGTTCTTGTTATTTTTTTTTATTTGTTTATTTTTTTAAGGGATTCTACAATATAAGAGCACACAGTTGTTTTCAGGTCACATTAACGTTGCTCAGTTTGCCATACAATTAGGTAATTGGTGCTAGCATCCCAGATGAGGGATACCATTCATTGTTTGTTTCTATGGGACTGTGTTACTTCACTCAGCATATCTTCTAGCTCCAGCCATTTACCTGCAACGTTCATGATGTCATCTTTCTTTACCGCTGCATAGAACTCCATTGTGTATATGTACCACATTTTCTCTATCCACTCGTCAGTTGAGGGGCACTTGGGTTGGTTCCAGCTCCTTGCTATTGTGAAGAGAGCTGCAATAAACATGGCTGTGCATGTATCTCTGCAGTAAGATGAGTCTTGTGGGTTTATACCCAGGAGTGGTATGGCTGAGTCAGGTGGCAAGTTCATTCCAAGTCTTCCAAGGGTTCTTCACACTGCTTTCCATAGTGGCTGTACAAGTTTACATTCCCACCAGCAGTGGGTGAGTGTTCCCCTTTCCCCACAACCTCTCCAGCACTTGGCACCATTTGTTTTCTTGATCCTAGCCAGTCTTATTGGAGTAAGATGATATCTTAAAGTGGTTTTAATTTGCATTTTCTTAATTATTAGTGACATTGAATACTTTTTTTTTTTTTTTTGGTCTTTTTTTGAGACAGAGTCTCTTTGTAGCTTTGACTGTCCTGGAACTCACTCTGTAGACTAGGCTGCCCTTGAACTCACAGAGATCTGCCTCCTGCCTCTGCCTCCCAAGTGCTAGGATTAAAGGCATGTGCCACCACGCCCAGCTCTGAACACTTTTTTTACAATTTTTTAAATTAATTTTATTTATTTCTGTATGTGTATGAATGTACTGTCTTCATGCAAGTTTGTGCACCCGTGTCGTGCAATGCCACAGAGGCCAGAAGAGGGTATTGGATTCCCCTGGAACTGGAGTTCTCCTGGAATTGGAGTTTCAGACAGTTCTCAGCCACCATGTGGGTGCTGGGGATCGAACCCGGGTCCTCTGTAAGAGTGGTCGGCGCTCTTAACTGCTAGGCCATCTCTCCAGCCCACTGAACACTTTTTAAGATGTTTCTCAGCCATCTCTAATTCCTCACTTGTGAAGTCTCTGTTCAGTGCTTTGCTCCATCTTTTGAGTGAGTCATTTGTTTTCTTTCTTCATTTTTTGAGTAATTTATATATTCTGGAAATCAATGCTTTTTCAGATGTATCTGCTGTGAAGGTTTCCTCCCACTCTGTGGGTTTTCTCTTCACTTCCTTGATTGGGAAACAGCATTTTCTACACATATTCCAGACTGGGTGAAGGCCAATGTGTCCACAGCCATGTAGACAATGGACAGAGTCATACAGGAAATGCAGTGAAAAGAAAGCAATTTGTTGGGGTCTTATAGGGCAGAGTAAGAAGTCTGGATTTTCTTCCCAATACAGAGAGGAACTATTGAGCTTTCTATGGAAAGGGAAGGTGGCCTGATCTGATTTATATTTTAGAAGAGCAGTTAGTAAACTATCTGAAGGCCTGGATTTTAGGCTTACACTTTTGCTTTCATGTACCAACAGCCATTGAGAATACTAAATGAATGTGTTCCAGTTAAATTTTATTTACAAAGCAGGTGGCTGACTCAGATTTTAAAAGGTTGCTTTGACTGCTATGTAAAATTATGGAAGCAAAAAGATTGGAACACTGAGACCAATAGGGACGATTCTGTAGTAATTCTAGTAAGACAATGGCAACTTGCAGCATGGCAGTAGTGGATAATGTGGGCAGTGACTGATTTACACTGCACTTTAAAAAGGGAGCTTTTCAAGGACAGTTGACCCTGGGTGCCATTTCCTGGAATGGCTGAGCAGTGAGGGTGGGGCAGCTCTTAGTTTTCAAGTGGGGTCCATATCTACTTTTTGCATGTATGGCTGGGATTTTGCTCATGTTTGTTTTGTGTAAAATAAGAAATCTGCCCAGAATCCCAAAGCAGAAAAAGAAATCTGCTTGGGTTACTGGAAGGCCAGTGTGGCAAGATTTGTGTCAAGTCCCAAGTTCCTAAAGAAAAAAAATTGATAACAATTTTTTTCCAGGGTACCAAATGGATTCAAGAGCTAGCTAAATTAATGCTTCTTGTCCATGCTATTGCACCAACATTGACTGATCTGAGAGGGTCTCTTTTGGAAGATGTGGGTGCTTGCAGATTGTAAGGGCCAAAAAGAAAAGGGGGGTAGGTGTAGGATAAATTAGACTTTCTTTTGAATGGACTGGTCCAGGTCATCAGATAGCAGACATCAGACCCCTCTGGAGACACTGTAGCTACTGTACAAGAGGCAGAGCAATGGATCCAGAGACCACTCCCAACCAGTTTACTAGGGGAAGGACTAAGGGCTTGAAAAGTTGGGAGCACTGGTGCTTGGAACTCTTGGATGCCATCAGTACCATGTTGTGCAGGGCTGCTGGGAGTTGCAGCCTGGGATGGATGTTATGGGAGTGCCCAAGGAGCCTTGTAAGTTAAGTTTCCCCCCATTTGCTCTTTAGGAAAACTCCCATTAAATTCCACTTAAACAGAAGTTTTTAGAGCCTCTGTTTCTTGGTCCATCTTTAAGCCTACAGTGGAAGGTGGGAGATGGAGTGCCAAAATGGCCACTGGAGCTTGCTTTTGAGAGAGCACACCTGCTGCTCTCCCAGGAAGGAAAAGCTTGGTGTGACAGTACCTACAATCCTAGTCCTTGGGAGGTAGAGGCAGGAGGACCAGGAGTTCAAGGCTAACCATGGTACCAAGAAAGTTTAAGGCTATCTTAGGCTCCCTGAGATCCTGTTTCCATACAACCAAGCCAAACCCCAATCTACCACAGAAACATTTAGAAAGAGCGTATGCTTCCTCTGTCTCATCCCACTGTGGTGGTTTGAATGAGTGTCCCCCATAGGCTTTAAGTATTCAGACATTTGTCTCCAGTTGGTGGCACTGTTTTTGGAGGTCTTAGAAGGTGTGGCTGTGCTAGAGGAAGTATGTCACTGGGGGCAGGCTTAGTGAGTTTAACAGGCCTCATGGTCTCCAGTCACTCTCTCTGCTTCCTGTGCTCATTGCGAGATGTTACCCTTGGCCTACTGCTCCAGCTCCAGCTGCCATGCCTCCCGCCACCATGCCTCCTGCCACAATGGACTCTAATTCCCTGGAACCATCAATAATAAGCTCAAATAAACTCTTCTTTTTATAAGTTCCTTTGGTCATGGTGTTTTATCACAGCAACAGAAAAGTGACTAATACAGTTATTTGGTACCAGAGAGTGGGCTGTTGGCTATGAAGAACCTGACCATGTGGATGTTTGGAGAAATGTGGAAGAATTTGGGACTTTGGGCTAGAAAAGCTGTTGACTACTGTAAGCAGAGCTTAGCAGGCCATTCTAGTAGAAGCCTGGAAGAAAGCATGGCTGCAAAAAATGTAGTTCCAGAGGAAATTAAAGACTTAGGCAGCAACTGGGATATTTTTATAAAGAGTCTGGCAGCAGTTTGCCCACAGCCCAAATGCTTGCCTGATGCTTAGTTGAAAAGCAATGGACTAATATCTTTGGTGGAGGATATTTCAAAACAGTCTAATGTAGAAATGGTGGCATGGCTTTTAATGGTGAATATTATATAGATCTACAGTGAAAAAGAGCAAATGGGGCAGAAGGAAAAGCAGAATGTACAGTTTGGATCTGAAAAGTACACTAGGAAGATTAAAGGTGTGGCCAAGGCATGTGAAGGAGAGGCTCCCTTTCATAAGGAGACTAAAGTGATTAAGGAGAGGCCTGGAGATTTACAAGTAAACAAAAGAATCGGTACCTTTCAGGGCAGGGAGACCACACCCAGCTAATGCCTCCACAATTTGAACGCCAGGGCAGAGAAAAATTGCAAATGTGGTTAAAGTAGGAAGAGTCCAACCCAGAACTTGCAGCCAGATTCGGCAATTCATTCAACGGTGTGGTGCTGGTTTTAAGGCATGAGAGAGGCAAGAGTGAAGAGGTCATCAGTTCTTCCTCCACAGTTTCAGAGAGCCAGAAAGGCCAGGCAGAGTGCCAGTAGGGACGTCCCTGAATGAAGCAGGCCCTGATAGGGCCATTGAGTGAAGCGTGGAATGGTGAAGTGGTGGGCTGCAGCAGAGACCCCAAAGAAGACATTCGGAGATGCCAGACCTTGGAGAGATATTTGCCAGGAAAGCTGCATACGGGGAGTGGTACCAGCCTAAGAGAGAGAGATGTATGTTGCAAGCAAAGCTGGAAGAGCTGGGCCATCTAAGCCCTTTGAAAGTCAAGTCCCAGAAAGTCGCACATGGAGCTACTGGACTTGGTGTTTTCCCTGCTGGTGTTTTTGGTCTTGTTTTTGGTCCAGTATTTCTCCATATATGCCTCTTATCTCTGCCTTTTGGAATGAGAAATGTGTATTCAGTTCCCACTGTACATTGGGAGTTTTGTAATTTGTCCTTTTGATTTACAAGAGCTTACAGTTAGGAGATTAGCCTGAGTCTCAGAAGAGACTTTGATGTAGACTTTTGAGGATTAGACTGGTAAAACATGGGGACTTTTTAAGGTTGAAACCTAAATGCATTTTGCATTTTTATATGGTCAGAGCCTATGGGGGCCGGGAGTGGGATGTGGTGGTTTGAAGTGTCCCCCATAGGCTTAAGTATTTCAGGACATTTGTCTCCAGTTGGTGGCACTGTTTTTGAGGTCTTAGAAGGTGTAGCTGTGCTAGAGGAAGTACGTAATTTTGGGGGCAGGCTTAGTGAGTTTTAACACGCCTCCTGGTTACACAGTTCACCCTCTCTCTGCTTCCTGTGCTCTTTGCGAGATGTGACCCTCGGCTTTCTGCTCCAGCCCCATGCCTCCACCACAATGGCTCTAATTTCCCTGAACCGTCAATCATAGCTCACAATAAAACCTTCCTTTTATAAAGTTCCTTTGGTCATAGTGTTTTACACAGCAACAGAAAAAAAGTGGACTAGAATGCCACCACTGAGATCTGTAAGAAGATGCTTATATGCTTATAACATAGGATGAGTCATAGCTTCATCCTCTGACCAATCCCTACAGTGTCACAACTTTTCAAAGCTTCTGAGTTCTAGAAAGACATTCAACTTTGTTAGACCTTTTGAGAGGTAGAGGCTCAGAACATATGTGTGGTGTGACATCTCATCTTGCATGGAAATCAAGGAGTGAATGCCCAGTTCCTTATCTGATTCAGATAAAGAAACCCCCAGAAAGTGTTAGTTTTTTTAAAATTTTATTTATTTTATTTTTTATTTATTCTTGTATGTGTATGAATGTACTGTCTGCATGTAGGTTTGTGTACCCGTGTCATGCAATGCCACGGAGGTCAGAAGAGGGCATCAGATTCCCCTGGAACTGGAGTTAAAGATGGTTCTTAGCCGCCATGTGGGTGCTGGGGATCGAACCCGGGTCCTCTGCAAGAGCAGTTGGTGCTCTTAACCATTAGGCCATCTCTCCAGCCCCGGAAAGTGTTAGTTTTTTTTTTAATTTTATTTATTATTTATTTTTGTATGTGTATGAATGTACTGTCTGCAATGCAGGTTGTGTGCAAACCGTGTCGTGCAATGCCGCGGAGGTCAGAAGAAGGGTGTCGGATTCCCCTGGAACTGGAGTTCTCCTGGAATTGGAGTTTCAGGCGTTCTCGGCCGCCATGTGGGTGCTGGGGAGTGAACCCGGGTCCTCTGTAAGAGTGGTCGGCGCTCTTAACTGCTAGGCCATCTCTCCAGCTCTTATTCGTAATCATAAGCTTAACTCTGCAATGCAGCTAGACTTGGAGGGGAACAAGGAAAATATGAATTCAATATGGAAGTACAATGATTAGGGGCTACCGTGAGCAGATGGGGTGAGGACACTCTCTTGAGCTACAGAAATATCCAATGGTTGGGCTGGAGAGATGGCCAGACAAAGTGATTAGGGGCTCCGGAGCAATGGGGTGAGGACACTTTTTTTTTATTTCAATTGTGGTTAGCTATTTAAATTGAGGCAGTATTTCAGTTGACATAGATTACAGATACATGAGACATTAATATAAATAACAAATAATATATAGATTTGTACCATATCACTAATAAGTAATAATATATATATATATATATATATATGAAGGCTTATTTTACAGTAAAATTCTTGGGGTTTTAAGGATATATTTTAGTCTTTATTTATGTGTGTTCAAGTGTTTTGTGTCTTTCTATGTATATGTTTGTGTATACATATGCTTGACAGCCAGTGGGTAGAGGTCAAAAGATAACCTGATGGAACTGGTTGTGTTTTTTGACCATTCAGTTCAGAGTATAGAATTCAGGTCTTCAGACTTTATGTCATACACCTTTACTCAATAAACCATTTCACCTTTCATAGATACATGATTTTATGAGTAAATTTAAATCAAAATATTCAGAAAAGTTGTAAGCATAATAAACACAATCACATGACTACATTTATGTTCATCCTCATAGAACTACTTCATCATCAAAGTAAATATTCACATTGAAAAGAGCCTCATCTTAGGAGGAATACTTTTATCAGTTTGTAAATACTTCTTCAGTGTGTAAATGCCATTCGTCTCTAATGAAATGAATTGAGTTAATTAAATTCAGGAATCATTTAAACAAGAGAGTCACATATACCTAGATATATTGTGGAGAATTCTAAATAATTGTCACATATACCAGATTTTTCTTCCTCAATTTCTGTGTCTATGGAGTGCATGAATGGGGGCACACTAGTGCTTCATAGTCTGTCTCACAATAGAAACAAAAACTAAAAATAAGTCAAACAAGGAGTAGAAAATGGATTAGTACAGACTGAGTATGGTGCTTGAGAGACAGAAAAAGGATATGATCAATTCCTTTGTTTTATATTAATATATAGCAATATATTAGAAAGATTATAAAGTTACATCAATCTGCATAATAGAAATTAAGAAAAATATTTCATAGACTACTAAATGATTGATGACTGAATGAATAAACTTTATCTGAACAATACTGAAGAAAAAATAATCCCATTATAATTTTAGAATCTTAAATACAATGTTGGAGTAGTTATCATAAACTAAAAAGCTAAAATATTCTTAAATATATATTAAAATTTAACCTGTAAATTTTATTCAGTATTTGATCAAACCAACTGTGAAAGGAAGAACATAAAAAGAGGACACTCTCTTGAGCTACAGAAATATCCAATGGTTGGGCTGGAGAGATGGCCAGTACAATGATTAGGGGCTACCGTGAGCAGATGGGGTGAGGACACTCTCTTGAGCTACAGAAATATCCAATGGTGGGGCTGGAGAGATGGCCTAGCAGTTAAGAGCGCCGACCGCTCTTACAGAGGACCCGGGTTCGATCCCCAGCACCCACATGGTGGCCGAGAACCGTCTGAAACTCCAATTCCAGGAGAACTCCAGTTCCAGGGGAATCCGAGACCCTCTTCTGACCTCTGCAGCATTGCACGACACAGGTGCACAAACTTGCATGCAGACAGTACATTCATACACATACAGAAATAAATAAAATTAAAAAAAATAAAAAAAAAAGAAATATCCAATGGTGAAGATGTACACATGTCAAAAGCCTTAGAGCTGTCCATGGCCAGCAATAGTGAGCTCTCTTCTGGTCTTGCCACCCTGAACCTAGAGCACTCCATGGCTTCTACCATGTCCACCATGTCTACCATGTCTCTTACCTTCCCACACACTACATGTTAGTCGCCCAACCACTCAGTCTTGGCAGTGCAGATGAAAAATGGAACTATTTGTGTTTAGTCCAGCATTTGTCATGGATGAGACACCAGAACCTGTGTGCTTCAGGGTGAAGATGGACTTGCTGCCATGGAAGGTCAGGAAGTCACTGCCCTGACATGAATCCTGACTTTGAAAGAAGGAACCCTCATAATCAAATCCTTTTTCTTTGGTGCCCAAAGCAGGAAAGGTTTCTACTGTTTCTGTAAATTTGTCTGCCAACAGTTTGCAGGAGATGTGGCCCAAGGGCTGGCCATGAACCCTGATGAAAAAGGACACCATGGCAGTGGTGACTACAGCTAATAACAAGCAACTACAGGGGACAGCAGTGTCTCTAAGCCAGAAGGATTTTCTAAGAGACCTTTCCTAGTTTCTCCTCTAATAATTGGTCCTTTTCTTATTATACTATACCAAGCAAAGGCAACAAGTGGAGAGATTTCTTCTGTAGTTTATGTAAAGGCATAAACTTTGTTCGTGCAAACTTAAATTCCTAGAATTTGCCTGCCACAGTAGGCTTTTGTTTCTTTAAACATTTACTTTTACACGTATCTCCTGTGTTCTTCCATAACACACTGTAGCAATAAATTCCTTGTTTGCTAGGACTACTAATAACTCTAGTCTTAGAAGCATGTTTATTTAATATATCTATTCTAATGTGATTAGCTGTGAACAAAAAGGACAAAGTATAATTTCTGTAGTGAGTTGGAGAAGAATGAAAAAAGGAAAGTATGTAAAAGATATCTGAGTCAGAAAGACTTTACCTGTTTAGGATTAAGCTGCTCTGTGGTTAGTGCTATTTTTTCCCACCTATAATTAAGTTGGGTGAGTTGCATATTCATAATCATCAGATATTTTAAAAACTGTCAGCTTGAAAAAATATTCATTGGCATCAACTCTGAAAACCAGTTTCTTAAGCAATACTCTTAGCTATTGGCTTATATGAATGACTCAATGTTTTATGAATTTTGTGTCTTATAAAGTATTCCTGCAATTTCTTTTAAACTTGAATTAATTAATTTTAAAGCATATTTTGGGTCTGGTCACTTCTTTTAATCGATATGGCCATGTTACTTTCTCATTTACATCCAGACTGAATATGTCTCTGGATTTAGCTGTTCAATTTTCCTTTTAGGGGCATTAGAAAGAGATACGGATTTGATGAAGGTTTCTTAATTGATTAAAACAACGTAGCTATTCCTATTCTCTCTCTCTCTCTCTCTCTCTCTCTCTCTCTCTCCATTTTTGGTACTTGGTAAAGAATTGTTTATAGGAGAGGCTTGCCTTAGAATCCTTACTCTAAAATTGACATGAGTTCAACAAGTATCCAATTTTGCCCACACTCAATCTACAAATTACATGGTATTTTAGGACTTAGTAAAAGTAAAAATGTCAATATTAAACAACATTGGTTTAAAGGTTTTAATAAAAACAGTAATACATCTAAGTTAATTGTAAATATAAATTTTTGTTGTCCACATCTGTTTTACTTAAAATCTATATAACAATAACTTTGGGATTAACATATACAAATGTTCTCTATAATTTTTGTGTTATACAGTATCATCTTGTAATATTCTCTTTTACCTGTAGGATAATTTAACTTAAGGAATTAAGTTTGCTTCCCAAATTAACAACATACAGTCACCCAAAACAGCTTGGATAAATTTAATGAAATTTACACCTTGATTCCTGCCTATAGGTATGTGTACTACAACTGCCTTTTTGAGAGTCATGGGTCAAAAAATAAAAACCTAAAATAAAAAAGGGGGATACAGTTATATATTAAACCTTTTTGAAAAAAAAATCCTTCCTCTAAGAATTATGTGTCAAACTCTCAAAAGTATTTTCATAAAATTTCTACATAAAAAAGAAAAAAAAGTATCAAAAGAAACAATCGAGGAAGTGAAGAGAAAACCCACAGAGTGGGAGGAAACCTTCACAGCAGATACATCTGACAAAGCATTGATTTCCAGAATATGTAAACTACTCAAAAAACAAAGACGAAAGAAAACAAATGACCCACTCAAAAGATGGAGCAAAGAGCTGAACAGAGACTTCACAAGTGAGGAATTAGAGATGGCTGAGAAACATCTTAAAAAGTATTCAACGTCACTAATAATTAAGGAAATACAAATTAAAACCACTTTTTAATTTATTTTTTATTTATTTTTTTGATGCTTTGTGTATTTCATACATCATTTTCCAATTCAGTTCAGGCATATTTCCCCTTCCCTTCCCCCCATCCCACCCTACCCCATCCCAGATTATGCATTCTGCCATAACTGTCCTGCCTCTTTCTCTCAGTTTTTTTCCCATTTTTTAGCAATAGGTGATAATTTATGAGTACAAGCATCCTTCATGTAAAACCACTTTACTAAAACCACTTTAAGATGTCATCTCACTCCAATAAGACTGGTTAGGATCAAGAAAAATGGTGCCAAGTGCTGGAGAGGTTGTGGGGAAAGGGGAACAATCATCCACTGCTGGTGGGAATGTAAACTCATACAGCTACTGTGGAAAGCAGTGTGGAGAACCCTTGGAAGTCTTGGAATGAACTTGTCACCTGGCCCAGCCATACCACTCCTTGGTATAGACCCACAAGACTCATCTTACTGCAGAGATACATGCACAGCCATGTTTATTGCAGCTCTCTTCACAATAGCAAAGAGGTGGAACCAACCCAAGTGCCCCTCAACTGACGAGTGGATAGAGAAAATGTGGTACATCTACACAATGGAGTTCTGCACAGCAGTAAAGAAAGATGACATCATGAACTTTGCAGGTAAATGGATGAAGCTAGAAGATATCATGCTGAGTGAAGTAACACTGTCCCATAAAAAAAAACAATGAATGGTATCCCTCATCTTTGGATGCTAGTGCCAATTACCTAATTGTATGGCAAACTGAGCAACGTTAATGTGATCTGAAAACAACTGTGCTCTTATATTGTGAATCCCTTAAAAAATAAATAAAAATTGATGCTGATGGAGGAGTCTTGCTTGACTCAAGGAGACCAATATTTGCTTTGTTTATTCAGTGGCCTTTGGTAACATTCTCTGGCATTTCAGAGGCCAACTGTACACTTGCAAACGTGATCTTGATATATCTTTCCCATGCTTACACCAGGTCTTCGACAGCAGGACCTTACCGCCTCTCTTCTTGCAGGTATCCCAGTTTTATGGCAAAAAGCCTTCATATTTTGGGGGCTTGGATCCCCTAGCCAACATCTCCTTGGCTGAATAATCCATTTCTGATGACAGAGGTCTCCTGTATTAATATATTTTGCTCAATTACCCAGCTTATATAGACTGTAGTATTATGTTTGGCTCTGAATAGAGAATTATCCTTTCACAGTTCCTATGACTATCAGTCATTTAAAGAAGGCAACTATATCACTTTTATAAGAGATTACTTCTATAATAGTCATCTCTAATTTACAATTAGGGAATGACTTCATTACCCTCATGTTTTTCTTTGTTCTATGAAAAGGAGGTAAGGAAGTCTCTTATATTAAAACTTTGCAGCACCTGAAAGGTAAAGTTTATTAGGACACATTATAAATAGTTGTTGCAGTTAGGATCCACAGAGATGTTTGATACCTGTAGCAGTCTGAGTCCTTTCTTCCTTTTAATGTTTATCTGGGCCAACTTTTCTGCATTAAATTTACTCAAGCTGTTTATCATTACCTGTATGTTGTTAATTTGGGAAGCATCAGCTACACCCCACCTGCCTGGAAATACTGTGCAGCAGTGGCAGCCAAATGTCTGTATATCCCAAATCTAATTGGCTATTAGCTCTCTCCTTGGAGGAATAATTCAGGGCTGATGCCACAAGCTTAAGTCTTCTAGTGGTTAGGAGATGTTATAAGCCACAGTAAGACCTTGTCAGCTTTTACAGAAAAGCTATAGTCCATGGATTAGCATACCATCCAAACATCTGTGTCTATACCAATGTAACCTACCATAATAATTAGTACTGTTTAAATGCTTGTATATCTAACTGCTTGTGCTTCATCAGTAGGAGTAAAAGATTATTCCTGGATAAACTGCAACTCATGAAATGAAACAGCCTGAACTGATCAGAGTCCAAAATGACATCTCCAGAGAAAGTAGACTGCGTGGCTTCTGGCCCACTTGTGTTTCCCTTTTCTAAAGCCTAGGGAACAATCTGCGGAAAAGGGGGCATGGTAGAATGTAAGGGCTAAGATTGGGGTGAGCTACGAAACTACAGAAACATAGACTAGATTCTTATCTGATCAACATGATAGTACATATAAGCTCCCCCAGCTGGACAATGGGGGCCTCGGGCTGTATAAGTTTGGGCATAGATACTTGCAAATTGGTTTTACATGAAGGATGCCTGTATTCATTACTTACGACCTATTATTAAAAAAAATAAAAAAATATATAACAGAAAAAAAATAAAGAAAAAAGTTCTACATAAGTCATGGATCTGCCCAATTATGAGACTGCATTTGTTTTAAGTGGATGATACATTCACATGAGTTTTTTAAAATGATTGAACTTTTGTATATTTCATACAACAGTTCTCAGTCAAATTTAGACACCCCTCATTCATGGCTGCCAACATCCCCCTCCACCCACAAAGTACCCCATGGAGTCCGTCATACATGTTATGTCCTATCTGGTCAAGCATTTGTACCCACATGTCCTTAAGAAGCTTCTTTGACAAGTGGTGTACTAGGTACTGTCTGTAAATATAAGGATCCAAATTTAGTATATGATAAGAAATTTCATTTGTCTAGAGCTATGAATGAGATAGGGTCTTATCTAAGATCTATGTCCTCTCCAGCCATTTGCATTAAAAAATACTTTTATTGATGATTTGTGTATTTCATACATTGTCTTTCAGTCCAATTTAGACACATTCCCCTCTCCTTGCCCCCCACCCCACTTCTGTTCATGCCTTCTGCCATACATGTCTTGCATCTTTCTCTTAGACTTTCCAAAGTTTTTCACTGCAGAGGCTTGTTGTTTTGGGCAGAATTTAATGGTATCAGTCAGTTCTTTGACCCACTCTTTATGTTGTTGTTTTCCCCTCCTCTTTGTATTGTTCCAATATATGCCTATATAACCATCACATATATATCAAAATTATGACCTCTGAGAATAATCTGTATGTTAATTCCAAAATATGTTTAGGCATTTGCATTTTCCCCTTTAATTTTATATTACTCTAAAATATGACTACATACCTTCCACCCATATACAGTAATTACAGAGTCTGAAAGTAACTGGTAGGTCAGTTCTAGAGCCTCTTAAGAGATTCTCATTATAACAGCACAGTTGTTTTCAGATAAAAATAAATATAACAATAATGTTGTTACGCTTGCCATTCAACTGGGGATTTGGTGTAAGCATCACAAATGAGGGAAACCAATTTTGGAACTCACATTTTTTCCCTTTAATTTTATATTACTCTAAAGTATGCATACATACCCTCCCCCATATCCTACAATTACAAAGTCTGAAAATAAGTGGTAGGTTAATTCTAGATCCCATTAAGGCATTCATGTTATAATGGTACAGTTGCTTTCAGGTAAAAGAAATTATACACACACACACACACACACATACACACACACACACACACACACACACACACATATATATATATATAAGTTTGCTTTACTACTAGGTATTTGGTGCTAGCATCCACAGATGAGGGATAGCATTTGTCATTTGTTTTTCTGGGACTGTGTTATTTTACTCAGCATAATGTCTTCTAGTTCCATCCATTTACCTGCAAAGTTCATGATGTTATCTTTCTTTACTGCTGCATAGAATTCCCTTTTGTAGATGTACCACATTTTTTCTATCCACTCATTGGTTGAGGGGCATTTGGGTTGGTTCCAGCTCTTCGCTATTGTGAAAAGAGCTGCAATGAACATAGATGTGCATGTATCTTTGCAGTCAGATAAGTCTTGCGGGTATATATCCAGGAGTGGTATGATTGGGTCATATGGGAGGCTAATTTTGAGTCTTTTCAGGGTTCTTCACACTGCTTTCCATAGTGGTTGTACAAGTTTACATTCCCATGAGCAGTGGATAAGTGTTCCCCTTTCCCCACATCCTCTCCAGCATTTGGCGTCTTTTGTTTTTGTGATCTTAGCCAGTCTTATTGAAGTGAGATGATATCTGAGAGTGGTTTTAATTTGCATTTCCTTAATTATTAATGATCTTGAACACCTTTTAAGGTGTTTCTCAGCCATCTTTACTTCCTTCTTGTGAAGTCTCTGTTCAGCTCTTTACTCCATATCTTGAGTAGGTCATTTGTTTCCTTACATCTTTGTTTTTTGAATAGTTTATCTATTCTGGATGTTAATGCTCTGTCAGATGTATCACTGGTGAAGGTTTCCTCCCACTCTGTGAGTTTTCTCTTCATTGATTGTTTCTTTCCCTGTACAGAAGCTTTAAGTTTAATGAGATCCCACTTATCAATTGTTGACCTTATTTCCTGTGCATGCAGCTCCTGTTTGATTTAGAAAGTCTTTCCCATGCCTATGTCTTTTAGGTGGCTGCCAACGTTTTCTTGTATCACCTTCAGAGTTTTGGGTTTCATGTTGAGGTCTTTGATCCATTTGGAGTTGACTTTTGTACAGGGTGAGAGGTAGAGTTTTAATTTTGTTCTTCTACAAGTAGTGATCCAGTTTTGTCAACACCATTTGCTTAAGATGCTGTCATTCCTCCATTGAGTCTTTTTGGTCCCTTTGTCACATATGAGGTGGCTGAAATTGTATGGATCTTCGATTTTGTTCCGTGGTCTATGGGTCTGTTTTTGTGCCAATACCAGGCTGGCTTTTATGACTATAGCCCTGTAATAAAGTTTGAAGTCTGGAATAGTGATCCCCCTGTATTGCACTTTTTGCTCAGGGTCACTTTGCCTATTCAGGGTATTTTGTTTTCCATATGAATTTAAAGATTTTTTTCCCAAGTCTGTGAAGAAACTCTTGGAGATTTTAATTGGGATTGCATTGAATCTGTATATCAATTTGGGGCCATGTGCATTTTTAAAAGCAAAACTTATAAAGCATCCTGTAGCATAAATACTTTTTCTTATTGTGTCCCTTTCTATTTTTCTTCATTTTCCTAGAACAAAGGTAATGAATTCTTTTATGTCATCCCAGAAATATTTTGATGGATAAATAAGCAATAAAGTACATACTCTCCTCTCATATAATTGGTGATGTGATATACATTGCTTAGCCTTACTTAAACTCAGTAATGCATCTTGCAGATCTTTCTGTATTAGTATACAAGATCATACTTTGAACAGTAACTACATGTATGTTTTCTACCCAACATTCCATCATCTTAGGGAGGATTGTATTTTGCAGGATTATAAAATAATTGACTGAGATCCAGATATGCCTAGACAGTCTCTGGTCTTTTAATGAATAGTTTTTCCTTGTATGTTCTTACCTCCTCCCTTTGAAGTTCCACTTCGGTAACATCCATTTCCTACTACGCCCCTCTCTCAGCCTCTTTTCCTCCTTTACCTCCATGGTTCCTTTCCATTTTCCTGGCTTCTGCGGTTACATTAGGATATATACTCACATATAAGGAATTGGTGCTAAGATCCACAAGAGGGGCAACATGCTTGGCTTGTTTTTCTGAGTCTGTGTTACATCACTTAGTATAACGGTTTCTAGTTCTATCCATTCTACCTCTGAGTAGAACTCCATTCTGTCAATGTACCACATTTTCATTACCCATTCCTCAGTTGAGGTACATTTAGGTTATTTACATTTCTTAGCTATTGTGAAAAAAACAGCATCTAATAAGTCCTTTGGCCATATACCAAGGGGTAGTATTAACTGGATCATTTGGTAGATTTATTTTTTAGTTTTTTTTTTTAAGAATTCTCCACACTACTTTCCATGTGGTTGCATGAATTTGCAATCCCACCAGCATCCAATGAGTGTTCCCCTTTCCCACATCCTCCCTAGGCTCTGGTGTCTTTTGTTCTCTTGGTATTTTTAATTTTTTTCTTATTTATTTCTGTATGTGTATGAGTGTACTGTCTGCATGCAGGTCTGTGCACCCGTGTCGTGCAATGCCGCGGAGGTCAGAAGAGGGCGTCGGATTCCCCTGGAACTGGAGTTCTCCTGGAATTGGAGTTACAGACGATTCTCGGCCGCCATGTGGGTGCTGGGCATCAAACCGGGTCCTCTGTAAGAGCGGTTGGCGCTCTTAACCACTAGGCCATCTCTCCAGCCCTGTTCTCTTGATCTAGCCAGACTGACTGGGATAAGATTTAATCTTAGAGTCTTAGAGTGGTTTTGATTTGTATTGCACAAGTCCCATGCTAACTCACTAACTCAATGAGACTAAAACAGCATAGAACTGTGGAAATGAACAGCAGGTCTCAACCCTATTGGTAACTGATTACTCCTGGGTGACTAGACTTCAGTGGATGAACTTGTACCAAGGGACATCTGGGTACAAAAACTTGACCTGATAGGCCTTAACATATATGACAGAATGCATAAAATTTGATTAAAGGACTCTGGGGAGTGAAAGTGGTGGAGAGGGTGTAATTATGATGAAGATTTCTTGTATGAAACATACCAAAACTCAATAAAAATTGTTGAGTCTACAAATGAAAAAGAACATGGCGGTGTGGCCAATTAAGAAAGGTTAAGCTAGCTTTGATTTTAAATAAACTATATCCTAGAAAGGGGTGCCTTTTTCTAAATGCTCTCAAAAATGGGATTGTGATGATAGTCAACATATAGGCAATGGTCTTTTGTTTTTTTAACTTTTAACTATTATGTTGTTATTTTTGTATTGATGCTATCAATAGTCTCTCTTAAAAGTACTCATTTCTGTTCTACTCTGAAGCTCCCATCCGCCATGAATGCCCAGCGATTCTCAAGACTGTACCTGTATCACAATTACAATCTCTCACCAAACCCTCATGTACTTCTTTACTGTGAGCCTCAATTTCAACACCATATTAACAACATCATCATAGTGACCTGCTATTAGAGTTGGATCTAGACTGTGCCCAAAGCCCCCATTTAAAGGCTCATCCCCCAAGCTGCCATTGGTAAGTGGATGAAGCTTTAAGAGGTTTACTTGGGGAAAATTGCATCATTGGGAATGTACCCTCAAAGGTTATTTGGGGCTGAATGGCTCAGTCCTTCACATGCTCTGTACCATGATGGTCTCATTACAGACCCCCAAAAGAGGATCAATCTGTTATGGACTGAAATGTCTAAAAACATAAGCCAAAGTTGTCCATTTATCTTTATAAGATACAATTTCATAGTAATGGAAAACTAAAACTCTTCTGCAATTTTTTGCCCTCTTTTGGAGACAGGGTCTCCTTGTAGCCCCAGCTGGCTTGGGATTTACTAAATAGACCAGGCTGGCCTTGAACTCACAGAGGTCCTCCTGTCTCTGCCTCCTTAGTGCTGTGATTAAAGCCATGCACCACCATAGCTGGCTTCCTCAAATATTTTATGCTTCTAGTCCCTCTTACCTGTAATCTCTTAATTTTTATTGAATAGATGATAACCTCATTATGGTCCACATATATAGTTAGGAAGGGTTTTCTTGGCACAGCTCTTGGGGTATTATTCACAATGCAGTCCCCATACATCAATATATTTATGTTAATAAAATGTGTTCTACATGTAACAGAGCAGATATGTGATCTACATGTATCATATTAAATACAATACTAATATTATAATTGTTCATGATATAGATGAGCATATGATAGGTATAGTGAGCTGAGCATGGGGTACATGTCTATAATTCTAGCACTTGGCAGCCTGAGGCAGGGAGATCATGAGTTTGAGGCAAATATTTATTATTTAGGGAATTCAGTTGATTTATTTTCTGTATGATGCTGGGAACTGAACCTAGGGCCTTGAACCTATGGTGTTCTAAGCCAGTGTGAGACATAGAGTGAGACCCTGTCTAAAAGCAACTTCCCTACATCAAACCAAAATAAAAAAGATATAATGTGTTTGTTATGAAAATCTTCTAGTTGGTGGTGGGCTAGTATCTTAGAAAACAATACATTTTTTTTTCTCATTTGCCAAAACACTAAATAAAAATCAATGGCCCTGTTGTCTGTTATGATGCAGATTCCAGAAAAGCAGGAATTGATGTACCAAACTCCTGTACTGTCATCTGTTATCATCACCACCAACGTTCTGAGCAGGGGCAGGCAGAGCCCTAATGTGCTGTCCTTGCTGCATACATGCGTGACAAATACTGCATTATTATCCTTAAACTGTTTCTCATGCCTGAATCAATTCGGAGTTCTACTTTTCTTTGTTGAGATTCCTGTGGACTGAGTTAATCTTGTGTATTTGTCTTCTGTTATAGATGCTCCCTTTGTCTCAAAGCTGTGAGACTGTGCTGTGTTATGATCTTGTATTGAGGACTGAGTAAATTCTGCAAGTACCTGGCCTCTAGGAATTTATGAACTTTGTATGCCAGTATGTAACACAGAGGGAAGACAGAGGCACAGCCCAGTAAGTCTTCCATCTAAGTGGAATCCTAAAGAATGAGTAGGTAATTTCACTAGAAATGTATTAGGGACACTTAAGACAAAACTATGAAGCCATTTGACAACAGTAATGAGCAGCGTAAGATAATTTAAGAGACAGAGACAAAAGGGGAATAAACCTAGTTAGTTCAGATTACAAAGGGTTATGAATACTACTTGAAACAACCTGCATTTCCCCCCTAAAAGTAGCCCCCAGAAATCATTGCAGCGTTTTAAGTTGCAGTGTCATAAAATGAGATAGCACACTTATCATGATTGCTTTTAGACAACAGGACACTTCTTATGGCTTTGCAGTCAGAATGCAAGAGAGAAAAGCTGAGTGGCTGAACAGGGTGATGACACTGGATACAGAGAGGACCATTTGAAAAGTTAGTGCTAAGGACAAAGAGCCAGCATGTTCCAGTGATATTACAAATACACTAAACAGATGTTAACCTCAAGGACGGGTTCCCAGAGAAGCACCTTAGGCTTTTAGGTCCTTCCCTCTTATCAGAATGAGCCTGTGATTTTCAGTTCTGATGACAGAATTTGCTTCTACATGTCTTGTTCTATTCTATCACTTTTTCTCCCCTTTAAAGGCAGTGTGATGGATCACACCCACAGAGTCTCAGAATCTTTTAAATGTACAATTGAAAAGTCAAGGACACAATGTAATTCCAGTAAAAATGCCAACAAGCTATTTTATGAAGTTGGATAAGTTATTATTAAAGTTCATATGGAAAACATGCACAGATGGGAAGGAAAATACTGGGAAATAATAACTACAAGAGGACAGTCAGCATTACCAGAAGGAAATGGTTTTCTATGGCCTCAGTAATTAACAAGATAGGCCACATGCCCATAAATAGATTAATACAATAGAAAAGAAACTCCAGAATTATCCCCCAATACATATAAAGACAGGCTACTGCAATGATAACAACTGAAATGCTTATTTACCATAGTTATAAATGTTTTAATGAGTGGAAAAGCTTATTTTGGAAAATGGGCAAAATTAGATTTATACTTTGTACCATGCCCAAGAATAGGCAGTAGAGGGCTGGAGGCATGGCTCAGAGGTTAAGAGCACTGGCTGGTCTTGCAGAGGACCCAGGTTCAAATCCCTGCACTCACATGGTGGCTAACAACCATCTGTAACTCCAGTTCCAGGGGATCAGACACACTCCTCTGACCTCCATGGGCATTGCATGGCATGGGTACACTTACATTGTATGCAGGCAATGCATTCATACTTATAAATTGAAAAAGTTAATAAAATTAAAAAGATAATAAGCAGCAAACATATTAGGAATTTAAATATTGAAATGGAGCCATTTAAGTAAGGAAAATGAGTCCATTCCTTCTAATTTTTTTTTTTTTTTTTTATTTTTGAGACATTGTCTTCCTGCAGCCCCATCTGGCATGGAGCGCGACTTTAACTCCCAGAGATCCTCCTGCCTCTGCCTCCCAAGTGCTGGTATTAAAGGCATGTGCCACCATGCCTGGCACATTCCTTCTAATTTTAATATTCTAAAAGACCTTCTAATTATGAGTCAAAAATCCAGAGATAATAAAATAAAATATTAGACAGATTTGACTTTATAAAAGATTCTTGCTATCACAAAACAACATAAAGTAAAAGGACAATTGAAAAAAGATGGATGCGTATGCCATAGAAGTCTATCCCTCATGTATAAGGAACCTTTAGAAATTAATAGGCAAAGATTATTTTTGGAGTCTTCTGACCTACCTTGAGCCACAACTGGAAGAAATGTTTCCTTTTCTTAGCACTATGCTTTTTGTTATACAGCTCTCAGCTATATACAAGCACTCAAGTATATATTATATTGTATTTTTCAGTAAGCTTGTAAAATAACACATTGCCCTATGGTTTTTCAGACCACTTAAGTGGTCTGAAAATGACTTAATCTCTCTTATTTTTCTCTCATTCCACATAACCCTCCCTCCCCAAACTCCATTAAAGCACTCCCTGTTTTTTCCATTTCTCCCTTAATAGCAGCTCTTTCCTGTTAGCCCTCTATCTTGAGCTCCTTCTTCCTAATTCCCCTGCTGTGGTTCCCTTCTACTTTCCCAGCTCCTGTGGTTACTACACGACATAAACTCATATCTAAAAATTCAGAGGTAGGATTCCCAAATGCGAGAGAACAAGCACTGTCACTGTGTCTGGCCAGAAAGTCCTATCTTATGACTTCTGTCCAGTGTTATGTAAATGCATTAGCTATTGCGTTTCCTTATAAGGACTGGTATTTCCAAAACTACTTTTCACATATATTAGAGTTGGACTCTAAAGTATCAGTATAAATTCATGGTTTTGTTGTATTCGTTGATGGCTACAAAAATAAGAATTAAATGTGATAATGTGTAGGATAGTATCCTTATATGAGTTGCTCTCCTTTCCTCTGAAAAGTCCTACAGTCAGTAACATTCCGGTAGCAATGAGGACATCTACTGTCCAGCGCTTGGTTTCTAGACATCATTCTCCAGTAGAAGTCAGGGCTCTGTGGAAAGAAGGCTTATTCCAGGACCTGGTTGGGGAAAACACAAGACATGCTTGAAATATTTAGTGATAATAGAAAGTACAAAACTTTATAATAGAGAATAGAAAGTTCACAAATAGATTTGGATTTGATGAAAGACTACACAGATAACCTGAAGGAGGTGTTGATGTCCAAAAGTGACCAATTTATGTCAGAAATAAAAATAATGTTTCATTGTGACCTATAGAATAAGATATAAGATATCTATGAGTTCATAGTCATAAATAAATAATTAGCTACTAAATGCTTACATGGAGAAAGACTAGCTTTTCCTCCACAGTAGACATCCAATTATGTAGAAGGAAGAAAGAAACTAGTAATTCCCATTAGATAAACATCCCCCAAATAATTATTCCAGAAAATATCCACAGATGGATGCTAAAATTAGTGGGTGAACATTACAGAACAGGACTTTCATACTTTCAGGGTCTCATCCTATGATATTTAGGAAATACAAAGAGATTCATAAAAGCTTAATATTGGGGAAAACAGAGAGATGCATAGTTAATATAGAATTAAGGTAAGCATCCCTTGTTGCAAGGTATATAGCAACCTCTTAAATCCCTTTCATTCAGTGAAGAATGCTTCACTGAAAAGCACTTGCAACACTTGGTTTAGCTGGCATTTGTAAATTCCATATAGCCATGAGATATCAGATAAACTTGAACTGAGAAGACATTGTTCAAGATTTCCTTCCTGTTGCTGTGATAAACACCATGACCCAAAGCTATTTGTGGAGGAAAGGGTATATATTTTTCTTACAGGTTATAGTCAATCATGAAGGGAAGTCAAGGCTGGAGCTCAAGGTGGGGAACCTGGAGGCAGGAACTGAAGCAGAGACCGTAGAGAAACATTGCTTTCTGACATGCTCTGAGCCCCACCTTTCTTATATAGTCCAGGCCCAGCTGTGTAGTAATGGTACTGACCACGTGTCATGGGACTTCTACATCAGTTAGCAATCTGATGGAGGACAGTCCTCAGTTGAGGTTCCCTCTTCCCTGGTATGTCAAGTTGATAACCAAGTTTATCCATCACAGATAATGCAACAAAATAACAGACCAACTCTCTTGGAAAACACTAAGATCACATCAAATAAGGAGCCTCTAGAAATGGTACAGACCTTAAGACCCCAAGGAGAATATCTAAACTAAACTAAACACAATGTGAAGTTCTGATAGGTTCCTGAAACAGAAAATATACTAACAAAATTCAAATAAATTGCTAAAAATTAGTTCATGTATTTTATGTTATTAGTAGATTCGTTTTTAGAGTATTTTTTGAGACAGGCTCTCATGTGTCCCAGACAGGCTGTAAAGGTAGTCTAGGTATCCAAGGGTGACTTTGAGTTTCTGATCCTTTTACCTGTCCTTCTTGAGTGCTGGGATTAGAGGCTTGTGGGATCACACCTAGTTTATTGTATTGTGGTTTTATAAATGATTGATAGGAGGAGAAGATGGATGAAGACAAGATGAGTCTGGACTTTTGCTGTATTTTCTCTCTAAATTCAACAATAAATCTCCAGTAAACCCCAGAGTTTCACGAGTTTAGTAGTTTATATTTTAACTAAGAAGCTAAGATTCATTGGGTCTGGTGAACAGTTGCATTTCACCAGTTCCTTCCATAATAAATCTGCAGGTTAGTTGAAGGAGATATCATTCATACATTTACTGTATTAGTCAACTTGGGCTGCAATACCGTAATACCACAGACTGAGTTTGGGAGACTGTAAGTCTAAAATCAAGTTTCTGAATGGGTTACAGAAACAAGTTTGTTGGGATGAGGCTCTGTTTGGCTTGAGCAAGGCCCTGCATTTCATTGTCCCAGAAAGCTTCTTTGAGGTGCCAGGATAGGCAGAGTCCCTGTTCCGCTGAGCAAAGCCCCATATCCCAGAGGGCTCCCTTTTGATGTACTGGGCAGATGTCACACCTCCTGTTTACTCTATACACACGGCGGGGTGGGGGGGGGGGAGTTCTGTTGCCCCTGTAGGAGCCATGTTGGCTCAGGCTTCCCTTGCCCTCTTTCACACCCTCCAGCCCCCACTTCCCTGCCAGAGCACAGAAGCTTTAGTATATAAACCTTTGCTTGTTGCCAATAAACTGAGTTATTCCCCCATGGAATTTCTCCTGGCTCCTTCTTGAGTCATTCTCCCCCCCCCCCCCCCCGGGCTTCCTTCTCCCTCCCCCTCCCTTCCAGGGCTAGGACCTGGTTCACTGACAGGGCTGTCCTGAGCGATCCAGATCCAGGGAACCTGCAATCCAGGGAATCTGCGGGGCTCTGGTCAAGGGGAGAAGAACACTGAAAGGCTACACAAGTTCTGGGTTAAGTAGGATGAGCCATGTGGTTTTGTCTTTAACAAGTTTAGGGAGCTGTCAGACAGGAAGGAGGCAGTGGAGTTTCATGGGGAGCTCCAATATGCATCTGTTTTCTGTAGAGCTTGGCTCTTTGTTTTTATTGCCACAGTAAGCTGTGGAGGTGGGGAGAAAGATACATGAAAAAGCCCATGCTTTAAACCAGTATCTAGCTGTTCTTGGATCAAATCACCTCTCCACCTTACATTGTCTCAAGAATTTGGTTCCACTCAAGAGCTTTGTAAAAGTTCATTTTACTGATTTCCCCCAGTGTTCTTGCTGCTTTTATGGGGTGGATTTTTAGAGGCACTGCTTTAGCTGTTCCTGAAGTTCCCCCTTTCAAATGTAACTAGATTTAATGAAGGGCTGGCAAATGGATTCTAGGCAGAAGCACCAGTGTGGACAAAAGCTTAGTGATTATGGGCTGGAAATGCTTTGGATAATCAGTGTTTATCCTTGGTCTTTTTAGCATTGGTGAGCAAAGACTATTGGGCCTCGAAAATTCATTTCCCACACATTCAGGCCAGTAGAAGTCTCACTTATATTTCCACAAGTGATACCATCAGACTTGTTGAGACATAGAAGAGACAGAGAAGCCTCTGCTCTCTGGACTGTGGACAGAACACAGGTATGGGGAGATGATAGATAAGATACTTGCTTATGAGTCTGCCTGTTCCTAGACTCACATCTTTATTGAGGAAAGGTGTTATCGGCAGGGGGAGTTTCCTGTGGTCCTTCTATTTCCTGATTTATTGAGTTTTGGGTAACAATTTCCATATTCTTTTAAAAACGTTTCATTCAAATTCTATATTGAATCTATTAAGTATAAAAAAAGCACGGAACCAGGTCACTCTAGGAACATGCTTTACTTCCATGTGGGATGCCAGCGTGAGCCGCCTGCAGACACATGGTGGGACCGGACAGTATGGCAGGGGGCAGAGAGAGAGGGGGGAACTGGGACAGAGAGAGAGGGACACACAGAGAGAGGCACAGAGAGAGTTACGGCGGCTGGGGTCCACCCTTTATGCCCATGAGGTGGGGCCTTAGGTAAGTGGGAAGGGGTCAGAGGATTGGCAGCTTCTGGAGGAAGTGGGCACCTGTGTGCTCCTTAGGATTCTGGGAAGCCCGGACCTAACAGAATCATTTTCTACTTAAAATACCTAGACTAGCTTCAGCTTTCATAGAAGATATTGGTTAGCACAGATTTGAAGAACCTGGGTGAATTGATTGAATTGAAAGGAAGCCAGTCTGACTGGAGTGTGGAGAATATGGGAAGACAGTTGTGCTACCAGACAGGAGGGAGACAACATAAGTTCCACAGGAAACAACATAGTTTATAAATGAATGAATTTGGGAAGAAGAGGGAATAGGTGGCCGAGAATGGGTAAACTGGAAATCTGAAGATGACTCAGTTTCTCAAAGAAAATGAACATTGTAATACAAAATCAGCTATGTGACTATGGTGGTTATATATTTTATCTTTATTTTATTTTTTTATTAAATTTTCATTTTTTATTGATGCTTTGTGTATTTCATACATCATTTTCCAATTCAGTTCAGGCATATATCCCTTTCCCTTCCCCCCACCCCACCCCAGCCCATCCTAGATCATGCATTCTATCTAATTCCTTAAAATACTGTAACTTCCTGCATCTTTCTCTGTTTATTTTTCATTTTTTAAATAATAATGTATTTATGACACAGCCATCCTCATGTAACCAGTTTTGCAAGCAGTTGTGCCCAAACCCACCCGCTCATGGGTCCCACCATCCAGCAGGGGGGCTTGTATGTTCAATCAAGTTGATCATGCGTGTCCAGTCTACTATTGTTGTAGTTTCCCACCATTCACCCCAATCGCAGCCCTTACATTCTCCCGCGCCCCCTCTTCCGCAGATTGTTCCCTAGGCTTAGAAAAGGGGGCACAGGTGGATGAGAAGCAAAACGTCTACTTCTCTGGAGCTGTTGTCTTGGACTCTGGTCAATTCGGCTGTTTCCTTTCATGGACTGACATGACCTTTCGATCCTACTAATGAAGCACAAGCAATTAGATATAGGTATTAAACAATACTAATTGTTATGATAGTGTACTTTGGTATAGACACAGATGTTTGGATGGTATGTTAATCCATGAATTACGTTTTTTTTTTCTGTTAAATATGAACAGGGTCTTACTGGTGGCTTATAACATCTCCTAACCATTAGAGGATGTAAGCTTGGTTGCATCAGCCATGGGTTATTCCTCCAAGAGAAGCTAATAGCTAATTAGATTTGGGATATACAGGCATATGGCTGCCACTGCTGCACAGTATTTCCAGGCAGGTGAGGTGTAGCTGTCTGACGGAGGAGTCTTGCTTGACTCAAGGAGACCAATATTGCTTTATTGGTTTAGTGGCCTTGGTAAAAAAAACAAATGACAAATGGTATCTCTCATATGTGGATGCTAGTACCAATAACCCAGTTATAAATATTTCTTGTGGAGAGGGATGCATATTAAAAGAACAACAACAGAAAGATTGCATCAGAGAACTAACTGAAATGGTGACTTGGAAGGGTGTGGAGGGGCGGTAAGTGGTGTATATTCGATTAATGCATATTTAATTGACATGAGTTCAACAAGTATCCAGTTTTGCCCAGACTCTGCAGGTTACATGGTGTTTTAGGACTTAATAAAAGTAAATATGTGTATATTAAACAACATTGGTTTAAAGGCTCTGATTAAAACGGTAATGTATCTGAGTTAATTGGAGATATAAATTGCTGGTGTCCACATTGTTTTACTTAAAATCTGTATAACAGTAACTTTGGGATTGGCATATACAAATGTTCTGATAATTTTGCTTTGTACAGTATCACCTTTAGCAATCTCTTTCACCTGTAGGATGATTTAACTTAGAAGCTGGGTTTGCTTCCCAAGTTGGTCATGTGCAGTCACCACAAACAGTATGGGTGAGTTTGATGAAATCTGTGCCTTGATTCCACCTATAGGTATGTGTAATACGGCTGGTTTTTTGAAACTCATGGGTCAAAAACAAACACCTAAAATAAAAAAGGGTAATACAGATAGATGTGAAAACTTTTTGTCAATAAACCTTGCAATTCAAATCTTGGAACTAGCTACGGGAAGGGATCTGTATATTCCCATGGGCCAGAATGTCACCAACTTATTGGCTGAGAAAAAATAAGCTTTGCATTGAGTAGGATGTACCAGAAAGTGCCAGCAGAAGGATTTACTCCTCTGGGCATCGAAGGGAAGAAAAGCCTCAGATGCTGCAGACATCAGGCCCTCTGTGGATCCTACTAGTAACAACTATTTTTAATGAGGTCCTAATGAAGCTTACTTCTTCTAGTGCCACAAAGGTTAATACGAGAAACTTTCTTAACTCTCCCATAGAACAAGGAGAAATATGATGATGATGAGGTCGTTCTCCAGCTGTAGATTGAGCCAATGTTATAGAGGTAATCTCTGTAAAACGCGGTAAAAATTGCCTTCTTTAATTGTCTAATAGACATAGAAACTCTGAAAAGGATTATTCTCTATTCGGACCAAATATAATGCTAAGTCTCCTTAAGCTATGCACTTAAGCCAAAATATATTATACAGGAGCTCTGACATCACACAATGAATTATTCTACCAAGGAGATGTTGGCCAAAGGAATCCAAGCCCCCACAAAAGGTAAAGCTCCTTGCCTCAAACTGGGATACCTGCAAGAAGAGAGGCAATTAAGGCCCTGCTGTTGAAGACCTGATGTAAACATGGGAAAATGTATGGAGACCACACTTGCAAAATACAGTATGGTCTCTGGAAAATGAAGAGAGTGTTACCCAAAGGCCACTAAACCAATATATTTTATCTTTAAACACAATTATACTAGCCTATCTCCTATAAGTTTACATATTACTCAGACCTTTTATTGCTGTGGCAAATACTGACCTAAACAACTTATAGGGAAGGAGTTTTTGTAATTATTTAAATTGAATTTCTGTTGATTTAATACAGGAAATCTTATTCATCTTTATATACTCTTTTCCATTGGAACCCACCCACTGGAATTCATCATGCTGTCATTTGTGTTAAGGCCTATCAAGTCAAGTTAGTGTCCCTGGACACTCAGTGCAAGGTCATCCACTGGGGTCGAGTCAGCCTGCTAGAGTCTTCCCTAAAAAGACTCACTGTTCTCTCACTCAGCAGTAATCAGCTGCCAAATTCTTTGACTAAGATTGGAGCCTGTTGTCCATTTCCATATTTCCGTGAAGAATTTTTCTCTGCTTGTTTGCATGTGTCTGTGTGCATCTGACACCATTGCTATGAGGTTCATATTAGCAAGGTCCTAGGAGCCGGCAGGACTCTATTTCCATATGGTCATGCACCTCCTCCCTGGCTCTTATAATTCTTCTACCTCCTCTTCTGAAATGATCCCTGAGCCTTGGATGGGTGAGTTTAGTATAAGAGTCCTGTCCAAGCACCCAAAGTCTGGAGGCTCTTGTTCTGTACTCTTTGGCTATTTGTGCATTTTGTGATCCTGGCCCTCTGTGCATTAGGAGCTTCATTGATGAGAACTGAGAGATGCATTAGTGTTCTCTTATCCCTTGTTCTATGTTCCATGAGACTTAGCTTCAGAGGCTGCATTGTAGATGTGCCATTAGGCTTGAGCAATTCATAGAGAATCTCTGTGTATGACCAGTCGTGGAACTCTGTACTAGTCTTCAGTATGAAAGAAGCTTCTTTGGTGATGTGATGACTGGATACTTGTCTGTAAATATAAGGATCCATATTTTTCACCATAGTAAAATTACATTGCTCTAGGGATATGATAGCCGCGGGGTTTTCTCTAAGATCTATGACCTTTCCAGCCATGCATTTTTGGCTATGTTTACAGGACCACACATGAATTTTCTCCATTGAGTGGGCTTTAAGTCCAATTAAGTAGCTGTATGATTACCCTCAAGATAAATGTTGCTACTTGCACCATTTATATCGTATCTGTTGGTGGTTATTACAGATATTTTGGTTGGAGCATTGATCTGATTGTTTCTCATTAGCAGCTTGTGTAGTGCTCTCTAAAGCTATGGTGGACAGGAAACAGGGGGGAACGGACTGGAGACCAGTAAAACCTTCAAAAACATGCCCCGTCCCAGTATCTACTTCTCCAACAGTCTCCACCTCCCAAAATGCTGAAACCGTCTGGATATCACATGTTCGACACACCACCATTTGGGAACATTTCATATTAAAACCATAAAGTAACCTCAGCGGTTTGTCGTGTGTGTGTGTGTGGTGGTGTGTGTGTGTGTGTTAATTCAGTAGCTCCAGTCAGCTTAAAACTTGCTCTGTAGACCAGCCTGACCCTTTCTCATAAGAGATCCTGCTTCTCTGCCTTTCAAGTGCTGGGATTAAAGGAATGGGCCAAAATGTCTGGCTTAAACTGTTAGCTTTTAAACTCTAGGCATAGAGGGGGGTGGTGACACACACCTTATCCCAGGCAAGCTTGGTAGAGGCAAGTGGTTTATCTACTTAGACCAGGCCAGCCTGGTCTACATAGAGAGTTCCAGGCCAGCCGGGGCTTCAGGGAGACCCTGTCTTAAAAAGACAAAAAAAAAAAAAAAAAAAAAAAAAAACCCACAAAAAACTCTGGCATGATCTTTGAGGTGTTGCCTTTATCTTTAAAGTTTTTCTCCTGAAACTCTTTTTCCACTATTAATTCTACTACCCTTAGACGTTCCTGCCCAATTTTTTGTTTGTCATATAAAGCTCCAAATCTAACCTAAAGTTCAGAGGAAGGTGTGAGAGTCAAGCTGCATGCATTTCAAAGGAAAATACCCATATTTATTTCTACCTGGGAGTCTTGCTTGAGGCATATTCAGAACCTAGTTTTAGTATTTAATTAACTATTCCAGCTTTAAAAGAGGATTTAAGGAGATGCTTCAAGAAAATGTGTACAATATAGGTGAACTTTAATTCCTGCCCTATAAACTTAGGCCATCACGTAATGAAATTTTATTTTGGAGGTGAGAAAATGTGTAATATTTTACTATGCCGGCTTTTACTAGCCTGAAAATATTGTGTTGAAGTAAACACCTTTAAACAGCTGCTGAAATACAGCTATCAGAAAGTAGAATCTCATGTAATTAGGGAAGATGAATGGACATCTCCGGAGGCACAATGAAACAATGGCCAAAGAAAGATGAACTCTAGAGATGGGCAGATGTAGGTTTCAGTACCACTGTCTTGGGCTGGGCAATGTGCTCCTTGACTGGCACAGATGAGGCCCTGGCTTCAATCCCCAACCTATACAATAAAGCAAACTGCAAAACCAATTTCTTTGCTGTGCATTTGCTGTTTGAATATTGACAAGTGCACAGCCTCCTCCAGCTCCTGGAAATAAGCTAAGGAGAAAGAGAAAATTAATTGGTCAAAGAATTCTCAAGAGTCCACTTCTCATGCCAGCTATGATTCAGACATACTTTAGTCTGCCACCTAGAATTTATACTCCATCAAGAAGGCAGATGGGAATGAATTAGAAAGAATTATTTTATAGTCATGGGAAACTAAATAATGCAGTGAGATGAAAACTAATGTATGAGAGAGTGTGCATGGAAACCCTGCATGTATTGTGCATGGAAGAACATGCAAACACACACACAGATATGAGAGAGAAAGTATGACAGAAAATATGTTGATGATGAAATCCTTTTAAGTTAGATGTAGCCAAAATCTCTAAACAACAGAATGGTCACTCAAATGATTATTAGTGATTAATATCATGCTTGCTTATGTTAATGCCTTTTAAAAGGAGTTCAGCATTATTGCTGAGATAGTGATTTGAATGTGAGAACTACTATGAACAGATAGATAAGACCTCTAATAATGTATTCAGAATTAAGTGGTTGCCACTGACCATTCTGATTCTTGCTTCTTTATGTGCATTGGTGATTAATTGGACACAATAAGGTTCCTGATTAAGGTGTTCTCATTAAATTCTCAGATGAATTCCAGCCAACACTAATGAATGTGTTCAAGTGGAAGTAACAGAAATCCATTCCCAGATAGCTCATGCCTCAACTGAAGGTTATTAATAATATAATGTATTAATTTATCACATCATGTACAGTAAGCACAGGATTTGTGGGCCAGCCTCAGAGAATCTGAAAACAGATATTGTAAAGACATTCATAGCCAAAAGATCCCTTTCCACATTCATCTAATCTTTGCTTTGTTCTGCTTTATTGGAGAGAAAGAGACAGAGATAGAGATAGAGAGAGAAAGAGAGAAGAGAAAAGAAAGAGATAGACAAAGATAGAGAGACGAGAGACAGATAAAGAGAGAGAAAGAGAGACAGAGAAAAGACAAAGATATAGAGACAGAGATAGAGAGCGATGAGGAGACGAGAGAGAGAGAGAGAGAGAGAGAGAGAGAGAGAGCACATCCTCTTTTGTTCTCTGTCTCTAGGCTACTACCATCCACCTGCAAGGTAGTAATGAACTTAGATTTCTGAGCAGGGAGAATCTTCCAACCCTGCTTTGAGCAAGGATTTTACCAAACGCAATCCCTAATAGCTAAGAAGCTGGGATTATGGAGTATAGCATGACTCTTGCCACCTCAGGAGTTTCTTCTGGGGTGATTTCTCTGTGTAGTGGGAATAACAAGGGTGCATACCTTCCAAAGAATGTTTCGGGGATGAGGTGAGATTGTTTCCTCTATTTGGGCATGGTGTCTGGCACATAGTAAACATCAATTAAAGTGAGGTATTATTACTCTTGTTGCTGTTTGTCATGTAATTTCAATCTTTGTAAAGATATATTTTTTTCTGAAAACACTGGAACCATTTTAGGAAGTTAAGAATGAATGAAGCTTTTTCTGGAATAAACTTTTAAGCAAGTTTGGGAGTTAGAGGCTGAATGTACTCTCATTAGTAGAGTATCTATCAGTCTTGGAAACATAGCTTCCATAATTAAATTTGTTACACTCTTTTTTTATCATTCTATTGAAGCACAGCAGATGGGCAGAAGAGAAAGAAGAAAACTTATCATTACCAAGGATTAAAATGTATTCAAGCTAGCTACTTAGATGCCTCTCAACTTCTAATGAACAAAATAGGCATTAATAGTTATATAATCTTTGATGCCAGTTGATGTCTGTAGTTATTAAAGCAGTAATGAAAAGAAAGTCATCATAACTGTTACATGATTTTCCTACATTTTAATAGACATTTGCCTCTCTGAATAATTAAAGCATTCCCATTAAATTCTCAGATGAATAAGTTAATGCAAATGAGCATTTTGACTCAGTACACACTGTGGCTGAAAGTGTTTCAAAAGATTTTCTCTCTTTTTTTTTTTTTTTTAATTTGTTGTAGATTGGAAAATGCTGTGAAATTATGCAGTCATTTGATTGTGGTCTAAAAGTTCCAGCAAAATCAGTGGGATTTCTATATTAAAAAATAAATAGGCAGGCGTGGTGTGCACGCCTTTAATCCAGGATTTGGGAGGCAGAGGCAGAGGATCTCTGTGAGTTAAGAGCCAGCCTGGTCTACAGAGCGGTTCCAGGCCAGACTGGGCTATAGGGAGACCCGTCTCAATAACAAACAAACAAATAAATAAAAAAGCAAATAAAAATAGGCCAAGTGATGTTTAGGCAAACTAGATAAATGTTTTCACTGGCATATATTAATTATGCAAAATAACGGTTTCATTTGTGCAATCATGTACGCACTTCTCATGTAAACTAGGTCATTGTTGCCTCCTCTGCTGTGTCCCCTTCACTCTTGCTTGCTTTTCTTTCTGAACTCCTTTCTACTACTTCACATCCTTTGTTTATAAAATCAGAAATAGTTCTTAGTAACAAGATGATTGTGATTTGGGTCAGTTCAACCCACAGGTATTGATCAGGTCTCCTCTCTTGGGGTGCCTATGCGGGTTGGCTCTGTCTGGATACCTTTTCCCTCGCCTTCCCATTTCCGCTCAAGTGCTAAATTCCCAATGAAGCCTTCTGTAATCACCCTCTTAGAACTCACAGTCCAGAGCTGGAGAGCTGGGTTCAATGGTTAAGATCCTGTTGCAGAGGATCTAGTTCAGTTCTCAGTACCCACATTGGGCAGCTCAGTAATGGGCTTATCGCTCCAGCTCCAGGGGATCTGATGCTTTCCCATAGCCACGTTTACACTCGTGTGCACACAGCACACACATCATACATATATACATGTAATTAAAAGTAGAAATTAAAATTTCATTCCATCAACTCATTGCTCCCGGTCTCCCTCTCTTGCTCAGTTTTTCTAAGGAATTTATTTATTCTCATGTTGGTTAACTTATAATGTTCATTGTCTCTCCATGATATTTTAAATTTGTTTTCACAATCGTATCTTCATAGCCACAAACTATGCTAGGTATACAGTAGACTTTCAAAAATATCTCGCATGATAAATGGTATTTTTTCTTTTTTTAAAAAAGCAAACAACAAAGACCCAATTTACCAGCTTTTTTAAACCTAAGCACAACATTACATATTTAAACATTTGTCAGAACTGATGAAGTCATCAGCATTCATACACAACTAGAAGACATCCATTTATGGTAAACCAGAAATGTATTACCATTGATGCAGTCATAACTGTCATTACTAAACACGGAAAAATATTAAAATACTTGTGTAAAAGATTCCTCCTGGCAATGTTCACTTCACAGCAGGCTGACACTGGGGCTCACAGCAGCACGATTGAAGCAGTCCATGCTGGGTCAGGACAGTCTTCTCCCAGAACTACTCAGAGTCCAAGCCCGAATTCGAGTTATTATTTTTTAAAGCAAAGTGTATACAGACATTACAACAATTTTAAAGACAAAAAATTGGTCTTACTTGTGTGATCCCAATAACAAACTCAGAAGTCTATGACAAATAAGGGCTCCAATGAGCTGTTTATAAATACTTGAGATTAGGTACAGTTATACTCAAAGTCAAGTTCGTTTGAAATCTTCAAAGAAATGTTCCTGTTAATCCTCACATGGTGCTTGTTATTAACATTCTATTAAATGCGTGCATTGGATTACTTGTTATCCAAGCCAAGCAGCTGCCCCTTACTATTTATCATAAGGATCTTTAACTGGCCATCTTCTTCAACTTCTACTCTCTCTTGTCCACTCTCCACAATTCTCTTTGTAGTGATTTTCTGTCATTTACTATTTTAGTGGAAGTTGATGTTGATTTGAAGTTGCCCATCCCACTGCTACCAAATAACATCGAGGGGAACAAAGTGAGGCCCCTTGACCCAGTGACCTGATCGAAGTGAATTCTGTATCAAATGAAGGAAATCCACCTCCAAATGCTGAAATCCACGAAGGCAGAGAAAAATGAGCCCACACCTCGTTTCTGCTTCCTCAGGGCCCCCTTTGGTTCCCAAAATGTCATCAAATGGGATTTCAAAGAAGTCGAATGAAAATGTGACCCTTCCGCTAAAAAATTCCCTGAAAACATCATCTGGGTTGCGGAATGTGAAGCCAAACTCAAAGACTGTTAAAAATGGACTTTCACACTCCTCCTCCTCCACCAGCTACCCCTTCTTTGCTGTGTTTGCCATAGATGTCCCTCTTCTTAGCCTCTGACAACACCTTATGCCTTGGCTACTTGCTTGAATTTTCGCTTTGCTGCTCCTTTGTTCTCAGGATTTTTTGTTTGGAGTTTCGAGACAAGGTCCCCTAATGGTCCACAGCTGTCCTGGAACTCACTATGTAGACCAGGCTGGCCTTGAACTCACAGAGATCTGCCTGCCTCTCCCTGAGTGCTGGATTCCATGCCTGACCTGTGGCTGAGATCTGATCGAGGGTGCCCTTAATGTCGCCTGTTTCCGATACACCTTTTTTGATATCCTTGGGTGAGGTATGTTTCTGCACGCCTAGAAACTTCATAGTAATCCACCATGTTTTAACAGATTGTTGGAAACAAGTTCCAAGGACATGGCCGGCAGCAGGAGAAGGCGGGTGGCGGGTTTCCTCGAGGCTCCAGCAAGTCTGCGGTGGCAGTGGTGAAGATGTAATTTATTATGTGCTGTATATACACAAACATTTATATGGATAAGTCAATGGTGCTAAATATTTCATCATGCTTTTATAGCACTATTCTTTTTAGCTTTTAGCATGTTCATTTTGCAAATATTTTTCTGAGAAACTCCTTCTTTTTTTTATTTTTTTAGGATTTCATACACATGAGTATTGTCGTTGCTTGATTTCCATCCTTCCCAATCCCCCCAGCCATGTCCCTTGCCCCCTCCCCCTCCCCCAGTTTCTTGGTCCTTTTCTTTGCTCATTATCATTGCATATACATTAAAACACACAGACATAGGATACCCTCAGTCCACTTAGTGATGCTCATGTGTTTCTGTGTTTAGGGCTGCCCCTTGGGATTCTTACATAACCTCTTGGGGGAAATATACCGTGGAGAAAAGTTCTCTCTTCTCAGATCATTGATTATTGCCTCTCTTCAGTTGAGGTGGGGACCCCATAATGTTCCACCCACCCACCTTGATTGTCAACTGGTTTGCGTTCTTAAGCAGATCTTGTTTTAGCCTATCATGCTGTGGAGATTTCATTGAGTAACTTCCTAGGCCTGTCCTAAACCCATGAGAACATAGTAGCAGGTGTCTTGATCCTCTGGCTCTATTTCCCCTCCTTTCTACAGTGCTCCCCAAACCTTAGGTACAGAGGGTATGTTGTTAGATATGTCACGTAGGGCTGTGGCACCTCACAGTTGCCTATTCTGTGCATTTGAGCAGCTGTGCAACTTGTACTAGTCTCCATCTGTTGCAAAAAGAAGTTTCTTCTCATGAGTGGCAAGAGCTACACTTCACCTTGAAATATAAGTAGACTTATGTTAGACTATGGTAAGAAATAGTATATTGGTCTAGGAAAGTGACAGTAGTAGTTATTCTCCTCTAAGGGTATCCCTCTCAACTGTGTCATGTGCTGTGTTTACGATACCATGCATGATTTACCTCCTGTTGAGTGAACTTTAAGTCCACTAAGATAGTGTTGCTTATTTCCAAGGTGAAAATGCCTCTATTGGAGCAATAGAAATTATTTGCTGGGTCTGGTTTGTATTGGTGATTTTAGACAGGTTAGGATGGGTAGGATCACTGATTGGTTTCCTTCCCTGGCAGCTTGTGTCTTATCTTCTCATACTTATGGTGAGCAGCCTTCAGGGAAGGGAAGCAGCCAGCGCCTTCTCTAGCTCGATTGGCTCCCAAAGTCTCCTGATATCAAAGTAGTTTTGTTCGTTCAGAAATAGGGTCTTTCCCTGCAAGTTGAGGGAGGCCTATCAAAGTTTTACAATAGGCCCTGTATTATCATGGGGATCCTTTGTGGAAATACCCGAACACTGAAATACTGACCTCGACTGATCAACAACCAAAGGAAGTTTTCCCCATGCGTGACACGTGATTTTTTGTTACATAGCCATCAGCATATACAAAAGAAAAGGTTAGACTTAAGTTTATCTCCGCGTGTATTAACGTAGATCGTCTCCCCTGTCGCTATTAGGGATTTCATCCTTCACACACCACTTTAAGGGGTTATCTCTTTCTCTCATCTTAAACATCCCTCCCTCTTCCAGGGGTATAAATCTATAAGTCCATTATATTCCCCTTGTCCTCATTTTCCACTTCCCGCCCTCCTAATGAAAAAGTTATGCCTTGTTCCCTGTTTCGTCTCCATTTCCCCTCTTGTTCTCTTGCAGGTTTCGATATCCTCTCATACGTATTCACTTCTCACTCCAAGGCCTGGCCTGGGAATTTTTCAGATCTTTTCCTGAACATTCCTTAGGTGATATATCAGGAAATTATATCACTCACATTTCTACTAAGGAATGTTGGTAGCTAGGTACTCCACAGAGTTGAGAAAGAACAATGGCTCATTCCCTTTTGCTTTTCAGAGTACATGGGGTTGGCCACTTAATATACGTTTCAGCCATGCCACTTAATCTGCAACCGATTCTCACTACTCAGTTTCATTACACTGCTCAAAGTCCCAGAAAGGTTATTGTCCATTTTAGGGTATCAGATCAGAGCACTCGATGATGTAAGCACATATTATTTTTCTAATATCCATTGTCCATCAAGTGTTGGGTACACCCTCCTCGCCGGCTTGATTCATTTTGCGTATGCTCAAGTTGAGAAAGAGAGCAAGCCATAAGAAACATGCGTTCCTGCCAGCAAATACTTTACTCATTGTAGAATAGGAGTCTGCGCGGGCGTGGTGGTGCACGCCTTTTAATCCTAGCACGTTGGAGGCATGAGGCAGCGTCGGACATCTTTGTTTTTTGTGTTCAACAGTTTGTTTATGAGAGTGAGTTCCAGGACAGCTGGGGCTACAGGAAGAGCACCTGTCTCGAAAAAAACAAAAAAAAAAAAAAAAAAAAAAAGATATTGATTCCGTGAGGGTATGCCCAAGGAATGATTATACTGGAAGGCATGATGGGAGAGACATCGATCGATTTTTAGGTTATTTATTATTCATTTATTTTAGTTTATTTATAAGTTAAATTTATTATACTTTAGTATATTTATTTTTATTTTTATGGTGCAGGGTCCCCTTAGTGTCCAGCTGGCGCTTGAGGAGACTCAATTCGTGAACCAGTAGTTGGCCCTTGAACTCAACCGAGATTCTGCCTGACCCTCTTGCCACCCAATGCTGGGAACATTAAAAGGATATGTGTGCCAACGCCGAATGACCATGCTTTGACAGCTATATAGTTTTTTTTTTTTTTATTTTTTGTCTTTTTTAACAGGAATGATTTATCCATGGTTGTGCTGCCCTGTATGGCCCAGCTTGTCCGTGATACTTCCCTTCTAGTAGACCAGCTTGTGCCTTGAACTCACAAAGATCCGCCTGCCTCTGACTCCCATTACTGAGATTAAAGCTGGCATCACCATACGCCCGGCAAAAAATGTTTTTAGTTTTTTTTTTTTACGCCACTCTCCACACTATAATTATTTCTACAGTGGGGTGCAACAGTTTCTGCAAGCCCACCGAGCGCGAAGAGGATTCTAGATTTCCCAATCATCCTGCCAGCATTTGTCGATTTTTTTCTTGATCTAGCCATTCTGATGAGGGTAAAGATGTAAATTTTTTTTTTATTAAATTTATTTTTTTTTTTTTTCCTTTTTATTTAATATTTGTATTAAAAAAATTTTTTTATTAATTAATTTTATTTATGTTCTTGTTATGTGTATGATGTATAGTCTGCATCGCAAGTTTAGGCACTGTGTCATGCAATGCCTGGAGGTAGGAAGAGGGTGTCGGATTCCCCTGGAACTGGAGTTCTCCTGGAATTGGAGTTTTCAAGACGGTTCTTGGCCGCCATGTGGGTGCTGGGGATCGAAACCCGGGTCCTCTGCTAAGAGCGTGGCACTCTTAACCTGCAGGCCATCTCTCCACCCTTGGAATATTTTTTAAGGAATTGTTTCTTAGTATCTTTCTTTTTGTGAGAATCTCTGTTCAAATCTATAGCCACTTTTTATTTATTTGTTTATTAATGATTTTTATTGAACTTTTTATGTGTTTCATAGGTAATTTTCCATCATCAAGTCTTAAGTCACAACTTAATGATGGATTCTCCCTCTGCCCCCCCTGATGCCCACCTTGTCTTCAGAGTCCGCTTGCCAAATTAAGTCTCCCTCAGCTCCCAAGACCGGCCCGTGACTCTAGTTAGTTATGCCTACCGCATACTCTTTAGTATAAAGAAGGCATAGGTCTTTCTCACTGACACACTACTGCCAAAGTGTTTTTCAGCCAAGGTTGGGCTCGCTACCCTTCTTCTGCAGTTCTGTGCTAGTTAGTTTGTCGATAGATGTGATCTTTCAGCATCTCTTTTGCAGCCTCATACCAATGCCTGTGTACACGATTACATAAGCTGGTGTTTCCGGAACGTTTGGAGTTCATTTCTGTTTTGGTTTGGCATCATCTTGCATCTATTTCATCCGATTTCTACTCTGATTTTTATTATTTCTTCGTGTCCTCAAATGGGTTTTTGGTGTTATTCTTGTTTTTCTAGATTTTTGTGAGTTGTATATCATGAAGTCATTTTATAGTTGCACACTCTTTCAAGAAAAAATTTTTTTTTTAAAGTCATTGTTAGTGTTCTTTTTTGAGACGGGTCTCCTCTGTAACCCCAAGCTGGCTCCGTCACTAATTCTACTATGATATGACCAGGCGCCCTCTGAATCATTACGAGATCTGCACGCTGCTCCTCTGCCTGGCACGATGCTACCTCGTGCTTTATGCGAGGCGCACACCAACCCTGTTGTGTCAAGATTGCTTTTCTTTTCTTTCTGAGGACAGGTGCTCAGCATGGGCCCTGGATCACCCCTGTTAGATCGAGGCTGGCTTTGAACTTACAGAGATCTGCCTGGCTCTGGCTTCCCAAGTTTCTGAGAATTAAAGGTAGTGGCCACCAACATTCCGGCGATTAAGACAGTTCTTACTGCTCATGTGTGGAGTGCCGAGAATACAACACTGGGTTTTGTAGTGTTATGAACTTCTCTCTTAAGACTGCTTTTTTTTTTTTTTTTAGTTTGTTTGTATGTTTTTTCATTTTTTAGTTCCAGAAATTCATTTATTTCTTCTTGATTTCTCTTCTGAACATCATCATCATTCCAGATGTGGTGTTATTAAAGCTCCCATTAATCATGTTAGTACTAGGTGGATCTTTTTTGTTGTTTAATTTTTAGCTGATTGCCATTGCAGTACCAGATTCGAGTAACATGGGTCAATTAAGTATTTGTTGAAGTAGTGATTGTGCCCAGCTCTGGAGTCTGTTTTTTGAAGAAGCACGCGATGGACTACTAACAGAATGTGCATTCACGTTTGTTACCTTGGGTAGAATATCCCTGTATGTATCGTCTTAGTCCTTTTCTATTATCATTTAATCATTTAATTCAGATGCTTCTCATTTATTNTTCCTAAATCAGACAGCAGCTGCACAAGAAATAAGATCGACAATTGACAAATGGGACCTCATTAAACTCAAAAGCTTCTGTACATCAAAGGAAGCAATAAAGGAAGTGAGGAGAAGACCCACAGAGTGGGAGGAAACCTTCACAGCAGATACATCTGACAAAGCATTAATTTCCAGAGTATACAAGCTACTCAAAAAACAAAGAAGAAAGAAAACAAATGAATCACTCAAAAGATGGAGCAAAGATCTGAATAGAGACTTCACAGAGTAGGAACTAGAGATGGCTGAGAAACACCTGAAGAAGTGTTCAACATCGCTAATAATTAAGAAAATGCAAATTAAAACCAATTTAAGATACCATCTTACTCCAATAAGACTGGCTAGGATCAGGAAAACAAATGCTGCCAAGTGCTGGAGAGGTTGTGGGGAAAGGGGAACACTCATCCATTGCTGGTGGGAATGTAAACTTGTACAGCCACTATGGAAAGCAGTGTGGAGAACCCTTAGAAGACTCAAATTGAGTCTGCCATTTGACCCAGTGATACCACTCCTGGGTGTATACCCAAAAGACTCATCTTACTGCAGAGATACATGCACCACTATATTTATTGCAGCTCTATTCACAATAGCAAAAAGCTGGAACCAACCCAAATGCCTCTCAACTGACGAGTGGATAGAGAAAATGTGGTATATGTACACAATGGAATTCTATGCAGCGGTAAAGAAAGACAACATCATGAACTTTGCAGGTAAATGGATGGAGCTAGAAGACATCATGTTAAGTGAAATAACACAGTCCCAGAAAAACAAAACGACAAATGGTATCTCTCATATGTGGATGCTAGTACCAATAACCCAGTTATAAATATTTCTTGTGGAGAGGGATGCATATTAAAAGAACAACAACAGAAAGATTGCATCAGAGAACTAACTGAAATGGTGACTTGGGAAGGGTGTGAGGGGCGGTAAGTGTGTATATTCGATTAATGCATATTTAATTGACATGAGTTCAACAAGTATCCAGTTTTGCCCAGACTCTGCAGGTTACATGGTGTTTTAGGACTTAATAAAAGTAAATATGTGTATATTAAACAACATTGGTTTAAAGGCTCTGATTAAAACGGTAATGTATCTGAGTTAATTGGAGATATAAATTGCTGGTGTCCACATTTGTTTTAATTAAAATCTGTATAACAGTAACTTTGGGATTGGCATATACAAATGTTCTCGATAATTTTGCTGTTGTACAGTATCACCTTGTAGCAATCTCTTTCACCTGTAGGATGATTTAACTTAGAAGCTGGGTTTGCTTCCCAAGTTGGTCATGTGCAGTCACCCAAAACAGTATGGGTGAGTTTGATGAAATCTGTGCCTTGATTCCACCCTATAGGTATGTGTAATACGGCTGGTTTTTTGAAACTCATGGGTCAAAAAACAAACACCTAAAATAAAAAAGGGTAATACAGATAGATGTGAAAACTTTTTGTCAATAAACCTTGCAATTCAAATCTTGGAACTAGCTACGGGAAGGGATCTGTATATTCCCATGGGCCAGAATGTCACCAACTTATTGGCTGAGAAAGAAAATACAGCTTTGCAGTGAGTAGGATGTACCAGAAAGTGCCAGCAGAAGGATTTACTCCTCTGGGCATCGAAGGGAAGAAAAGCCTCAGATTGCTGCAGACATCAGGCCCCTCTGTGGATCCTACTAGTAACAACTATTTTTAATGAGTCCTAATGAAGCTTACTTTCTAGGTGCCACAAAGGTTTTAATACGAGAAACTTTCTTAACTCTCCCCATAGAACAAGGAGAAATATGATGATGATGAGGTCGTTCTCCAGCTGTAGATTGGAGCCAACTGTTATAGAGGTAATCTCTTGTAAAACCGGTAAAATTGCCTTCTTTAATTGTCTAATAGACATAGAAACTCTGAAAAGGATTATTCTCTATTCGGAACCAGATATAAGGCTAAAGTCTCCTTAAGCTATGCACTTAAGCAAAATATATTAATACAGGAGCTCTGACATCAACAATGGATTATTCTACCAAGGAGATGTTGGCCAAAGGATCCAAGCCCCCACAAAAGGTAAAGGCTCCTTGCCTCCAAACTGGGATACCTGCAAGAAGAGAGGCAATAAGGCCCTGCTGTTGAAGACCTGATGTAAACATGGGAAAAATGTATGGAGACCACACTTGCAAATATACAGATGGTCTCTGGAATGCCAGATAGTGTTACCAAAGGCCACTAAACCAATATATTTTATCTTTAAACACAATTATACTAGCCTATCTCCTATAAGTTTACATATTACTCAGACCTTTTATTGCTGTGGCAAATACTGACCTAAACAACTTATAGGGAAGGAGTTTTTGTAATTATTTAAATTGAATTTCTGTTGATTTAATACAGGAAATCTTATTCATCTTTATATACTCTTTTCCATTGGAACCCACCCACTGGAATTCATCATGCTGTCATTTGTGTTAAGGCCTATCAAGTCAAGTTAGTGTCCCTGGACACTCAGTGCAAGGTCATCCACTGGGGTCTAGTCAGCCTGTCTAGAGTCCTTCTCCTTAAAAAGATCACTGTTTCTCACTCAGCAGTAATCAGCTGCCAATAATTCTTTGACTAAGATTGGAGCCTGTTGTCCATTTCCATATTTCCGTGAAGAATTTTTCTCTGCTTGTTTGCATGTGTCTTGTGCATGCTGACACCATTGCTATAGGTTCATATTAGCAAGGTCCTAGGAGCCGGCAGGACTCTATTTCCATATGGTCATGCACCTCCTCCCTGGCTCTTATAATCTTTCTACCTCCTCTTCTGAAATGATCCCTGAGCCCTGGATGGGTGGAGTTTAGTATAAGAGTCCTGTCCAAGCACCCAAAGTCTGGAGGCTCTTGTTCTGTACTCTTTGGCTATTTGTGACATTTTGTGATCCTGGCCCTCTGTTGCATTAGGGAGCTTCATTGATGAGAACTGAGAGATGCATTAGTGTTCTCTTTATCCCTTGTTCTATGTTCCATGAGACTTAGCTTCAGAGGCTGCATTGTAGATGTGCCATTTAGGCTTGAGCAATTCATAGAGAATCTCTGTGTATGACCAGTCGTGGAACTCTGTACTAGTCTTCAGTATGAAAGAAGCTTCTTTGGTGATGTGATGACTTGGATACTTGTCTGTAAATATAAGGATCCATATTTTTCACATAGTAAGAAATTACATTGCTCTAGGGATATGATAGCCGCGGGGTTTTCTCTAAGATCTATGACCTTTCCAGCCATGCATTTTTGGCTATGTTTACAGGACCACACATGAATTTTCTGCCATTGAGTGGGCTTTAAGTCCAATTAGAAAGCGGTAGATTACCCTCAAGATAAAAGTGCTACTACTGCACCATTTTTTTTTCCTGTGCCATAATTGATGTGGTTATTAGGACTTAAATCTGGGGTTGGACATTGATCGATGTTCTCTCTTAGCAGCTTGTGTAGTGCTCTCTAAAGCTATGGTGGACAGGAAACAGGGGGGAACGGACTGGAGACCAGTAAAACCTTCAAAAACATGCCCCGTCCCAGTATCTACTTCTCCAACAGTCTCCACCTCCCAAAATGCTGAAACCGTCTGGATATCACATGTTCGACACACCACCATTTGGGAACATTTCATATTAAAACCATAAAGTAACCTCAGCAGGTTGTCGTGTGTGTGTGTGTGTGTGTGTGTGTGTGTGTGTGTATCTCAGTAGCTCCAGTCAGCTTAAAACTTGCTCTGTAGACCAGCCTGACCCTGTTCTCATAAGAGATCCTGCTTCCTCTGCCTTTCAAGTGCTGGGATTAAAGGAATGGGCCAAAATGTCTGGCTAAACTGTTAGCTTTTAAACTCTAGGCATAGAGGGGGGTGGTGACACACACCTTTAATCCCAGCACTTGGGAGGCAGAGAAGGGTGGATCTCTATGTAGACCAGGCCAGCCTGGTCTACATAGAGAGTTCCAGGCCAGCCGGGGCTTCAGGGAGACCCTGTCTTAAAAAGACAAAAAAAAAAAAAAAAAAAAAAAAAAAAAAAACCCACAAAAAACTCTAGGCATGATCTTTTGAGGTGTTGCCTTTATCTTTAAAGTTTTTCTCTGAAACTCTTTTTCCACTATTAATTTTCTACTACCCTTAGACTTTCCTGCCAATTTTTTGTTTGTCATATAAAGCTCCAAATCTAACCTAAAGTTCAGAGGAAGGTGTGAGAGTCAAGCTGCATGCATTTCAAAGGAAAATACCCATATTTATTTCTACCTGGGAGTCTTGCTTGAGGCATATTCAGAACCTAGTTTTAGTATTTAATTAACTATTCCAGCTTTAAAAGAGGATTTAAGGAGATGCTTCAAGAAAATGTGTACAATATAGGTGACTTTAATTCCTGCCCTATAACTTTAGGCATCAACGTAATGAAATTTTATTTTGGAGGTGAGAAAATGTTAATATTTTACTATGCCGCTTTTACTGCTGAAAATATTGTGTTAAGTTAAACACCTTTAAACAGCTGCTGAAATACAGCTATCAGAAAGTAGAATCTCATGTAATTAGGGAAGATGAATGGACATCTCCGGAGGCACAATGAAACAATGGCCAAAGAAAGATGAACTCTAGAGATGGGCAGATGTAGGTTTCAGTACCACTGTCTTGGGCTGGGCAATGTGCTCCTTGACTGGCACAGATGAGGCCCTGGCTTCAATCCCCAACCTAGTAAATAAAGCAAACTGCAAAACCAATTTCTTTGCTGTGCATTTGCTGTTTGAATATTGACAAGTGCACAGCCTCTCCAGCTCCTGGAAATAAGACTAAGGAGAAAGAGAAAATTAATTGGTCAAGAACTTCTCAAGAGTCCACTCTATGCCAGCTATTGATTCAGACATACTTAGTCTGCCCACCTAGAATTTATACTCCATCAAGAAGGCAGATGGGGAATGAATTAGAAAGAATTATTTTATAGTTTCATGGGAAACTAAATAATGCAGTGAGATGAAAACTAATGTATGAGAGAGTGTGCATGGGAAACCCTGCATGTTATGTGTGCATGGGAAGAACATGCAAACACACACACAGATATGAGAGAGAAAGTATGACAGAAAATATGTTGATGATGAAATCCTTTTAAGTTAGATGTAGCCAAAATCTCTAAACAACAGAATGGTCACTCAAATGATTATTAGTGATTAATATCATGCTTGCTTATGTTAATGCCTTTTAAAAGGAGTTCAGCATTATTGCTGAGATAGTGATTTGAATGTGAGAACTACTATGAACAGATAGATAAGACCTCTAATAATGTATTCAGAATTAAGTGGTTGCCACTGACCATTCTGATTCTTGCTTCTTTATGTGCATTGGTGATTAATTGGACACAATAAGGTTCCTGATTAAGGTGTTCTCATTAAATTCTCAGATGAATTCCAGCCAACACTAATGAATGTGTTCAAGTGGAAGTAACAGAAATCCATTCCCAGATAGCTCATGCCTCAACTTGAAGGTTATTAATAATATAATGTATTATTATATACACATATGTACAGTAAGCACAGGATTTGTGGGCCAGCCTCAGAGAATCTGAAAACAGATATTGTAAAGACATTCATAGCCAAAAGATCCCTTTCCACATTCATCTAATCTTTGCTTTGTTCTGCTTTATTGGAGAGAAAGAGACAGAGATAGAGATAGAGAGAGAAAGAGAGAGAGAGAAAGAAAGAGATAGACAAAGATAGAGAGACAGAGACAGATAAAGAGAGAGAAAGAGAGACAGAGATAGACAAAGATATAGAGACAGAGAGAGAGCGAGAGAGCGAGAGAGAGAGAGAGAGAGAGAGAGAGAGAGAGAGCACCATCCTCTGTTTCTCTGTCTCTAGGCTACTACCATCCACCTGCAGGTAGTAATGAACTTAGATTTCTGAGCAGGGAGAATCTTCCAACCCTGCTTTGAGCAAGGATTTTACCAAACGCAATCCCTAATAGCTAAGAAGCTGGGATTATGGAGTATAGCATGACTCTTGCCACCTCAGGAGTTTCTTCTGGGGTGATTTCTCTGTGTAGTGGGAATAACAAGGGTGCATACCTTCCAAAGAATGTTTCGGGGATGAGGTGAGATTGTTTCCTCTATTTGGGCATGGTGTCTGGCACATAGTAAACATCAATTAAAGTGAGGTATTATTACTCTTGTTGCTGTTTGTCATGTAATTTCAATCTTTGTAAAGATATATTTTTTTTCTGAAAAACACTGGAACCATTTTAGGAAGTTAAGAATGAATGAAGCTTTTTCTGGAATAAACTTTTAAGCAAGTTTGGGAGTTAGAGGCTGAATGTACTCTCATTAGTAGAGTATCTATCAGTCTTGGAAACATAGCTTCCATAATTAAATTTGTTACACTCTTTTTTTATCATTCTATTGAAGCACAGCAGATGGGCAGAAGAGAAAGAAGAAAACTTATCATTACCAAGGATTAAAATGTATTCAAGCTAGCTACTTAGATGCCTCTCAACTTCTAATGAACAAAATAGGCATTAATAGTTATATAATCTTTGATGCCAGTTGATGTCTGTAGTTATTAAAGCAGTAATGAAAAGAAAGTCATCATAACTGTTACATGATTTTCCTACATTTTAATAGACATTTGCCTCTCTGAATAATTAAAGCATTCCCATTAAATTCTCAGATGAATAAGTTAATGCAAATGAGCATTTTTGACTCAGTACACACTGTGGCTGAAAGTGTTTCAAAAGATTTTCTCTCTTTTTTTTTTTTTTTTTAATTTTTTGGTAGATTGGAAAATGCTGTGAAATTATGCAGTCATTTGATTGTGGTCTAAAAGTTCCAGCAAAATCAGTGGGATTTCTATATTAAAAAATAAATAGGCAGGCGTGGTGTTGCACGCCTTTAATCCTAGGATTTGGGAGGCAGAGGCAGGAGGATCTCTGTGAGTTCAAGGCCAGCCTGGTCTACAGAGCGAGTTCCAGGCCAGCTGGGGCTATAGGGAGACCCTGTCTCAATAACAAACAAACAAACAAATAAAAAACAAATAAAAATAGGCCAAGTGATGTTTAGGCAACTAGATAAAAATGTTTTCACTGGCATATATTAATTATGCAAAATAACGTGTTTCATTGTGACAATTCATGTACGCACCTCATGTACTTCAGTCTTGTTGGCCTCCTCTGCTGTTTCCCCTTCATCTCTTGCTTTTCTTTTTCTTTCCTGAACTCCTTTCTACTTTCACATCCTTTGTTTATAAAATCAGAAATAGTTCTTAGTAACAAGATGATTGTGATTTGGGTCAGTTCAACCCACAGGTATTGATCAGGTCTCCTCTCTTGGGGTGCCTATGCGGGTTGGCTCTGTCTGGATACCTTTTCCCTCGCCTTCCCATTTCCGCTCAAGTGCTAAATTCCCAATGAAGCCTTCTGTAATCACCCTCTTAGAACTCACAGTCCAGAGCTGGAGAGCTGGTTCAATGGTTAAGATCCTGTTGCAGAGGAATCTAGTTCAGTTCTCAGTACCCACATTGGGCAGCTCAGTATGGCTTATAGCTCCAGCTCCAGGGGATCTGATGCTTTCCCATAGCCACGTTACACTCGTGTGCACACAAGCACACACATACATACATATATACATGTAATTAAAAGTAGAAATTAAAATTTCATTCCATCAACTCATTGCTCCCGGTCTCCCTCTCTTGCTCAGTTTTTCTAAGGAATTTATTTATTCTCATGTTGGTTAACTTATAATGTTCATTGTCTCTCCATGATATTTTAAATTTGTTTTCACAATCGTATCTTCATAGCCACAAACTATGCTAGGTATACAGTAGACTTTCAAAAATATCTCGCATGATAAAGATGTATTTTTTCTTTTTTTAAAAAGCAAACAACAAAGACCCAATTTACCAGCTTTTTTAAACCTAAGCACAACATTACATATTTAAACATTTGTCAGAACTGATGAAGTCATCAGCATTCATACACAACTAGAAGACATCCATTTATGGTAAACCAGAAATGTATTACCATTGATGCAGTCATAACTGTCATTACTAAACACGGAAAAATATTAAAATACTTGTGTAAAAGATTCCTCCTGGCAATGTTCACTTCACAGCAGGCTGACACTGGGGCTCACAGCAGCACGATTGAAGCAGTCCATGCTGGGGTCAGGACAGTCTTCTCCCAGAACTACTCAGAGTCACAAGCGCACTTCGAGTTATTATTTTTTTAAAGCAAAGTGTATACAGACATTACAACAATTTTAAAGACAAAAAAATGGTCTTACTGTGTGATCCCAATAACAAACTCAGAAGTCTATGACAAATAAGGGCTCCAATGAGCTGTTTATAAATACTTGAGATTAGGTACAGTTATACTCAAAGTCAAGTTCGTTTGAAATCTTCAAAGAAATGTTCCTGTTAATCCTCACACGGTGCTTGTTATTAACATTCTATTAAATGCGTGCATTGGATTACTTGTTATCCAAGCCAAGCAGCTGCCCCTTACTATTTATCGATAAGGACTTTAACTGGCCATCTTCTTCAACTTCTACTCTCTCTTGTCCATTCTCCACAATTCTCTTTGTAGTGATTTTCTGTCATTTACTATTTTAGTGGAAGTTGATGTTGATTTGAAGTTGCCCATCCCACTGCTACCAAATAACATCGAGGGGAACAAAGTGAGGCCCCTTGACCCAGTGACCTGATCGAAGTGAATTCTGTATCAAATGAAGGAAATCCACCTCCAAATGTCAGAAATCCACAGAAGGTAGAGAAAAATGAGCCCACACCTCGGTTTCTGCTTCCTCAGGGCCCCCTTTGGTTCCCAAAATGTCATCAAATGGGATTTCAAAGAAGTCGAATGAAAATGTGACCCTTCCGCTAAAAAATTCCCTGAAAACATCATCTGGGTTGCGGAATGTGAAGCCAAACTCAAATAGACTGTTAAAATGACTTTCACCTCCTCCTCCTCCACCAGCTACCCCTTCTTTGCTGTGTTTGCCATAGATGTCCCTCTTCTTAGCCTCTGACAACACCTTATGCCTTGGCTACTTGCTTGAATTTTCGCTTTGCTGCTCCTTTGTTCTCAGGATTTTTTGTTTGGAGTTTTCGAGACAAGGTCCCCCTATGGTCCCAGCTGTCCTGGAACTCACTATGTAGACCAGGCTGGCCTTGAACTCACAGAGATCTGCCTGCCTCTGCCTCCTGAGTGCTGGGATTCCATGACCTGACCTGTGCTGAGGATTCTTATCCGGGTGCCACTTAATGTCTGTTTCCCATACACCTTTTTTATATCCTTGGGTGAGGTATGTTTCTGCAGGCCTAGAACTTCATAGTAATCCACCATGTTTTAACAGATTGTTGGAACAAGTCCAAGGACATGGCCGGCAGCAGGAGAAGGCGGGTGGCGGGTTTCCTCGAGGCTCCAGCAAGTCTGCGGTGGCAGTGGTGAAGATGTAATTTATATGTGCTGTATATACACACATTTATATGGATAAGTCAATGGTGCTAAATATTTCATCATGCTTTTATAGCACTATTCTTTTTAGATTTTAGATGTTCATTTTGCAAATATTTTCTGAGAACTCTCTTCTTTTTTATTTTATTTTTAGGATTTCATACATGAGTATTGTCGTTGCTTGATTTCCATCCTTCCCAATCCCCCCAGCCATGTCCCTTGCCCCCTCCCCCAGTTTCTTGTCCTTTTCTTTGCTCATTATCATTGCATATACATTAAAACACACAGACATAGGATACCCTCAGTCCACTTAGTGATGCTCATGTGTTTCTGTGTTTAGGGCTGCCCACTTGGGATTCTTACATAACCTCTTGGGGAAATAATACCTGGAGAAAAACGATTCTCTCTTCCTCCAGATCCATTGATTATTGCCTCTCTTCAGTTGAGGTGGGACCCCATAATGTTCCACCCACCCACCTTGATGTGTCAACTGGTTTGGTTCTTAAGCAGATCTTGTTAGCCTATCATGCTGTGGAGATTTCATTGATGTAGCTTCCCTGTCCTGTCCTAAACACATGAACTAGTAGCAGGTGTCTTGATCCTCTGGCTCTATTTCCCCTCCTCTTCTACAGTGCTCCCCAAACCTTAGGTACAGAGGTTATGTTGTAGATATGTCACTTAGGGCTGGGCACCTCACAGTTGCCTATTCTGTGCATTTGAGCAGCTGTGCAACTTTGTACTAGTCTCCATCTGTTGCAAAAAGAAGTTTCTTCTATGAGTGGCAAGAGCTACACTTATCTATAAATATAAGTAGACCTATTTAGACTATGGTAAGAAATTATATTGGTCTAGGGAAGTGACAGAGTAGGTTTTTCTCTAGGGTCTATGTACTTGGCTGTGTTTACAATACCATGCATGATTTACCTCCTGTTGAGTGAACTTTAAGTCCACTAAGATAGTGTTGCTTATTTCCAAGGTGAAAATGCCTCTATTGGAGCAATAGAAATTATTTGCTGGTCTGGTGATTGGTGATTGTTGCAGGGATTCAGCTGGGTAGGATCACTGATTGGTTTCCTTCCCTGGCAGCTTGTGTCTTATCTTCTCATACTATGGTGAGCAGCCTTCAGGGAGGAAGCAGCCAGGCCATTTCTAGCTCGATTGCTCCAAGTCCTATATCAAAAGTATGTTGTTTCTTTAGAACTAGGGTCTTTCCTTCAAGTTCTGGGAGGCTATCAAGTGTTTTAACAATAGCCTGTATTATCTGGGGAGTCCTTTGGAATACCCTGATCAACACTTTGGAATACCCTGATCAACAACCCAAAGGGAGTTTTCCCATGCGTGACACTGATTTTTGTTAAATAGCCATCAGCTATACAAATGAAATTAGACTTATATTATATGTGTATTTAAGTAGACTTATTAAATTTAAGTTTCCACACCATTTAAGGGTTATCTCTTTTCCTCTCCTCCCTTTATAACATTCCCTCCTCCCTTCCCAAGTAAAAGTACCCTTGTCCCTTTTCTTATTTCCCCCTTGATACTCTTATTTCCGACTATCCCTCTCTCTTGAGTTCCTTCTTCTTTTCCCCCATGGCTGATTTCCATTTTCCTGACTCTTGTGATTATATCAGGATATATACTCACATCTAAGAAGTTGTAGCTAGGCTCCACAAGTGAGAAAGAACATGCCTTCCTTGCTTTTCAGAGTCTGGGTTGGCTCACTTAATATAACAGTTTCTAGCTCCATCCACTTACCTGCAAATTTCATGATTTCATTTTTCATTACTGCTAAGTAGAATACCATAGTGTAAATGTACCATATTTTCAATATCCATTTCATCAGTTGAGGGACACTTCGGTTGATTCTATTTGCTAGCTATTGTGAAGAGAGCAGCCATAAACATGGCTGAGCAAATATCTTTACAGTAGAATAGTGAGTCCTGCCGGGCGTGGTGGTGCACGCCTTTAATCCTAGCACTTGGGAGGCAGAGGCAGGCGGATCTTTGTGAGTTCAAGGCCAGCCTGGTCTATGGAGTGAGTTCCAGGACAGCTGGGGCTACAGGGAGACCCTGTCTCGAAAAGACAAGACAAAAAAAAAAAAAAAAAAAAAGAATATTGAGTCCTTTGGGTGTATGCCAAGGAATGATATAGCTGGAGCATATGGTAGGTCTAGTTTTAGGTATTTATTTATTTATTTATTTATTATATTTATTATTTATTTATTTTATTTATTTTTGTTATTTTTTTTTTTTTTTTTTTTAGTTCCAGCTGGCCTGGAGCTCAATATGTAGACCAGGTTGGCCTTGAACTCACAGAGATCTGCCTCCCTCTGCCTCCCAAGTGCTGGGATTAAAGGTGTGTGCCACCATGCCAGGCTTCAGCTTTAGTTTTTTTTTTTTTTTTTTTGTCTTTTTGAGACAGGGTCTCCCTGTAGCCCCAGCTGTCCTGGAACTCACTCTGTAGACCAGGCTGCCTTGAACTCACAAAGATCCGCCTGCCTCTGCCTCCCAAGTGCTAGGATTAAAGGCGTGCGCCACCACGCCCGGCTTAGTTTTAGTTTTTTTTTAAGCCACTCTCCACACTGATTTCTACAGTGGGGGGTGCAACAGTTTGCAAGCCCACCAGCGGCGAATGAGGATTCAGATTTTCCACATCCTTGCCAGCATTTGTTGTCATTGTTTTCTTGATCTTAGCCATTCTGATTGGGGTAAGATTAATCTTAAACTAATTTTAATTTGCATTTCCCTAATTGCTAAGATTTGAATATTTAAAAAAATTTTTTATTAATTAATTTTATTTATTTCTGTATGTGTATGAAATACTTCTGCATGCAAGTTTGTCACCTGTGTCATGCATGCCTCGGAGGTAAGAAGAGGTGTCGGATTCCCCTGGAACTGGAGTTCTCCTGGAATTGGAGTTTCAGACGGTTCTTGGCCGCCATGTGGGTGCTGGGGATCGAACCCGGGTCCTCTGCAAGAGCGGTGGCACTCTTAACCGCTAGGCCATCTCTCCAGCCCCTTGAATATTTTTAAAGGAATTTTTTAGCCATTTTTTCTTGTGAGAGCTCTGTTCAAATCTATAGCCACTTTTTATTTATTTGTTTATTATATTATTTTTTATTGAACTTTTATTGTGTTTCATAGGTAATTTTCCATCAGTCAGTCTTAATCACAACTATATCTGATTCTCCCTTGCCCCCCCCTTCTGTCAGAGTCCTCTGTGCCAAATTAGTCTCCCTCTCACTCCTCAACCGCCCTGAGCTCTAGTTAGCCTACCCATAGTCTCTTTTGTAAAGAAGGCTAGGTCTTCTCACCTGACCACCATCTACTGCCAATGTTTTCTCAGCCAAGGTTGGGCTCTGCTACCCATTTCTGCAGTTCTGTGCTGAGTTTTGTCTAGATGAGCTTTCATGCATCTTGTGCATGCTCATACCAATGCTGTAGATTCATATGAACTGGTTCCCAGGAACTTGGAGGTTCATTTCTGTTGGTTTTGCATCACCTTGCATCTATTTCATTGATTTATCTACGATTTTTATTATTTCTTCTTTGTCTTCTGGGTTTGGTTTATTCTGTTTTCTAGATTTTTTGAGTTGTATCATGAAGTCATTTATTTTGCACTCTTCTGAAAAAAATTTTTTTTTTAAAGTCTTTTTAGTCTTTTTTGAGACAGGGTCTCTGTAACCCCAGCTGGCCTGCAACTAATTCACTTATGGTAGACCAGGCTGCCCTGAACTCATAGAGATCTGCCTGCCTGCCTCCCCAGTGCTAGGACTAAACGCATGCGCCACCACCCTGGGTCCAAGATTGCTTTTTTTTTTCTGAGACAGGGTCTCCAGATGAGCCTGGAACTCACCCTGTATATACAGGCTGGCCTTGAACTTCAGAGATCTGCCTGGCTCTGCTTCCCAAGTTCTGAGATTAAAGGTGTATGCCACCACATCCGGCATTAAAGACAGTTCTTACTGCCATGTGGGTGCTGAGAATCAAACCTGGGTTTTTAGTGTTATAACTTCTCTCTTAAGACTGCTTTTTTTTTTTTTTTTTTTGTGTTGTATTTTCTATTTTCATTTAGTTCCAGGAATACATTTATTTCTTTCTTGATTTTCTCTTCTTGACACATTCATCATCTCAGTAGTGTGTTATTTAAAGCTCCATTAATTCATGTAGTTACTAGTGACTTTTGTTGTTAATTTTTAAGCTGCATTGCATTGCAGTCCAACTGCTGCGCCACGCTTACCATGCGGGCCCTCACACTCCTACCAGTATTTGTCCTCGTATACTCCACGTAGTACTCTGCCCCTCATCTGCTTGCCCGCTCTTCCGGCGGTTCTACTTTTGTAGGAACACGCTCATGGACTATACGTGCACACATGTCTGCGCTTCCCAAATAGATAGTGTCAACTGTATCCTCTTGTTCTCTATTTGCGTGAACCATGAATCTAGAATACTTTCTGTTAGCCTCATTTGGTTTGCCTCCTACCTCCACTCCTCCATTTGATATATGCGATATCACTTCAATTCCCTCAGTCCATGTTTATTCTCTTTCAATTGTCTTTTCGTTTCAATTGGTGCTCCCTCTCTATTTACGTGACCTGCAGTGACATTGTGCCAATCACCTCATCTCAGGGGTGGTATTTCCAGATGGGCAGGGGGAAGGGAGACACGGAGAAAAGCTCGGGCTCAATACTGATCTAAAAAGCTGCAAACTGAAAAAATTATGTCTTAAATATACAAAACAATCAATAATAGTATGATTGAGTATTAGAAAAAAAGAACCAGATCAATACTGCTGCTACCTGAAGATGGAAGTAATCTGATCATTGTGAAGCGCAGAAAACTATATTTAAAACATGACTATTTTTTATTAAGTAAGTCTTTATTCTTTGGGATTCTATGAATCTCATATCATATTAGTACTCCTACATTCACCTATAACATGCCCTAGGAATCAGGATGCTTGCTGCCCACACGGATTTCTAGAGTGTACGTAGATTGGTTCGCTCGCATAGTTTGCAATGACAAAACCTATTGAGTTGAGAGAGAAAGGGTCTGTGCATGCAGATGGTGCGGACCCAGTAGTGGATGAGGATTCTATCGGCATGAGGGAAGAAGGTAGGTTGACAGAGTGGAGCGATTCCACTGGAGCGCGCAGGCCTATAGGGAAAGGTTGGAGGGCAGAGTGAGGAGAGTGCATGAGGGACAGGGAGGACAGAGTGCAGGAGAGCGCATGTTAGACAAAGACGCGTTGTCTAGTGAAGTACCAGAGCTGCCGATGGTGAGGGAAGTAGTGAGAAGCCGCTCTCCCTACTGAGCGGCCAAGGTCTGAAGGGCAGAGTGAGAGGGAGTGAGATGCGCCAGAGTCGCGGGAAATAAACAGTTCTACTCCTTCAAAGTGTGGCCCTCAAGGCTGCCGACGCGGGCCTAGTTTCCTCAGGTAGTGGGAGTGGATTACGCTGCGCGCGCATGTAGGGAGAGGGAGACATGTATTGGAGTAGGAGAGCGCTGGTTCTCATGAGGGATTGAGGTGAGTGCGGTAGGACAGGCGCGTGGCAGGAGAGAGCGCGCGGGTATTGAGGGGAGAAGTGGCAGGATCAGATGTGGTATAGGAGAGCGCACAATGATGGGCGAGAGGGGAGGCCGGCCAGCAGCTGAGGAGAGCTCTGCTATTGATTGGGAACAGGAGACAGGTGCAGGATGAGCGCATGAGGGATAGTGGAGGACAGAGTGGAGGAGAGCGCATGAGGGAAATGAATGAGGGACAGGAGTGGGGTATCAGTAGCTATGAGGAAGTAAGGCTCGGCAGGACGGAGTGAGCAGGCAGGAGCGAGCATTCCTCATTGAAGGGTGGAGAAGGGAGGGACAGCTGGTGCGGAGTGGAGAGCGCATGAGGGAAAGGGAGGGCAGTAAACAGATGCGATTAGGCTTATGAGGGTAAATGCCTTATGCTGAGGACAGAGTGGTGGAGAGCTCCATAGGAGTGAGCAAGCGAGGACATAGTTGCGGATAGAAGAGCGCATGAGGTGACGACGCGCCTGAGGAGACAGAGTGCCAGCAGATGAGCGCATGAGGGAGCAGTATGAGGGGGCAGAGTGGAGGAGTGAAGCGCACAATGAGAGGAGATGGTTTAGAGGACCAGGAAGCTGGAGGGATGAGCGCTCATGTTGAGAGAGGCCGAGGACAGAGTTGGAGGACGAGCGCATGCACCGGGAGCATGGAGGTGACAGACGTGGAGAGAGCGGCATGAGGAGATGTGAGGACAAGAGTGGAGAGAGAGCACATAGAGGTGAGAGCTGAGGCAGAGTGGAGGAGAGTCTCACCTGACAATGAGGGAGAGGAGGAGGACAGAGAGAGAGAGATGCGCATGAGGGAGAGGGAGGACAGAGTGGAGGAGAGCGCAAGAGGGAGAGCGTGTGGAGGACAGAGTGGAGGGAGAGCGCCTTGAGGAGAGAATGGAGGGCAGGAGTTTGTAGGAGGAGCGCCCTGAGGGAAAGGAGACAGAGTGGAGGGAGAGAGCGGAAGCTGCCAGGCCGCCCGTTGCTTGCTTGTCACAGGAGCAGCCTTTGACTTCCTGAGCCCCAGGCTGCTTCAGCCAGTACTGCAAGCTGAGAGGGCAGCGTGGGAATGTAGAAAGGAACAATGGACACATGGCCGGGGAAGGGAGCAGGACAAAGCTCTCACGTGAACAGCATCTGCCATGCACACGAGGCAGGGGCATTTGTCTCCATGAAGGGCTTCTGGCTTCTACATGGCCCCTTTGTTGGGCCTGCCTCCTGAAATAGACCTGCCTAGATGTGACCCTTCCCCACAGATACTGGCTTTGGCAGAGTAACTTGCTAGAACACTAGGGAAAACTGTTCCCCTTCACTCACCTCCCTGCCCTGTGTCAGGATTGTCTGCCACCTGGAGGTTAGAGGTCACCTTCCCACCTGCCCTGTGTCAGGATTGTCTGCCACCTAGAGGTTAGAGGTCACCTTCCCACCTGCCCTTTGTCAGGATTGTCTGCCACCTAGAGGTTAGAGGTCACCTTCCCACCTGCCCTGTGNGTCTTTTTGAGACAGGGTCTCCCTGTAGCCCCAGCTGTCCTGGAACTCACTCTGTAGACCAGGCTGGCTTTGAACTCAAAAAGATCTGCCTGCCTCTGCCACCCGAGTGCTAGGATTAAAAGCTTGTGCCACCATGCCCGGCTTTTATGATGAATTTTAAAATTACTTCATTCATTGTGTTTGGAAATATTTAATTTGCTCTAAAAAGTCATAGCATCAAGGATTATTTCTAGAGTTGGGCCTTTTTCTTTTTTTTTGTCTTTTTGAGACAGGGTCTCCCTGTAGCCCCAGCTGTCCTGGAACTCACTCTGTAGACCAGGCTGGCCTTGAACTCACAAAGATCCGCCTGCCTCTGCCTCCCAAGTGCTAGGATTAAAGGCGTGCGCCACCACGCCCGGCTAGTTTTAGTTTTTTTTTAAGCCACTCTCCACACTGATTTCTACAGTGGGGGTGCAACAGTTTGCAAGCCCACCAGCGGCGAATGAGGATTCAGATTTTCCCACATCCTTGCCAGCATTTGTTGTCATTTGTTTTCTTGATCTTAGCCATTCTGATTGGGGTAAGATTAAATCTTAAACTAATTTTAATTTGCATTTCCCTAATTGCTAAGGATTTTGAATATTTAAAAAAATTTTTTATTAATTAATTTTATTTATTTCTGTATGTGTATGAATGTACTGTCTGCATGCAAGTTTGTGCACCTGTGTCATGCAATGCCTCGGAGGTAAGAAGAGGGTGTCGGATTCCCCTGGAACTGGAGTTCTCCTGGAATTGGAGTTTCAGACGGTTCTTGGCCGCCATGTGGGTGCTGGGGATCGAACCCGGGTCCTCTGCAAGAGCGGTTGGCACTCTTAACCGCTAGGCCATCTCTCCAGCCCCTTGAATATTTTTAAAGGAATTTTTTAGCCATTTTTTTCTTGTGAGAGCTCTGTTCAAATCTATAGCCACTTTTTATTTATTTGTTTATTTAATTATTTTTATTGAACTTTTTATGTGTTTCATAGGTAATTTTCCATCAGTCAGTCTTAATCACAACTATATCTGATTCTCCCTTGCCCCCCCCTTCTGTCAGAGTCCTCTGTGCCAAATTAGTCTCCCTCACTCCTCAATACCAGCCCTGAGCTCTAGTTAGCCTACCCATAGTCTCTTTTGTAAAGAAGGCTAGGTCTTCTCACCTGACCACCATCTACTGCCAATGTTTTCTCAGCCAAGGTTGGGCTCTGCTACCCATTTCTGCAGTTCTGTGCTGAGTTTTGTCTAGATGAGCTTTCATGCATCTTGTGCATGCTCATACCAATGCTGTAGATTCATATGAACTGGTTCCCAGGAACTTGGAGGTTCATTTCTGTTTGGTTTTGCATCACCTTGCATCTATTTCATCGATTTCTACTCTGATTTTTATTATTTCTTCTTGTCTTCTGGGTTTGGTTTATTCTTGTTTTTCTAGATTTTTGAGTTGTATCATGAAGTCATTTATTTGCACTCTTTCTGAAAAAAATTTTTTTTTAAAGTCTTTTTAGTCTTTTTTTGAGACAGGGTCTCTCTGTAACCCCAGCTGGCCTGCAACTAATTCACTTATGTAGACCAGGCTGCCCTTGAACTCATAGAGATCTGCCTGCCCTGCCTCCCCAGTGCTAGGACTAAACGCATGCGCCACCACCCTGGGTCCAAGATTGCTTTTTTTTTTTCTGAGACAGGGTCTCCCAGATGGCCTGGAACTCACCCTGTATATCAGGCTGGCCTTGAACTTACAGAGATCTGCCTGGCTCTGCTTCCCAAGTTCTGAGATTAAAGGTGTATGCCACCACATCCGGCATTAAAGACAGTTCTTACTGCCATGTGGGTGCTGAGAATCAAACCTGGGTTTTTAGTGTTATGAACTTCTCTCTTAAGACTGCTTTCAATGAGTCCCAGAGGTTTGCTGTGTTGTATTGTCATTTTCATTTAGTTCCAGGAATACATTTATTTCTTTCTTGATTTTTCTTCTTTGACACATTCATCATTCAGTAGTGTGTTATTTAAGCTCCATTAATTCATGTAGTTACTAGTGACTTTTTGTTGTTAATTTTAAGCTGCATTGCATTGCAGTCCAATTGAGTACATGGGATTAAGTATTTGTTGAAGTATGGATTGTGCCCAGTCTGGGGTCTATTTTTGAGAAGCACGCATGGACTACTGAACAGAATGTGCATTCCTTTGTTCTTGGGTAGAATATTCTGTAGCTATTTGTTTGTTCTATCCATTTGATATATGATATCATTTAATTCAGATGTTTATTCTCTTTATTCTTTGTTCAGATGGTCTATTAGTGAGAGTGGGATATTGAAATCACCTACTACTGGGGTGGTAGGGGGAAGGGAAAGGGGAATATGTCTAAACTGAACTGAAAAATGATGTCTGAAATATACAAAACATCAATAATAGTATTATATTAAAAAAAAGAAATCACCTGCTCTTACTGAATTGGAGTTAATCTGTATCTTGAAGTCCAGAACTATATTTAAAACATATTTTTATTGAATTTTTGTGGATTTCATACATCTCAATCATATTTACCTCCCCTTCCCTATAAACATTCCCCATAGCCTGCCCACAGGATTTCATGTACTTTGTTCTGCATGTCAAAACCTATTGAGTCAAGTCTGTGCATGCAGATGTCCCTTGGTCTTAGTTCATCCACTGGAGCCTGTTAAACTTGTCTAGTATCACTCCTGTGAGGAATATCAACTCTCCCTCTCCCATCTGTGATCAGGCACCAACAGTTCTTCCTCAAAGTTGTGGCCCCCTGCCTGTTTCCTGGGTTCTGCGCTGATTTTTGTCTCATTGAGTGTGCACGGGTCTTGTGTATGCGGCCACCATTGCTGTGAGTTCATGTGAGCAAGTTCTCAGGAGTCTGTAACACTGTTTCCTTGTGGTCATGCACCTCTTCCCCTGGCTCTTACAATGTTTCTACCCCCCTTCTTCATTGGTTCCTGAGTAGTGGGTGGGTGATGTTTAACATAGGAATCCTGTCCAGTGACCAATACTCTGCACTCTCTATTCTCTACACTTTGGCTAGTATGGCTCTTGGTGTTCATCACCCTCTGTTGCATGAGGAAATTTTGCTGATGAAAGTTGAGAGTTGCATCATTATTCTCTCTATCTCCTGTTCCACTATGTTCTGTGAACCTCAGGTATAGAGGTTCCATTGTAGGTGTATCATTTAAGGTTGGACATCTCACTGATACTTATTCTGTTTGTGACCAGTTGTGGAACTCTGTAATTATCTCTGTTGCAAAACAAGCTTCTTTGATGAGTGGTGATTGGCATACTTGTCTGTAAATATAATGATTCATATTTAACATATGGTAAGAAATTACATTTGTCTAGGGATATGACAGACTTAGGGTTTTCTCTAAGATTTATTACATCTCCAGCCATATGTATTTGGCTATGTTTACAGTGTCATATATGAGTTCTGTCCCAATGAGTGCTATTTAAATCCAATTAGCTAGCTGTTGATTACTTCCAAGATGAAAGTGCCACTACTGCACCCATATAGTTTGCTGTGCCAGTCATTGTTGTTATTAGGCCTGAAAGCTGGGATTTGACTGTTGATTGTTTTTTCCTTTAGCAGCTTGTGTAGTCCCTCCAAAACTATGAGGGCTAGTCTTCAGGGCAGCACTATTATTCTTATGAAGTTGGTTGCACCAGAATTTGTGTATAATATGTATTCATATCTCTTTTTTCCCAAGTATCACAATGTTTATTGATAGATACAAGCGTATAAGATCAGGGCATGAACATGATTTGATAAATTAAGTAGACTTAATTTCAATACTATAATAAGGGAATAATTCAAATTCTCACCATTTGTTTCACACCCACAAAAACCACTTCAAGGGCACTAACGATCTCTCGTATATGATCAGTTTTGTGCAAGTAAACCATGTTTCTTTTAAAAAAGGCTTGTGCACTTGCCCAGGCTCAAGGATATTGAAATCTAGCACATAAAGCCCATTACTAGAGGTAGAAATACAGGCAATATACTATTATGGCAACAACTATCAATTACAGTTAAGGATTTTCTGTAACAACCAAATGGATAATCTAATATTGCAACAACTCAAGTATTACTGAGCAAAGTGCATTTCACAGTATTCAGTGTTGCTATTCAGTTTTCTAACTTTAAACAGCCTATGATAACTGGCAGCAAAGAAGGTCCTTAAAATAGACTGCCTCTGCTTGAGAACTTATGATATAATTATTGCATGCTGCTAATATACTATCTAAACATTAAAGATACTCCTAAAATATTTGATGGTAGACTATGATTAAGACATTACACTACAAAAAACCTTATGCAGAAGGAAACCCTTACTGATGTGCTTCTGCTTTAAATATTGTGTCCCCAAATGAAATCCAGTAAGCACGTGTCCTGTCTTGATGCCCCTGCACTGGCCTCCACGATACTGCCGAGGTAATCCAACAACGGCAGTCCATATACTGAGGAGGCTGAATTCCCATTAGCTGCTTAGTTCACAAGCTGGGTATCTCAGCAGTCCTCAGTCCACATTGGAAGGCTAAAAAGTAAAAAAAAAAAAAAAGAAAAAAAACTGTATCTCATGTCTTTGAGGAGTTCCAAAAGCAGTGGCATCCACAGAGCATATGCGCCTGCCTGTAAGAGTTGAAGACAGGCCAAACAACAGTGCTCTCTTTATTTCCTTTTTGTCTTTTTACTAAAGATCTCAAGTTTTATGTCTGCATTACAGTTTTTCTGGTCCTCAGGGGTCTCTGGGTTTTTTTTTTTTTTTTTTTTGTTGTATTCATTCCTTAATGTCTTCTTGGTGGGCTATTCCCTTGATCAGAAAGACGTGACTTTCTTTATCTCCTCTGATTAATTTTAGTTTGAAGCCCCTTTGTCAGGTATTAGAATAGCAATGTCTGCTTGTTCTTGGTGCCATTTTCTTGGAATAATTTTTCCATTCTTTTACTCTAAAATATCCTATCCTTGAAGTTGAATTTCTTGGAGGCAACAACAAAGAGATGGATTATATTTTTTGCTTTTTTTTTTTTAGCTATTCAGTCTCTTTATTTTTAACTTCTGATATGACTGAGACCATATTTTGCATACTTTTGTAACTTCTTAAGATCTTTTCTCTTATCATAATATAATAATTATTTCCCACCTCTACAAAAACCATTTAAAGGATCATTTTATCCACTACATAATAGCTCTAATTTGAAGATACACCTAGGTGAAAATATTCCTTTAGAACTGTAAACATAGGTTTTTATTTATCTTATATTAGGTGCTAGGGACTCTGGATTAGGGAAGTATTACAATTTTTCTTCTATATATTTATTGCATTTTGTACATTTTATACACTAAGTCTTGATCATATTTAGACCCTCTCCCCTATCTTTACTCCCCCAAGCAGCTCTCCCACCAGATTTTACACATTCTGTCATATTTGTTAAGGGTTAAAGGCTATTGAATCAAGTTTTTATCCCCAGATGTCCCTTGGTGTGAGTTTATCTATTGGGGCCTGGTCACCCTATCTAGCCTCACTTCCCTTAAAGAAAACCAACTCTCACTCTCCTCATAGTTATCAGTGGCCAATAGTTTTTAAGGTAGGGTTGGGGATTCTTACCCATTTCTCCACTTCTATGCTGGTTTTTTTGTGTGGCTTGAGCTTTCATGTGTCTTGTGTGTGATGCCACCATTGCTGTGAGTTCACACAAGTGGCTTCCCAGCCACTTGGATAACTCTTTTCTTGTGGTCTTCTACCACCTCTGGTTCTTAGTCAGTACAGTTTTGACAGAATGCACAAGACCTGTACAACTCAAGGCAGATGAAATCCCAGCATGGAGTGGGGTGGTGGACATGACGTCCCAGGATGGAGGATAGAGGTGTGCATGACCTCCGCCCATGACTGAGGAGCTATTGACAGGCAAGTGATGCGTGTGGAGATAAAGCCGGTTTTCTTTAAGGTTGTGCTCCCTGGTAGGTCGACCACATACTTCAGTGTATAGCCAAGGATATATGGAAAGCATTAATTGTACTGGATTGTTCTTAGAAACAAACATGATGCAAAGTTGGATTGGTAGGAAGTGCGTGTGGATGTGGGAGAAGTGGGTGGGGGTGAATAGTATCTACATCGTGTGAAATTCTCAAAGAATTAATAAATTAGTTTAAAAAGTTACTGAGTCAAGCAAGACTCCATCATCAGCACCAGCTACACCCCGCCTGCCTGGAAATACTGTGCAGCAGAGACAGCCATATGCTTGTATATCCCAAACCTAATTGGCTATTGGCTCTCTCCTTGGAGGAATAACCCATGGCTGATGCCACAAGCTTACATCCTCTACAGGTTAGGAGATGTTATAAGCCACAGTAAGACCCTGTCATATTAAACAGGAAAAAATGTAATTCATGGATTAACATATCATCCAAACATATGTGTCTATACCAAAGTAACCAACTATAACTATTAGTGCTCTTTAAATACCTATATATCTAACTGCTTGTGCTTCATTATTAGGATCGAAAGGTTATTCCTGGACAAACTGTCAGCCCATGAAAGGAAACAGCCAGAATTGACCAGAGTCCAAGACAACAGCTCCAGAGAGAGTGGACTGTTTTGCTTCTCATCCACCTGTGCCCCTTTCCTAAGCCTAGGGAACAATCTGCGGAAGAGGGGGCGTGGTAGAATGTAAGGGCTGCGATTGGGGTGAATGGTGAAACTACAGCAATGTAGTCTGGACACTCATTTGATCAACTTGATTGAACATACAACCCCTCACCCCCCGCTGGATGGTGGGGCTGTGGGGGGTTGGGCACAACAGCCTGTAAATTGGTTTCATATGAAGGATGCTTGTACTCATGGATCATCACTTATAGCTAAAAAATGAAAAAAAAAACTGAGAGAAAGATGCAAGACAGTTATGGCAAAATGCATGAACTGGGATGGGGTGGGGGTAGGGGGGAAGGGAAAGGGAAAGGGAAATATGCCTGATCTGAATTGGAAAATGATGTATGAAATGTACAAAGCACCAATAAAAAAAAGAAGAAAAAAAAGAAAAGTTACTACAGCAGAGATCTTCTGAGGGGTTTGGTGGAGTCAGAATGGATATCAGATGTTTGGCAGGGAAAGGAAACAGCCCAGAACATGCACAGAAGTCGAGGTGGGAGATATCAGACTGAAGAGCAAAGTAGAGGAGATTTATGAGAGATGCAAGGCTATGTCTTGCCTTGTAAGCATGAGCTTAGGATTGTCCTGAACCTGTGTGGATTTCTAGTATCAGGGACTGATGCAATGTAATTTCCACTGAGGCTCACTGCTCAGTATAATAGTAGACTGAAGTAACCTTTAGTACCCTAGCTGCTGGGAAAAATTGTCACCAGGTCCCATTTTAATGTTTATCTTCTGTCTTTGCCTGCCCAGGCTTTATTTCTTCTCTGGACCTCCAGGGTCTCTTCTGTCTTTTTAGAGATTTCTTTTTGTAACAGGCTCTCCCTGGTCCCAGCCCACCTGGAAGTCATGATGTAGACCAGGCTTGATCTTGCAGAGGTCTGCCTACTTCTGCCTCCCAAGTGCTGGTTTTAAAGGCATACACCACCATGCTGAGTATGAGGGACTTCTTTTTATTCATGTTTTCAACTTTTTTTTTCTGGAGGGACTCTGTATGGTATCAGAGTTGCCCAAGTGAACCTGTCCTGATAGAGCACAGACTCTTCATAATTAACATGATTGTTTCAGGCCCCACCAACCAGTGTGATTTCTTGCTGCTCTGGTGCTATTAATTGTTGTTGTTTACAATGTATCTTATTAATACTCTGAGAAGTCCATGCATGGATACAATGTATCTTGATCATATTTGCTCTTTCCCACTGTTCCTAACTTCTTCCAGATCAAACCCACTGCTCTCCCTCCCAGCATCATGGTTTCTAATTAATTAATTAATTAATTAATTAATTAACCTACTACAGGTCATACTCTGAAAAAAACTGACTCTCCCCCTGAAACCATCAACTGTCAATAGCTCCTCAGTTAGGGGTGGGGCTTGTGTATCCCTCTCCCTTCTGTGCTGGATGGAATGTTGGCTGGATTGATCTAGGTTGACCTTGGGCAGGCAACCACAGCAGCTATGAGTTCATGAATGCAATGGTCCTGTCAGATTCAGCCAAAAAATGGTTTCATCCCAGTCCCCCCAAACATTTGGCATTTACAATCTGTCTACCCCTCTCTTAATGTTCCTTGAGCCTTGTTGATAGGGAGTGCTATAGCTGTCCTATTTGGGGCTAAGAACTTCACTGACATTTATTCTCTGCACATTGACCACTTGTGAGTTTCTGCATTAATCACTATCTGCTGTACATAAACCTTCTCTGATGATCTCTGAGAGCTACATCAGTCATTGGGTATAGATCTATGAGTTTAGAGGGAAGTTTGATGCTAATTCCATTTACAGAATAATAACATTTAAGTTCATCCCTGGGGCCTGTGAACGTCATGACCATGGGCTCTTGACCATATTTATAGCACTCGACCTACATTTCATCTTCCAATCTGAAAATTACTAGTTACCCCAATAACATTCATGCCAGTATTGTACCTGTGGGTTTATCTTGCTACATTGGATCATACTGTAATTCACAGCCTTCACAGCTGTGTAAGACTGGTGATGACCTTCCCCTCCCCATCTCCAGCAGACTACACTGCACCTTATGATACTATGAAAGCTCCTGGTCAGTACCAACTTTAATTCTATCCATCTTATTATTATTATTATTATTATTATTATTATTTTGTGTGTGTGTATGGTATATGTGGTGTGTGTGTGTGTGTGTGTGTGTGAGTGTGTGTGTGTGAGTTCTCATATGCCACAGTGTATGTGCATAGGTCAGAGGATAACCTCAGGTATTGATCTGTACCTTCCATCTTGTTTGAAGCACTGTCTCTTCATGTTCACTGCTGTAAATGCTACTTCCTGCAATTCTGTCTCTGCCTTCCACCTTATCTAGATATTCTGCAATTACATATTTTCTGGGGGCTACGAAGTCCTAATGCTTGTGTTGCAAGTGCATTACACACCGTGCTACCTCTCCAGCCTTAATTACCTTAATGTGGGCAAATTGCCTTAAAATAAATGAAGGAGTTACTGAGAAGAGAATAAGGGCCCTGCTTTTGCTGAACTTACACCTTGGAGGATGGTCGTTGCAGGGGAGCTAAGTCATATTTTGCAAAAAGCTGGAGGCAGAGGGAATCTCACAACTGTCTGAAGTAAATGACATTTTATTGTTTTTGCTGTTTCATTTTCAGTTTGGCTTTAGCAGTTTGAGTTCGTTTCTCTGCCTTTGCAGTGGTGAACATACTAACACAAGCTGCGAGAGTTTTCCCAGGCACAGATTCCCCTGCACAGTACTGAGCATACTAACACAAACTGTGAGAGCTTGCCCAGGCACAGCTTCCCCTGCTTAAATGAGGTGCTGACATTGCTTGTCGACTGCTATCAACACTTAAAGGATTCTGTTTCTGCAGAGTGACTCTTGTTCTGTGCCATTCATCATTGCTAATGTGGGAACATCTTCTCCTCTTCATCTTGTGCATTTTCCCCAACATTTTCCAAGTTATTTATATTTTCACCTGCTTCCTTCTTTATTGTGTGCATTCACTATTAGAGAAAATTCTGGATAATGTCCAAAATTCTATGCTTTTTCCTTGGACAAAGATTCTAGTGAAATGATGATTGATTCTACACTTCAGTTCCAACTCCAAAGCTAGTGTTAAAGTCTCATTCTGATGCATGCGATGCTTATAAACAGTCTTTCAACATCCACCAACCTCAGACAAATTACAGTTTATTGTAACTGAAACAGTATTTTCTCACCCTAATGGAAAGATTCAATGTGGCAAGTTTTTATTGGTTGGATAATGATAAAATTCAAGCCCATTTTTTTAAAGAGAAATTTGTAGCAGGAAAATTTGTTTTATTCCTTTTCAAAATAAGCACAGTTAACTTCATTTCTCATTATTAAAATTAGCCATTATGGAGATCTCCTGAGACCAGAGGAAGGAAGAGCAGGAGACAGGTAGGAACTGGGTGCCTCAGCAAGGCTAATTGTTGATCCCTTAATCCAGCTGTCTTTGGCTTGATTGGCTTTTGTGGCTGTGGGGGTGGAGTTATCCTCCCAGCTGGTATTAAAGGTAGGGTTGTGTGACTCTTGAGATCTGAGATCTCCTGAGGCCAGTGGCCCCCCCCAACTGGGATTACATCTGAAGGAAGCAAGCAAAGCAAGCCTTCAACACAGTGAAGAGGCATTTAGGACTCACATTGGAATACAGGCAAGGAGAAGCCCATATGCCAGGAATACAAAGAAGAGACGACACAGGAAAGGGGCAGGACAATCTGGAATCAAGCTCTACCAACCCTATGGAAGACTCCTGCAGTGCAATCCCTCTGGGGATGCCCCAGGAGACAGATATCAGGAACACAATTGGAAACATATTTAAAGAACTACAAGATTATAAAGAACACAAATCAAATTACTAAGAAGAGAGAATGAAGAACTCAAGAAGGACCTAGAGAGAGAGAACGACAAACTCCGGAAGGAAGTAGAAACACTGAAAAGATCCCATGCTGAAAAAGATAAGGAAACCAACCAGCGAAGCAAAGAGCTACAAGAAGAGATTGAGAAGCTCCAAAAAGAAGTAGAAATACTAAAGAAATCAGAAGAGGAAATGAAAAAGGAAATAAAACACTCATCCAATCAAGAGGAAAGGAGTGGAAAAAGCCTCAGAAGCAGAATGGAGGAAGCAGAACAAAGAATATCAGACCTGGAAGATAACACAGAACAACTAAAAACCTCAAGGAAAGATTATGAAAAATTTAAAAATACACAAAAATGGAACAACCAGGAGCTGTGGGACACTATGAAAAGATCAAACCTCCGCATCATAGGAATAGAGGAAGGAGAAGAATCCCAAGAGAAAGGTATTGATCAGATCTTCAACAGAATAATAGATGAAAACTTCCCCAAACTAAAAAAGGACAAACCAATACCAATACAAGAAGCACATAGAACTCCAAACAGACAAGATCAGAAAAGAAATTCTCCACGCCACATCATAGTTAAAATGCTGGACACCCAAAACAAAGACAAAATTCTTAAAGCGACAAGAGAAAAACAACAAGTGACCTATAAGGGGAAACCTATCAGAATAACAACGGACTTCTCACAGCAAACGATGAAGGCAAGAAGAACCTGGAGCAAAGCATTCCCAGTGTTGAGGGACAATGGATGCCAGCCCAGGTTACTATACCCAGCAAAAATGTCAATCATAGTGGAAGGAGAGAGGAAAATCTTCCATGACATAAACAACTTGAAAGAATACATGTCCGGAAAACCAACCCTTCAGAGAATACTTGAAGCAATTCAAAGAACAGAAGAAAGGAGCAACCAACCCCAGGCACCTAGAAGGAGAAATCAATAAAAGCATAACTGCAGAAGTAGAAACCTAAATCAAAACCGCAGATGGATAATAAGGCAAAAGGAAGCAACACAAACCTATCAGTCATAACCTTAAATATTAATGGACTAAATTCCCCAATCAAAAGACATAGACTGGGAGACTGGATTAGGAAACAGAATCCATCGATATGCTGTCTGCAAGAAACACATCTTACCTTCAAGGACAGGCACCACCTTAAAGTGAAGGGATGGAAAAAAATATTCCAAGCAAATGGTACCAAAAAGAAAGCAGGTGTTGCTATTTTAATATCGGATAAAATAGACTTCAAAGTAAAAGAAATCAGAAGAGACAAAGAAGGCCATTACATTTTCATCAAAGGAACAATCCACCAAGAAGATTTCACAATTATGAATATATATGCCCCAAATTCTGGTGCACCAAACTTTATAAAGACAATTCTCCAGGACCACAAGTCACAGACTAACCCCAGCACACTCATAGTGGGAGATTTCAATACCCCACTGAGTCCTTTGGATAGGTCAACAGGACAAAAAATAAACAGAGAGACATCTGAACTGAACGATATGATACACCAAATGGACCTCATAGACCTCTACCGAACATTCCATCCTAATACCAGAGAATACACTTTCTACTCAGCACCCCACGGAACATTCTCCAAAATCGACCACATCCTGGGACACAGAAGAAACCTCTACAAATACAAAAAGATTGAAATAATTTCATGCATCCTGTCAGACCACAGTGCAATGAAGCTCAACATCAACACCAGGACAAGCCCTCCTGCCTACAAGAACACATGGAGACTAAACAACACACTCTTGAATAATGAATGGGTCAAGGAAGAGATAAAGAAAGAAATAAAAACATTCCTGGAACTGAATGACAATGACAATACAACACAACAAAACTTATGGGATACCTTAAAAGCAGTCCTAAGAGGGAAATTTATAGCCCTGGGTGCCTACATTAGAAAAACAGAAAGAGCACAAGTGAATGATCTAACACTACAGCTAAAAGCACTTGAGAGGCAACAACAGATGAACCCTAAACGCAACAGACAGGAAGAAATAACAAAAATCAGAGCAGAAATCAATGAAATAGAAACAAAGAAAACAATACAAAAAATCAATGAAGCCAAAAGTTGGTTCTTTGAAAGAATAAACAAGATAGACAGACCTCTAGCCCAGTTAACAAAAAGAAAGAAGGAACAACTCCAAATCAATACAATCTGTGATGAAAAGGGAAATATCACAACGGACAAGGAAAAGATCAAGAAAATTATATGGGAATATTACAAGAACCTATATTCTACCAAGTTTGAAAATCTAGAAGAAATGGATGAATATCTGAAATCTTGGGAATCACCAAAGCTTGGCCAAGAGGAGACCAGCAGCTTAAACAGACCCATAACATATGAAGAAATAGAGGATGTAGTAAGAAGCCTCCCAACTAAAAAAAGCCCAGGCCCAGACGGTTTCACAGCAGAATTCTATAAAACATTTCAAAAAGACCTACAACCATTATTTCTGAAACTGTTTAGAAGTATACAATCAGAGGGAACTCTCCCAAATTCCTTCTATGAAGCCAACATCACTCTATTACCAAAACCAGGCAAAGATACAACTAAAAAGGAGAATTATAGACCCATCTCCCTCATGAACACAGATGCCAAAATTCTAAACAGAATACTGGCAAATCGCATACAGACCCACATCAAGAAGATCATCCATCATGACCAAGTTGGATTCATACCAGAGATGCAGGGATGGTTCAACATACGAAAATCAATAAACATCATCAAACACATAAACGGAATCAAAGACAAAAACCACACCATCATCTCAATTGATGCTGAAAAAGCCTTTGACAAAATCCAGCATCCCTTCATGCTTAAAGTCCTAGAAGGAATTGGATTGGAGGGATCATTCCTCAATGTAATCAAAGCCATATACAGGAAACCCACAGCCAATATCATCCTAAATGGGGAAATGACAGAAACATTCCCTTTAAAGGTAGGAACTCGGCAAGGCTGCCCCCTATCACCACTCCTCTTCAATATAGTGCTTGAAACACTTGCTAGAGCAATAAGGCAAGAAAAGGATATTAAAGGAGTACTAATTGGAAAAGAGGAAGTCAAACTATCCCTATTTGCTGATGATATGATTGTTTACTTAAGGGATGCAAAAAACTCCACCAGAAAACTCCTAGAAACGATTAACAGCTTCAGCAAAGTGGCAGGATACAAAATTAACCTTAGAAAATCAATGGCCTTTCTTTACACCAAGAACAAGCAACTGGAGAAAGAATTCAAAGAGACCTTCCCACTCACAATAGCCTCAAAAACAATAAGATACCTAGGAACAAACCTAACCAAAGACACCAAAGACCTCTACAACAAAAATTTTAAACCCTTAAAGAAAGAAATTGAAGAAGACCTCAGAAGATGGAAAAACCTCCCATGCTCATGGATTGGGAAAATTAACATTGTAAAAATGTCCATTTTACCAAAACTCTTGTATAGATTTAATGCAATCCCAATCAAAATCCCCAAGAGTTTCTTCACAGGCTTGGAAACAAAAGTTCTTAAATTCATTTGGAGAAACAAAAGACCCCGAATAGCCAAATCAATCCTGAGTGAAAAGAGCTACACAGGAGGGATCTCTATACCAGATTTTAAACTATACTACAGGGCTATAGTCATAAAAACAGCCTGGTACTGGCACAAAAACAGACCTGTTGACCAATGGAACAAAACCGAAGATCCAAATCTGAGCACATACAATTTCAGCCATCTCATATTTGACAAGGGGGCCAAGAAACCACAATGGAGAAAAGACAGCATCTTCAGCAAGTGGTGTTGGCAAAACTGGATCACCACTTGTAGAAGAATGAAATTAAACCCCTACCTCTCACCCTGTACAAAAGTCAACTCCAGATGGATTAAAGACCTCAACGTGAAACCCCAAACTCTGAAGGTGATAGAAGAAAAAGTTGGCAGCAGACTACAAGACATAGGCGTAGGAAAAGACTTCCTAAATCAGACAGCAGCTGCACAAGAATTAAGGTCGACAATTGACAAATGGGACCTCATCAAACTCAAAAGCTTCTGTACATCAAAAGAAACAATCAAGGAAGTGAAGAGAAATCCCACAGAGTGGGAGGAAACCTTCACTGCAGATACATCTGACAAAGCATTGATTTCCAGAATATATAAACTACTCAAAAAACAAAGAAAAAAGAAAACAAACGACCCGCTCAATAGATGGAGCAAAGAACTGAACAGAGACTTCACAAGCGAGGAATTAGAGATGTCTGAGAAACACCTCAAGAACTGCTCAACATCACTAATCATTAAGGAAATGCAAATCAAAACCACTTTAAGATATCATCTTACTCCAGTAAGACTGGCTAGGATCAAGAAAACAAATGATACCAAGTGCTGGAGAGGTTGTGGGGAAAGGGGAACACTCATCCACTGCTGGTGGGAATGTAAACTCGTACAGCCACTATGGAAAGCAGTGTGGAGAACCCTTGGAAGACTTGGAATGAACTTGCCACCCGACCCAGCCATACCACTCCTGGGCATGTACCCTCAAGACTTACGCCACCGCACGGCCATGTTTATTTCAGCTCTCTTCACAATAGCAAAGAGCTGGAACCAACCCAAATGCCCCTCAACTGATGAGTGGATAGAGAAATGTGGTACATCTACACAATGGAGTTCTATGCAGCAGTAAAGAAAGACGGCATCATGAGCTTTGCAGGAAAATGGCTGGAGCTAGAGGACATCATGCTGAGTGAAGTACCACAGTCCCAGAAAAACAAACGAAGAATGGTATCCCTCATCTGTGGATGCTAGTGCCAATTACCCAGTTGTAAGTATTTCCTGTGCATGGCCCCTTGAGCTTTTGTCCAAAGAAGTTGGGAGTGATGCATATTGGAAACAACAACAACAACACCAGAAAGGACTGCATCATAGAACTGACTGAAACAGTGAACTTCTGCTCAAAACAGTCAACTTCCCCATGGAGAATATTGAGAAAGACTGAGAAAGAGATGAATAGCATGTTTGGCAGAATGCATGAGCTCTGGAGGGGTGGGGGGATGGAGGGGACATGGGTCTAGATTTGATAAAAAATATATGTATAAATAAATAAAAAAATAAAATAAAATTAGCCATTATGCATGCATGCCATCTCCGAGTTATTCAGAAATTATTTGCTTAACCATTTGGTTATTTATAATTTACTCATTCAACAAATCCTTATTGATTATCTAGTTACTAACTACCTGGTGAGAAAATAGAACTATGGTCCCCATTTTTTTGAGATAGGGTCTCCCTGTGGCTCCAACTGGTCTCGAACTTGTTATGTAGACCAGGTTGGTCTTGAACTCACAGAAATCCACCTGTCTCTGCCTCCCAAGTTCTGGGATTAAAAGTGTGTGCCACTGTGCTGAGTTCTGGTTCCCATTCTTTTTTTTTCTTTCTGGTTCCCATTCTTAAGGAATGCATATGAACTGGGAAACAGAATCCTAAAGGAAGTTTTAATGTGACTGATGCATAAATTTGATAGAAACTGACCAGCAGCAGTGGTCCCCAAATGTGCCTGCGTTTATGACTGACTCGCCACAGTTTATATTCCTGGTGCTCATCTGCTCACACTTGAAGGATCTTGATTATGTTGCATTGTAGCTGATTTAGAAATTAAAACTAGTGTGAGAGTGTATAACCACACTACACCTGGGGAGGAAAAATGACACAAACCTCTTTGTGTGGAATTTATGACCATGGATAATACTTACATGGGTAAAGTCCACCTCAACCTGACCTTACTGCCATCTGCACAACTTTTTGCTTCCAAAAAATACTTGCCATAACATTTAGACTTTTTTGCTTTTTGAAACTCCTTTTGTTCTTTGTCCTTTAAACTGTGGATGCCCTTCATGTTCTTCTTCTAAACCATATGATATATATATATATATATATGTATATATATATATTTACATATTATCATGAATCTATTTTGGCCAATGCTCTTCTCACTTAATTGACACTTAAGTCATCTGTATTTTGTTAAAATGTAGACTCTTGCTTAATATGCATGGATGTGGCTGAGATTATGACTTTCTATAAACTCCCAGGTGATGCTCATGTTTGGAACAAGGTCCAGCCTACAGTAAATTCTCTTCTTAGTGCCCCTCTTGCCTTAATAAATCCATAATTCTTTTTAACTAGGATTAGTTGATTATTTCCATATGCATGCTCTTCTTCTTGAGGGGATTCATTTAATCTTTTCCCTTAGGATGGGGATTAAGTATTCCATGTGCATTGGTTATCTCAGTCTTAGATATATAATCATCCTTATTTTATAAAAGGAAAAGAAGCCTTGAGAAATTAGGGGCCAGTTTAGTCAAAATCACACATTATCTTCCTAAAAACTCTTGAGGGACTGGGATACATTTCCTAAGTCTTTAACTCCATGATAAAACACAGTTGAGACATTTACTCACTATAGTAGGAGTTTCGTAGACTCTCAACAGACAGTTGACACAAAGGACCCCTGAAAATCTAATCCCGAGTGTCGGCGATGACTTACAAAATGCTCACAAAATCTTATTCAGTGAGCAAAACTGTCAGCAAGGCCATATTAATTGTGTCAAGAGTATATTGAGGACAAAGGTGCTTGAAGGGACATAAAGATGAGGTGCAGCATATACTGTGAGGTTCAGGAGCTGCTATTGGACTCCGTTTTAAGCTTGGCTGTGTTTCTGATTTGGTGATAGGCAATGGAGAAGCACTGCAGTTATCCACAAATCATGGGTTTAATAAGGTGCAGTAAATCTATTATTAGGACTAGGTGAGGCTGTCTAGGAAACAGAAGAGATCATGAAATCCTGACCAGAAAGCAATAGCCTGTACCTTGTGGGGCAGTGTCTCAATGTGAATGGGGTCAGATTTTTTTCTTTGTGTTTTTAGGTGCTGGGGATTGAGCCCTTCTACATGTGAAGTACACATCCTACCACTGAGATATACCCTGAGTCTATAACTGATTATTGATTGTTGCCCTTTAATGTTCAAAAGTCTTCAATTTTGTTGAGGCCCAACTAACCCTTCTTTTGGTGATTTTACTTTCAGTATCATATCTTAAAACACCACTACCATATACAGTGCCATGAAGATCCCCCCACCCCCCTGTGATTTCTTCTAGAAGTTTTGTAGTTTTAAGACATATAATTTAGGTCTTTGATGAATTTTGAGTTAATTTTTAAGTATGGGGTGTTTAGAACATGACATAAGTAACCAAAAGGGGAAAAGATTTATGTGGGCTCACAGCCTCAGAGGCTTCAGTGCACTCTGCTGAGGAGGTGAGGTGAACTACAGCAGCTCACATTGCAGGGGCAGGAGGAAGAGAGAAAATGCTGGAGCCATGGGGCCACTTCTAAGAGGCGCACATGCCAAGAGGCACTGACTTTTAGCTGTTTCAAAAGTCACAAATGATTACTTGTTTTTTTTTTTTTTCAAACTTTCAGTGAAGTACAATACACATAGAGACAACTTTGCACAGCACAACTAAATGGTTAAATGGATTTTAATGAACTGAGCATACACACAAAAGCAGCACCTATAATTAAGACATGGAACAATGAGTGGATTCTGGATCCCCCTGGTATCCCTCCCACTCCCTGGCCCCTCTTGTTTCCCCACCCCCACCCCCACTGCTACCTTCCTCCCTTACCCCCCCTGGCTTGGTAATGACCGACCATCTTGACTTTATCTAACATGGATTAGCTTTGCCTCTTTTCATTGTAGAAGCATGGAATCCTCTATAGTAGTTTTACATGCAAGTTACTTTATGCAGTGATATGGTTGTAAGATTTATCAATATAATGTATTTATTTTTTGATTCTTCATTTTCATGGCTTTATGATATTCCATTGAGTGAGTATAATGCTGCTTATCTTTTCAACTCTTGAGGATTTTTGGACAGCTTTCAGATTGTGGCTGTTATGTTCAATGTTGTTATGAACATTTGGGTAGAGATTTTGGCTAGTGATACTTATTTTTATATATGCTGATAATAATGTGAAAAGGATTCTTCTGATCTGGGCGTGGTAGCTCATGCCTTTAATCCTAGCACTCAGAAGGCAGAGGCAGGTGGATTTCTGTGAGTTCAAGGCCACCCTGGTTTAAAAAGTGAGTTCAAGGCAAGCTGGGACTAACGGGAGACCCTTTCTCAAACAGACCAAATTAAAAAAAAAAGGAAAAAGATCATTCTGAAGGAGTTTAGTTATTTTCAATGTATTGAAACTTTAAAGATGACACAATTTCCTTAGCTGCTGGGAAAGGCAGACAGTCTCTTTCAAGCAGGGGACTCATGGTAGGTTAATCAGGGTCTAGTGGATGGACCACCTTGAAGGCCATTTGGGAACACAAATTAAACACTATAGGCCTAATTATATACAATAGGGTACATTAAATTGAGTGAGGGAAATAGGGGGTTAAGATAGGGAAGGGGATCTCAATATCATCAAATTATATTGTATGAAAATCACAAAAAATCAATACAAATGATAAAAGTAATAATTATGAAAAAACTTTAAGGATGCCCTAAGAATTATTTAAATGCTATTGAAACTTTTAATGTAGTAGCTCAGAGCAGGATCCTGTTCTGTGGATCTTATCTTGAGATGTGCTTGCATGAAGAGCCATAGTTCCCACCTTGGTTTTCCTAGAGCAATTCCTTGAGCTTCCTGGGTCCTCCCTTGTCTCCCTGACACAGTAACAGCTTCCCAGGTTGAATGTTGAATTAAAATGAAACAGACTGGGGGACTATGGAAGAAAGGCCACAATATTTTTTGTTTTTGTTTTTATTTTTGGGACAGGCTCTCCCTGTAGCCCCAGTTGACCTGGAACTCTCTATGTAGATCAGGTTAGCCTCAATCTTAAAGAGATCCACCTGCCTATGCTTCCTGAGTGCTAGAAGCCGTGCACTACCATGCCTGGAAAGACCATGTTCTTCTCACCTAAAGTCCTTCATGAGGGTAAGGAGAGACAACATGGAATTAGTAATGGTATCATATGTTTTCATAGCATGTCTCAAGGGAATTATTTTGTTAATATGGAGTCATAGTGTTTTTGTGCCCTTGTCTCTCAGGGTATTAATGCTTCTTGGAAAACAAACAGTATTTAGTGATGGATCCTTAAAATGATGAGGCAACAGTTGGTCATTTGCATATTATTCATGGAGCTAAGGGAGAAAGCCCGAAGTTAGACTAAATTACTTTTCTTTCATTTTCCTCAAATGCTATAGCAAGACACCATGCAGGGACTCCCACATTCTAGTAGCTCAATAAATTCTGATCAGAAATTCAGTACTGGCCTCTTGCTTATTCATAGTTCATTGTCTCTCCCTCACCCTGTTCCTGTTCTAGTGTCATTGATCTTATACAATGCTGGGAACTCCATGTTTGTGCCAGCCTTAGATAATTCAGCTTTAGTTATAACTTTTGCTTGGAATTCCCATCTGTGTCCAACATATATGTATTGATCCTGTGGGTTTAAGTTAAAGATCTCTTCCTGGGGGAGATTTCTCTGGATTTCCTGATTCTTTGGACCCTTGGTTATCGTATCACTATGAATGCCTTGACTATAGTCCTCATCACATGCCTGCCTTCACACAGCTGATTTATCCGCATCTATAAACTCTGTAGGAAAAGCGAGTAAGCTGTCTCATGGACTGAAATATCATCAAATCTAGGAACAGAGGCTGAGAAAAAACAGAGCTCAGTAATTATTTTTTAGTTGTACTCTGTGTCTTTTAAAAGATAGGAAAGACGTGTGCATATGCTTACTGGACTTCATTTGGGGACCATGGGAGGGAAAGACCCTAGTGTGGAGCAAAAGTGCAGGATTGATGGTTGTTTGGGATTGCCAAGGAGGAACCTTTGAACAGTTCCTTAAGGAAAACATAACATCTTTTAGGGAAAAAACGTCCTCCAATTCACGTGATATGGATATATATATATATATATATATATAAATAATATATATATATATACAAAAGAACTGAAAAAAAACAACTATGGAAAGACTCAGAAAAAGATGCAGGACATGTATGGCAGAGTGCAGGGACTTGGGTGGGGCAGGGGGCATGGAAAGGGAAGTGACTATAGATTCAATTGAGAAATGATGTATGACTTATGGAAAAAGTTTAATAACAATAAAAAATATTTTTAAAAAGATAGGAAAGAAAGCTGGGTGCGGTGGTGCACGCCTTTAATCCCAACACTCAGGAGGCAAAGGCAGGCAGATCTCTGTGAGTTCAAGGCCAACCTGGTCTACATAGTGGGCTCCAGGCCAGCTGGGACTATAGGTAAACCCTGTCTCAAAAAGACCAAGAAAAAAAAAGATAAGAAAGAGCAGACCCTTGGGAACTACTGACAAAGATGCTCAAAAGAGCTAGTGCTTCAAAGTTGTTGCTAGCTCCATGAAAATATGCCATGCTGAAAGTGTCTCTGCTGTCCATTGCTATTTGCTTTTGATAGTTCACAGTCCCTATGTTTTCTTTTAGGAATCAGAAGAGAGGAGGCTTATGTTTATCTTGATAGCACATGTTTGAGAAGGCTTCAGAGAGCTATTAGAGAGGTATTCTTACAACTAAATGTCTCCTTTCATCAAAATTTCAGAACCGTCTTCTAAAGGAAAGAGATTAGAAATAGCATTCCACTTAAGCCAGAGTGACCTAAGTCAGGTCATAAGCTGCCTGAATCTCTCAAGAACATATGCAGCTTTGTGTTTGAATTGAACATGGTATTCTGATCATAGAGAGAATGGGGATAATGTTGAGAGAGATGGTTACTATTTGGATGGGAATCAAAGCCAGCCTTGCTCCTGTCTGTGCTGTTTACAACCTCCACTCAATTTTTGGTCTTTCAACTGAGGTATGGCAAAGATGGAGCCTGTCAGAGAAGCTTTGGGGTGGCAATCAAGTATCTATCACTCATGAGTCACTGACAGAGTTACATACCCAAGCTTCTGAGTTTGGAAAAGGAGCTGTGTTTATTTCAGAATTATTTTAGGCAACAAAGTTTTGCAAGAGACAGTGGTTAAAAGGTGCGGCTAAAAGTGAAGAGAAACGAGAAAATGCTCTAATAGTCAAAGCGCATTTTAGCACTACTTGGGAGCTTGAGTGTTTGTGTTGAAAATGTACATACAATCACTCAATCTTTCCCTGACTTCTATTCATCTATCTTCTGGTTGTACACAAGCTTAGTGATCAATTGTTCAAACAGAGATAAAAAGATTGAGTGTGAGTGCTTGTTGCTAAAATCGTCACTCTGAGGTGTTTTCAGTTTTGAGTCTCCATTTACAAATCTGTAAAAGATAATGATGATGATGATGATGATGATGATGATGATGATGATGATGAAATGATCTTAGATTGTTGTAGGAGTAAATGAAATGCTAAATGAAATAGTATTAAAGATGAGGGTCTTGCACAGAATGAGAACTCATACGTTATTTTTTTTTTTTTTACTGGGAGTTTTTACTGGCCACTATATAGCACATATTTTGACAATATAAAAAATTAGTACAATATTCTCATTTATGGAAATTTTGGTCCAAAGAGACAAAATACCAAACCAGTAAAACCCAAGTGATTATCCAATATGAAGTATCCCTAAATAGAAAGCAGGCGCGAGAAAGTATTCTGTCAATTGTGAGAATGGAGTTTGACATTTGATTCCATACTTGAGGGTAACAGAGAGATTCGACAAATGGACTTTAGGCAAATAAAATTGCCCACTGAGCCTGTAGTGTGGGGTGAGTCAAATGTGGCTGGCTTAGAGGTATTTCAACAGGAGGGTATATGATGGGACTCAGCGGCTTGATGGAGAACTCCACAGCATCCAATCCAGCCACCAGGAATGGTGAGGGATTCTGCATGAAACCTGAAATCTTTCATTACTTGGTTCATGTGCTTCTGATACTATTGGGATAATATTTTCAACATTTATCATGAAATAAATCCTGGTATGTGTTAAAACATTTTATCTGAAGCTTTGAGTTTGGAAATGGCATTATATTAATTTGGGGTTTTATTTTAAGTTTGAGAAATGCAATGTAGGTGGGACGTGACTATATTCTATGATTATTTTTGTTGTAAGCTGTCTGATCTGAGTCATAATCTTTGCCGTGATCCAAGGTAATCTCTCATATACCTCTCAAAGCTTTTTCTACCTTAATAAGCAGAGCAATTTATGAAACATGTGTTAATTTCATATAATAAAGCTATGTAATCAAAACAGTATGGTGCTAATATAAAACAATGCAGATGAAAGAAGATAATACAAAGCTCAGAATGTAAACCCATGTACATGATCAATAAATATGAAAGGGTGAGAAAAGCATACAACAGGGAAAAGATGATCTTTTCAATAAATGGCTCTTGTATATTGTGGTAGTTTGAAGGAGAATGTCTCCCATAGGTTGGTGGCATTGCTTTGAGAGGTCTTAGAAGGTGTGGCCATGCTGTAAGAAACACTTCACGTGGGGCAGACTTAGAGAGGTCTTAAGCCTTGTGGGATCTCCAGTCTCTCTCAGCTTCTTGTGCCTGCTTGAAGATGTGAGCCTCTGCTGTCTGCTCCTGCTCCGATACCCCCCCTCCATGATGTACTCTAATTCCCCTGAAACCATAAGCTCAAATGAACTCTTCTGTTTATAAGTTCCCTTGATCACAGTGTTTCTGTCACAGCAATAGAAAACTGACTAATACATATATAAAGGGGGGCATTAGACACCCACATGCCAAACAAACCAACAAACAAACCAACAAACAAAATTGGATATGTGAATTATGTTTGGACAGAACTCAACTTCAAAATTGTTAAAAATTTAATTGAAAGACCTGAAACTGAAATTCCTAGATGAAGATGAACATAGCTCATGATGTTAATCTTGCTAATACATATGTATATAATTTTTATTTTAAGTGTATGAGTGTATTGCTGTATTGCTTGCATGTAAGTAGGTGCACCCATGCAGTGGAATGCCTGTGGAGCTCAGAAGAGAGCATGCTCTGGAATGAGAGTTATGGATGGTTGTTAGCTGCCATGTGGGTGCTGGCAGTTGAACCTAGGTCCCCTGCAAGATCAGCCAGTGCTCTTAACCACTGAGCCATCTCTCTAGCCCCCACTAATGTATATTTTTATAATGACAAGAGTGAAGTCAATCAAAGCAAAACTAGGCAGACAATTCTACAAAACTAGGCAGTCATTTGTACAAAAACAGCAACCATCAAACTGAAAAGGCAACCCATAGAATGGGCGAAACTGTAAAAACCCCATATCCAACACTAGGTTAATACCCAAAGCATAAATATTGCATGCAACTCAGCAGCTAAAACTCATCCTGTTTATAAACAGCTATGTTTATTGCAGCTTTCTGTATAGCAAAGACCTGGAAGCAACCTAGGTGTCCCTCAACCAACAAGTGGATAGAGAAAATGTGGTACATCTACACAACGGAATTCTATGCAGTGGTAAAGAAAGATGACATCATTAACTTTGCAGGTAAATGGATGAAACTTGAAGCCATTATGCTCAGTGAAGTAACACAATTTTTCTGGGACTGAAAATCCCTCATTTGTGGATGCTAAGGCCAAATCCCTAGTTGAAAGGCAAACTGAACAAAGTCAAGGTTATATTTCTTTATATCTGAAGGCAACTGTGTTGTTATAATTTAAATCCCTTAATGGGCTCTAGAATTAACTTGCCACTTATTTTCAGACTTTGTAATTGTTGTATATGGGTGGAGGGCAGGTATTCATATTTTAGAGTAATATAAAATTAAAGGGAAAAATTTGTACTCCTAAACATATTTTGGAATTAGCATACAGTTTATTTTCAAAGGTCATAATTTTGGTATATATGTGATGTATATATTGGCATATTTTGGAGCAATACAAATGGAAGGGAACAACAATGACAAAAGGACTGGGTCAAAGAACTGACTGAAACAGTTAACTTCTGCCTGAACAATAAACCTCTGCAGAAAAAAAAATCTTTAAAAAGAGTGAGAAAAAGATGCAAAACATGTATGGCAGAATGCATGAACTGGGGTGGGGAGTATGGAAAAGAGAATGTGTATAAATTGGACTGAGAAATGATATATGAAATATACAAAACACCAATCAAAATATTTTATAAAAAAAGAAAAAAGAAAGACATAAAATAGCCAACAGGCACATGAAAATGTGCTCAATATCATCAGTTATCAGGGAAATTCAAACCGAAGTCACATAACACTTACTAATATGACCATATAAAAAAGCAAAAGTAAGTGTCAGCATGGGTGTGGGGAAAGGGAACAATTATCTGTTGTGGTCGGGGATGTAATTTAGTGCAGCATGGTCTAGCCTCAGAAACTTAAAAGTACTATTACCATGTTGTCTAGCAAGCTTACTGCTGCTTTATATCCAAATGGAAGTGGAATCACTGTGCCAAAGAGATATCTGCATGTCCATGGGCCCAATAGTAAGATAAGAAGCCATCTAAATGTCTGTAGATAGATGAATAGACAGAGAAAATGTGATGTGATATGGATTTGTGTGTGTGTGTGTATGTGTGTGCACGTATGTGTGTGTGTGTGTGTCTGAGTGACTGTTCTTCAGCCTTAAAAGAGAAAGAAAGCCTAAAGATTTTGACAATGTAGGTGAATGTGGAAGCCAGAGACAAATACCGTATGTCCACCCTTAAATGTGGAATCCAAAAAGTAGACCTCATAGAGGCAAAGATTAGAATGATTGTTTCTGGATGTTGGGGTGTGAGGAAAGTGAGGAGATGGTGAAAATTTATCTAACTTCTGGAGAGCCAATGTATAACATGGTGACTACAGTAATATGTATTTGAAATTTGCTAAAAAGGTAAATATAGATGCTAAATATCCTCACCATGCATGCATAAAACAACTAGGAGAGGTGATAGATGTTTAAATAGCTCAGTTGAGGCAATAATTTTGCCATATATATAATCAAAGTGCCATATGGTATACTCTGAATAATTTTAAGTTTTTAGTAATACCTAAGTAAATCTGAAAAAATATGCCAAAAGGAGATGCATGTGAAAAACAACCACCGCGGTTTGGGGGAAGCTTGATGGGGGTGACTGAGGACAAATCAGGAAAGAATGCTCTGTCAGGAAAGCCCTCTATATTTGGCAATAAAGGAAAAAGAGAGTAAGGGAGGAGCTGGCAGGACTGTCTGTGCCTGTATTTGTAGATGTGAACGGGGGTCTTTTGATCTCAAACACAAAACAACTTCTGTGTGTAAGGAATTGATAAAATTGGAATTTAAAACATCAATATTTTTAAAAATTGTGCTTGGCCAGGGAGGGCTCGATTGGTTCAGGTGCAGCCCAGTCACAAAGGAGTGGGTGTTGACAGCATCCTCCAGGAACTAGAGAAGGCCTGTGTCAGCAGCTTTGAGCGGGACCTCTAGCAAGGCCTGGGACTAATTCCCTTCCCTTTTGTGAGACAGGGTCTTGCTATGAAGTCCAGGCTAGCCTCAAACTTTCAGTCCTCCTGCCTCAGCTCCCCAAGTGTAGGGATTCCAAGTTATACCACCACACCAGTTCTTGTATCTGTTCTTTAAATGAGTTCCCAGTGATTCAGACCACATCATGAAGTAAAATGACAAGGTCAACTCCAGCCACCAATAATGCAGTACACACTTTAACCTTTTTCAAAGAGGACAGATCTCATGCTAAGTATTCATGCCACAATAAAATGCACTTGAAAATATGGGGCTGGAGAGATGGCTCTGAGGTTAAGAGTACATGCCGCTCTTGCAGAGAACTCGAATTTGGTTCCCAACACACATATCAGGAAGTTCAGAACTTCAGTTCCAGGGGCATCGACAACCCTGGTCTCCAAGGCACACACATTCATGCACACATACTGCCCCTACAGACATTTTAGAATATTAACAATTTAAAACATATTAAAAAAATACATCTGGGGGGCCGGGGAGATGGCTCAGTGGTTAAGAGCACTCACTGCTCTTGCAAAGGACCCGGGTTCCATTCCCAGCACCCACATTACAGTTAAGAACTGTCTTTATGCCAGGTGTGGTGGCTCATACCTTTGATCCCTAGCACTCAGGAGGCAGAGGCAGGTGGATCTCTGTGAGTTCAAGGCCAGCCTTGTCTACAGAGTGAGTTCCAGGCCAGCTGGGGCTATAGGTAGACCCTGTCTCTAAATAAATAAATTAAAAAAAATGTGCTTGGCTGGGTGTGGTGGTATGGCCTTTAATCCCACCAGAGGCAGGCTTTGTGAGTTCAAGGCCAGCCTGGTCTACATAGCCAGTTCCAGGCCAGCTGGGGCTACAGGGAGACCCTGTCTCAAGAAGACCAAACCAAACCAAACCAAAGTGTGCTTGACCAGCTAGAACTTAACATATGTGACAGAATACCTGAAATCTGGTGGTCGTGGGGGGAGCTATCTAGCATGGGAAGGGCAGGGGGTGGTCTAAGTTTGATTAAGAAACACTGTATGAAATGCCCAAAACCCAATAAAATATTAAAAATGAAAAAAAGAATTCAAGTGCAAGGTAGTCAATTTGATCTGTAAATAAAATAAAAATAAAATATGAAACTGTAAAAAACACCCATTATCTTATCTTTGTCATCCTTTCTGTGTGTCTTACCTTAAATTTCTCCTTTTTTTCCTCCATATTTTTTATTGTTTTTTATTGATGGTTCGTGTATTTCAGACATCATTTTTCAGTTCAGTTCAGGCATTTCCCCTTTTCCCCACCCTACCCCACCCCACCCCAGATCATGCATTCTGCCATAACTGTCCTGCATCTTTCTCTCAGTCTTTTTTTATGCTTAGGAATTCACATTTTCCTCCATTAATTTATGAACTTTGCAAATAAATGGATGGAACTCAAAGCCATTATGCTGAGTGAAGTAACACAGTCCCAGAAAGACAGAGAATGGTTTCCTTCATTTGTGGATGCTAACGCCAAATCCCCCAGATGAAAGGCAAGTTGAATAGCATTATTGTTATGTTTTTGTTTATCTGAAAGCAACCATATTCTTAGAATATGAATCTCTCAACGAGCTCTAGAATTCATCCACCAATTATTTTCAGACTCTATAATTACTGTATATGGGTGGAGAGTATGTATCCATATTTTAGAGTAATATAAAATTTCTCCTTCTTTTAAATGCTCTTCTTCTTCTCTTTATTCTTATGCTAACTCCTCACCTCCAAACTTGTCCTTTCTCTAGCATCTCTTCTGACAGTATCCCCCGTAACTCTTCAAGCTCCATAGAGCTCACTCAGGGCGAGTGCTGGGAGGATGCACACCACAGCTTCCACCTTGCCTCTGACTTCCTTCATATATTGTTTCTAAATAAGACTCTATGTGGAAAAATGATGCCGGTGTCACAGAAAGGTTAATGTTATGGCCTTGAGGTACTGATTCATATCCTGTTTCTCATTTTCTTTAACCACCTCATGAATAGTATAACAGATTTGAGTAGGTTGCCTTTAAAATAAATTTGTATCTATACATTTTTTGTTTTTCACAGTTGATCAATTGAACCATTTCTCTTTTTTATTAGTATGTTGCTTACTAATGGTGCTGGTTGGAGCTTTTTCTGTGGGGAGGGATGTGGGCTAGATTGCTGTTTTATAATCTTTCTCTGAACCATTCAACTGCGAATGACACCCTTGAAGCTTCCTTTTAGCAGTGATTACTGATGAGTGTAATGAAGCATTATTACCTATGACAGATACATTGAGACATAATCATATTTTGTATCTTGATATGCTTTTATAGTCTGTGAAAATTACATTCCACAAGGCAGGTTTGTTCATGCACCTCCTCCTCTGCTGGGTCTGCTGAGGTGGGTCATCTTGTCTACTTGAGAGGAGAAGTGGTAAAAAGAGGGGGAGGAAACAGTGATTCGCTATTTATTAGACTATGAAAGTCTGCAGCCAAGTAACAAGTCTCCACTACTCTCTGGCCCGCACCATGGGTTCTGATGATTTTGTGGGGGAGGAATGGTATCTGCATACTCATGGTCTGTTCATGAGTGAGAGGATGAATCCTCCCCTACCTCCTCCTCCTCTCTTAGTTAGGCCAAATAATTATGTTTAATATTAGTGGAAGTGAGATTGGGAGAGTAGATGGATGTGTTACAGAATCTTTTAAATTTGGCTGGTTAAGCAAAGAGATGCAGTGTAGAATGAGGTAAATGTCTCTGCCATACTGATGAATTCTTGTCTGAAGCTGAGAAGCTTTTTAAAGATTATCTATCTATCTATCTATCTATCTATCTATCTATCTACCTACCTACCTATCTATGTATCATCTATCTATCTATCTATCTATCTATCTATCTATCTATCTATGTATCATCTATCATCTATCTATCTGATTGTGTGTGTGTGCCTACAGGAGCTATCTTCCTTGTTTTTTGAGACAAGGTCTCTCACTGGTTTAGAGATTGCTCAGCAGGCCAGGCTGACTGGCCAGTGAGGCCCTGGCTATCTGAGTGTCTCCCAGCCCCATCAGTGGGATTTCTAGTACACTGGTCCATACCTGGTATTTTATGTGGGCTTTGGGGATTGAACTCAGGTCCTCCTGCTTTTGAGGCAAGCACTTTACCTCCTAAGCTGTCTCCCCAGCCAATCTTAGAAGGGTTGTGAATTTCACATATGTTTTACACTTAGATCTTTTCCTGTGATTCGAGTCCTCACAAACTGTTCCTTCTCAGAGCCATGCCATATTCATCTGCATCACTCTCAACTTTATCACAAAGTTATCGAATTCCTTATAGGTTTGTTTTTCTCATGGATTTAAACATATCTCTCAAAATGTCTTTGATCTAAATATTCTGTTTATGTCTCAGAGTGGTTTACTTTTTTCTTTCTGACTACATATATGAATATATAATGGAATAAATTTGAATTTGCTAAACTTATGTGTATTTCTATAGTGATTTGAGAATTTATTATGGTGAAATGTAATTTTAGAGAATTCTCTGTATCAAAAAACCTGCAAATGGTAATGTTTGGGAATTTAGCCTAAGGAACAAACTCAGAATGAGGACTAAACTGAGTGTTTACAGAAGTTTGTTATAGTAAAATTTCTAAAGCATTAAACAGGAAGCAGCCTAACAATCAGATAATCGTATTTTCAGTCATAGCATAATATACTCAGTGAAACACAATGAATCCACTCAAGTGAAGGCCATGAAGATTGTACAGCAACGTGAACAAACCAGTGTCCAATAGTACCTGTAAACCATGATGACCATTAGGTTAAAAGTATGCTAGTAAAAAATTCCTGGGAGGGTTGGGGTGGGAGAGGAGAGATGACTCAGCAGTTAAGAGCACCGACTGCTCTTGCAGAGGACCCGGGTTGATTCCCAGCACCCACATGACAGCTAAGGAACCATCTTTAAGCTGGGCGTAGTGGCGCACAGCTTTAATCCTAGCACTTGGGAGGCAGAGGCAGGTAGATCTCTGTGGGTTCAAGGCCAGCCTGGTCTAAAAAGTGAGTTCCAGGCCAGCTGGGGCTATAAGGAGACCCCGTCTCAAAAAAAAAAAATTCCTGGAAGGGGATATGCTAAGATATTAGTACTGGTCATGTATCAGGAAAGCGCGTTAATGGTCCCACTCTCTTCTCTCGTTTGATGATGGTCCCGAGAAGCAAGGAACTGCTGGAAGTGGTCACCTACACTGACTCTTACCTAACTGCAACAGCTGTATGCTACAGGCTTGCACCCGAGGAAACCAGAGACCGAGAGGTACCATGATCGTACTAAAGTCGTACTTTCTGTAAGAAGCAGAACTGGATTTCAAAGAAAAGTTTATATGCATTTTAATCAGGGAAGTAGCAGGAATGGAATTAGCACAGTGGGCAAGTATCCTGGACTTGAATGTCAGTCCTTCCACAAGTAGATGGAAAACCTCAACCACCATTCTCAGTATGTGCTGTGACGGAGACTGAGCACCCAGTGAGCCTCCAGTGCTGTGATTCTACAGCATTTACATTTCCTGTTTTCTGTTGTACCTCTTTTCCTGAAACAGTAAGGTCATTTCCCAAGATTTGGATGACTGGTTTTCACTCTAATTTCTCATTTCCAACTCTGTGCTGTTCAAATGGAAATTGCATACCTCACAGGGCGGGAGTATTTTTTATCAAGAGGTAATGTGTTTAGCATGCAGATTGGAGGTGAAAAGAGTCAGTGAAGTTCAGACCCCTTTGTATCTGTTTGTTTAAGTCAAGGAAAAGGAATGCTTGAGAGGTGACATGATGGATGTGGAGCTTCAGAGTTCTGGCTGCTGCTTGAGTATGGCTCATCAATCCTGGAAAAGATTCCCATTTAGCTCGGTGCAGAGCCTCATGGCAGACAGCTGCTTGCACAGCTGGGGCACCAGCCCTCACCCATCATGTAATATGCAATGGAAATGGCTCTTAACTGATAATATTCATACCCATCTGTTTTGATAATACAGTGGCCCTGTGAATACCAGTCAACTCCGTTCTCCTAATTCTCTCTCCCACCTCATTAATACACACAGGCCTAAAGCCAGGAAGACTGAGGAAGGTGTATTGACTAGGTCTGTTCATTTTTACAGATTGGAAAGCTGAAGTTTAGAAAAATCACATCCTACCCAGCATTCACAAAGCAATGGAGAAAATGGAGAAAATGGTTGGTGTTTTGAGTTTAAAAGTTTCTACCCATATTCTGGGATTTTCTTTTTCTTTTCTTTCTTTCTTTTTTTTTTTTTTAGATAGGTTCTCCTTATAGCCCCAGCTAGCCTGGAACTTACTCTGTAGAACAGGCTGGTCTTGAACTCACAAAGATCCGCCTGCCTGTGCCTCCCAAGTGCTAGGATTAAAGGCGTGCACCACCACATCCAAATGGTTTTTAGCTGCCATGTGGGTGCTGGGAATCGAACCTGGGTCCTCTGAAAGAGCAGTCAGTGCTCTTAACTGCTGAGCCTTCTTTCCAGCCCCTCTGGGATTTTCTAAGAATGACCCTGCTACTCCTTTCAATGTATGCCTGGAATTTTCTTCTAGGGGCCCTGGAGTTAGTGTAAGTGATCAAATGCTCAGCATTGTTCTCCTAAGCACTTTTTAGAATACTCTTGTGAATGAACGAGGCAAGAAAAGACCTTAATAAGGATGTATTTGCTATAAATCTGCTGTACATGCACGAAAATCACCTGTAGAATACACACGGTCTACACAAAGTGGTGTTATCAAGTCCTTTAAACATTTATAAGAAACCAATGTACTCAATAAATTGAAAGGAATTGTGAGAAAGAGTTCATTTTGGGGGACCAACTAGCAAAAGTCTTTTTCCTCTCTCTTCCTCTTTCCTTCCCATAGTCTTTTCCCTTCTTCCCCGTAGTCTACCATTTTCTTTCTGCTTGTTACTTCAGACAGGCTCTCACTATGTAGCTCAGACTGGCCTCTTGCCTCCATGTCCCAAGTCTTGGGATAACAGGCATTTCCTACTCCTTAGATTGTAGCCAGAATCTTTTGCTTCACCTCTCTCCCCACGTACTGCTAATCCCTTCTCTTCACCTTGACCTTGTTCTTATCATTTGCATTCTGGATCATTTTAATCTTTTGGCAGGGGAAAACCACACATTTTGCTTGTAAATTATATTAAAAATGAACCCCACCTTGCAAAATATCATGGTATTTTGTAGTTAATGCCATTAACCATCACCCCAAAGCAACATGGGCCCCAGGATATCATCACCAATAAATTTCTTCATGTGGACAAACATCACAATGAAGCTTGGTTTGTAGACTTGGGTCTCTCTGTATCCAACTTGAATATGCATAGATGACCTGAAGATCTTGTTAAAATATAGATTCCTATCCATTAAGTCTAGAGAAAGACCATGTGTTCTGAAGTGCCCATAGCAACAGGGTCCTGCTGGTGGGCTATGGACCTTTATGGCACAGCACATAGGTTCTTATTTTGGAACCTGAATTCCTCAGGTGGTATTTGGCTTTTCCATGCAGTTCTAGATGTTGAACTTCGCCTTTTTGTTGAGCAAGTTGCTCAAAGCCTACACTTTTACTTAAGGATGTATAAGGAATTCATGGAGTACAACCAAAACATGATTTGGTTTGTTATTTAATGATAATTGAAGGAAGAAAATTGTTTCTTATTATCTGAAGATTTCTGTAAATGGAGATAGGAAATTTTTGGATGAGAAGGAATGACAGTATCAGTTCTTACCTGTCTCTGCAACTGACTTCACATAAGGAAGCTCCACAATCTCATTATTAGATTCAGTTCCATCCCAAGAGGAATTGGTGCAGAAGAAGCCGCATGGTGAATACCAGCGTTCCAGGACTGTCCGGCCTCCCTTCCTCCAACATGAAATGCAGAGAGCTCTGGAGGAGATGGGAAGGACTTAGCATGTGGTGCTTATTTTAGAAAATAGAAGGAAGAAAATATGATGTCCTACCAGATTCTGAGACCCTGACATGTCCTGCTTGAACAAACACAGTCTTTAGGCATGAAAATAGAAACTAACATTTATCAATATAAGCTCAGCCTATGAAGCTGCTTGGAGACCAGTAATTCCCTTCCTATCTGAAGACACTATGACTTTCTAGGGATAGAATCTGTAAAACAGAGACCACAGAACCCCAGGAAATACTTTTAGAGGATGGAAAAAGAAACTTACATTTCTTCTATTTTTAAACTCTATTTACAGAAGCAATGTGGATATGTAAGAATAGGCAATGGTTTTGAGATTTATGTTTCTCTGGTAATTAAAAGATGAGTCAAGCTGAGTTCCTGTATCCTGTTGTCCAGGCTATTGAGGGTGGAACTCTTTGGGGACTCATTATAAGTAAATTACTTTTTTATACTCAAAAAGATGAGTTCTCACGGAGAAGTAGAGGTTAGGGTAGATATGTAGGTAGACTTCTTTCCTCATTCTCCAAGAATTGGTATTTTTTAATTTAATTTATGTCATGAGGAAAACATTGCAGGATCAAAAGAAACCAACCTGATGAATATTGTTCACAAACTCTGAGCAGGCTGATCATCTGCTTGAGCTCATGAGGGAAAAGAGAGCAAGTCTTGATGTCTTTCAGTGTGGTTTCTCCTGAAGTAACTTGCTCTCATATCCTTTCTGCTGCCCCCTACTGTCTGTCCTACTGAAACATTTTTCTGGAACCTATCATCAGCTCTCAATGTCTTTATCTGGCAAAGTCCTCATCACTAAAATCAAATCTCATCAACTACATTCTCAGAGAGACACTTTGGAGAAGTTATTTTTTTGCTAACAACTATTTATGAAGCTAAGCATCTGCTTACTATATCACCCAGAAGCTTTCACTCTTAGATAATGACTTAAGATGAAAGGGAAACTATATATCCATAAAACACATGTATATGAATGTTTGTAGCAGCTTTGTTCTTAATGCTTCCAACCTGTGAACAGTTGGAGTATTCTTAGTGCAGCGAATGGTTGAACAGTTGCTATGAATCCATACAACAGAATATTGCTCAGCAATAAGAAGATGCAAATTGCTGATGCCTGCAACATTGGAGATGAATCTCAGGAGCATTATGCCAAGTGGCAGAAGGAAGACACAGAAGACTACATGCTATACAAATTTATTTAAATGGCCTTCTGGAAAAGTCAAAGCTTCAGGGACAGGTAGACCAGTGATTGCCAGGAACTGGGGTTAGGAGGACAGTACAGGGGGAAAGAAAACCACACACACACACACACACACACACACACACATGCAAGGAGTGTTTAGTGTTTTGTGTCAATATTAAATGTTTTCATGTATTTTTGTCAAAATCTTCAACCTGTGCATTTAAAAAGGATGCTTTTACTTTATGAAAGTTTTTTTTTTTAATAAATGATGTGTCTGATGATGTGTACTTGCAATCTCTCCATTGGCTATGCACACAGAAGGACCCCTGGAGCTTGCTACCCAGCCATCCCAGCTGAAGCAGCCAGTCCTTTTTTTAAACTGAGCATTTGTACATCTCGTACAATGGTTCCCACTCAAACCAGGTCCCCCTCCCCCTTCTCCAACTGCCCATCAGAATTCACGGGTTACATTGTCCAAGATAAGCCCTATCCAGTTAAACTGTTGAACCCAGATATCTTTCCATGCAAATTTACCCACTTGAGTCTAGTCGGCTCATCTAGAAATCTTAGGGAAGCCATATTCTTTCTCACCCAGCAGTAATCAGTCTCCTATAGTTCTCAGTCCAGGGTCAGTCTCCCACCCATTTCTCTTGCTCCACTCTGAGACCTTGTCCCAGTTGGTATGGGTCCTGTACCTGATGTCAACATTGCCCCAAGTTCCTATGTGAAAGCTTGTAGTTGACGGAAAGCCACTGCTTCTCTATGTTTACATACCAGGCCTGCCTCCTGTAATCTTTCTGCTCCCTCTTCTTCCAAGATCCCTGCACCATGAGTGGGTGAGGTTTAATATAGGGGTCCCATCCTGGGATACACACTCTGGAGGCTCCCATTCTTTGTAGCTGGGCTAGTTATGGCCTCTGAATCAGCAAGTCCTTGATAGAGGTGAGATAAAGGTGTCTTGAAGAAGAACATTTGAGATTAACCTCCTGCCTCCATATCCATGTGCATACATGTATACAAATGAATACACATGCATGTGTATACACATGCCAAAAAAGAGCAACCTCACTTATAAAATAAGAAAATGCTGTAAAATCTTCTGGGCATGGGTAGATTCTACTAGGAATATAGGGTACTAGAGAATTCTTTGTATCATCTATAATTTTTCTATAAATAAATCCATATTAAATAAATTTTATTTTTAAAACATAGATCACAAATCATCTAGGCTATACTATGGTTTTTGGTCCTCGTAGACACCATCCATTGCACCCATTGTATTCTATGAAAGTATTTCAATATAGCATTCACCAGTTGAGCATGGATGTACCCACCACTTACCCAAGGATGATATTAAAACATAGATCACCATCTACTTCATCTGGAGTGAGCCTGGAGAGTCTGCACTTCTTTCAAGCTCTAGGGTGCTGCTCATGCTGGTGGGCTAAGGGGTACTCTTTGAGTGCATAGTTTGACATAGAGCATGTAAGTTTTTGTTTAGAACCTGAAATCCTTGTGCCGTCACTGGATAACCCATGCAGTTTCAGATACCTAATATTGCCTGTCAGTTGAACAACTTGGTTAAAACCTATATTTCAAGTTGGGGGCATACAGTGAACTCACAGGACATGGCTGTGAGATACTGTGGCAGAATGTTTTTGTATATCTCTCATCTGTTTTGAATCTCTAAAAAACAAAATATGTGTGGCCTTCACATTTATTATGACAAACAGTTGACTGATGACTAAAAAGCTTTGTGTTATGGACAGATGAATGTAGTGACATCACAAACTCACAACAGTGAGGCGTGTCATCAAACAAAGGGTTGGGAATCCCAGTGATTAGACCAAAGTCAGAGCTCATTCCATGAAAAGACAAAGTCAAGATTTCATGCAAAAAAACCTGTAGGACATTAGAAGTGAATTGCCACTTGCCACTTCTGAGCTGCCTCTAAGTCCTCTCTTTCATGTTCTGACCCATTACCCACTATCTTGTCACTATTCTTGTATCCTGTCAATGATGGAGATCAATCTGATTTGTCTTATTACTGATGACCCATTTGCAAGCTGGATCTTCTAGACTTCTGGGAACAGCTGATGCTGCCACATGTCGAAGTCTTTTTCTAGAGCAGTCTCAAGGCCAAGCTGACATGTGTGCATGGATAATCCTTGTTCAGTAAACCTAATTTCTAGACATGGTTTTATCATTAACTATTTTTGTTAGTTGGCCAAATCACAGAACCTATCAGAACTATTTCTTCTTTTCAGAAACAGAGATTAGGCTGAGCTAGGTGATGACAAAGTACTATTTATCCTTGAAATCCAACTTTGTGGTTTATAAAAGCTTATAAGGGATCAAAATGATTTAAATAAGGGCCAGAGAGATGGTTCAGCAGTTAAGAGCACTTGTTGCTTCTCCAGAGGATCCAAGTTTAGTTCCCAGCTCATAACTGTCTGTGACTTCAGTTCCCAGGGATCTTACATCCTCTTTTGGCCTCTTTAGGTACCAACACACACATGGCATTCCCTTACATAAATGTAGATAGATACACATAAATAAAAAGAAATCTTTAAAAATGATTTTCTGGGGCTGGAGAGACAGCTCAGAAGTTAAGAGCACTGGCTGTTCTTGCAGAGGACCCAGGTTCAGTTCTCAGCCACATGGCAGCAAATAACTATCTCTAACTCTAGCTCCAGGAGAATCCAGTATTCTCTCTGACCTCAACTGGCATTGCACAACACTGGTGGACTTATATACATGCAGGCAATACAGTCATAAACATGACATGGGAACTCTTGCTTACACACAGGCAATACAATTATATACATAAAATACAATAAAAATAATAAAATGTTTAAAAAATATTTCAGTATATGGCCACTTGCTGGAAGTTTTCTGCCCATGTTAATGATTGACTTCAACCTTGTGTGGTTTCGAATGGACAGCTGTGTATAAATATTAATTTTTCCTTGAGGGCTTTAAAAAAGATTTTCTTCAGTAGTTTTGTTTTCAACAGCACAGCCAAGGGAATTAGTGCTTCTGAAAAAACAACAATTAAATGTGTGCAACCTCTCATATTGTAACGCGATGGGCTTTGCACTACCTTATCTGTATCTTTATCTATGTATTTACAATCTTTGAACACCTTTAAGATATCTGCTTTACTCCTTTAAAGGGTATTGATCAAGCACCAAGTAGTGCGAAATATCCATTACTCTTGACTGTTTTTTTAAAAAATACTTTATTATTTTTATTTTCTGTGTATGAGTGTTTTGCCTGCATGTGTGTAAGTGCACTGTGTTATGCAATGCCCATAGAAGTTAGAAGAGGGCATTGGACTCCTGTAACTGGAACTAGGGATGGTTGTTAGCTGCCATGTAGGTGCTGGGAACTGAGCCTGGGTCCTCTGCAAGAGCAGCCAGAGATGCTGAACCATCTCTCCAGCCTCGCTTTTGACTCTCATATAATCAATTCCAACCAACTGAAGAAAAATTAAGTTTTGATACTGAGTCATATGACTTTGCTGATCTTACCAGCTTTTTTTGCCTTGATAATTTCTATCCTTAGTTATCACGAATAGTTTTTGTTTTCTTAATATGGGATAAGAAGAATTAAACAAAAGAGTGTAGCAGTTGCAGTTTAACTACTATTTTATGAAAAAAATCATTATTTTTGCTTTGATAATTTCCTAAAATGTGAGATAGAACAAAAATTGTAGAAAGGGGTTTCATTAGACTACTCTGGATTCCTGAAATTTTCCTCTCTAATGAGTCTTATTTCCATTGTGTGGTCCTTGGATGTCTCTTCGGGAAGTTCCTGAACTCTTGAGAATTTCAGCTTACTCACAAAATAGACAAGATCAAGCATTGTCCATCATTATATAACTGTAAGATATTAATGAACATCCAGGAAGGTTAAGCCCATACCTTATAGTAGTCTGAATGAGCATCCTTGTCATACTCCTGAGTGCATTCTCCTGTATACAAGACATGCTCATGCTTATGAAACTAAAATATCATTGGGACAGTGGGAAGACAGAGTGCCATCTGTCATTATATGCAGTATTTCAAAACAGGGCTTCAGCTTACATGGGATTCTCTTCATTTGCTGTTTTGTTGATTGAAATTGTGATGACTCCAGTTCTTCCCTCTTTTCAAATGATTTTAATGCTGAGTCTTTTTCTCACATGCTTTCAATGTTCAATTTCCAAGTGGTCAAGCCATCCTTCTTCCCCGCTCTGCTGGCCCAGCCCACGTGTCCCATGCATCTTAACTTTTCCAGGCATTTTGAGTCCCGCTCTTCACTTGTTTCCTCTATGTGGGATTGTTTGTAGATCTTTCCATTCCAGCTTCCTAAACCACCTGGCTTCAGTGTGTGGTCAGCCTGTCATCTGAGTTCTAAATAGCCAATGTCTGCTTAGAGTTGATAAGCCATTTCCTAATCAGAGCTACACTTCCTGCATTTTTCCATCAGGCAGGGCTTTTAGTCAGGCTCTGCCCAATGGTATAGGAAGTGATAATGTTCATTACTTTCTGAAGAGATTAAGAGACAAACTTGGAGAGGCAGTTAAGAGCACTGGCTGTTCTTACAGAGGACCTTGGTTTGATTCCTAGCACCCACAACTGTCTGTGACTCCAGTTCTAGGGATTTGACACTTTTTTCTAACCTCCATTGGCATTACATGCACGTGGTGCACCTTCATCCATACAGGCAACACACTCATAGACATAAAACTTAGTTAATTAATTAAAAGTGACAAACCTGTATTCTCCATGGTCTGTATTAATTAGGAGAATTTAAGAGTTAGAGGAGAGGAGAGGCCCATTAAAAGTATCTTTTTATTATTTTCATGTGTATGAGTTTATTGTCTGCATGTATGTAAGTACACCCATGCCATGCAATAGCCATAATAGGTCAGAAGCAGGCACAGGATCCTCTGGAACTGGAGTTATGGACAGTTGTCATCTGACATGTAGGTGCTAGGAATTGAACCTGGGTCCTCTGCAAGAGCAGCCAGCGCTATGAACCAGTGAGTCATAGAGGTTAAGAGCACCAACCGCTCTTGCAGAGGACCCGGGTTTGATCCCTAGCACCCACATGGTGGCTGAGAACAGTCTGAAACTCCAATTCCAGGAGAATCCGACACCCTCTTCTGACCTCCGCGGCATTGCACGACACGGGTGCACAAACTTGCATGCAGGCAGTACATTCATACACATACAGAAATAAATAAAATTAATAAAAAAATAAAAAAATAATGAAATAAAACAAAAAGTTGCCCTGGGAACTTTGATGTACAGATGGTTGTGTTGAAGTCCATCAGACACAGCCAGCTTCCTGTGAGTAATACGTTCACTTCTATTCTACACATTCACTGATATTTCAGGGTTTGTCTGCTATGACAGCTAACATTCCCTCTGCTGACATGAAATGTCCTTCCATCTTCATCTTCAGCTCCAGGTTTTTGTTCCTTATTTTTAACATGATATCATGCTAAGACTTGGGAATCTCCCTGAAGCTAGAGGAAATCTGATTCTTTTTTATTAACTTAGAATACTAATGAAGGAGACCTCAAAGGGTCTTTGGTTATTTGGACTTTTAGGCAATTGTTGGGCAAGAGAGAAAGTAAAAAAAATAAATAAATGGATGAGACAGAATTTTGAATAGATGCCTGAGTTTACTGGGATGGTTTGCTTCCTTCTCTTTACTTAAGAAAGGCTGAGAGGGCTTGTGGTGATTTGAATGAGAATGTCCCCCATAGGCTTCAAGTATTCAGACATTTTATCCCCAGTTAGTGGTACTGTTTTGGAAGGTCTTAGAAGGTGTGGCCATGCTGGAGGAAGTATGTCACTGGGGGCAGGCTTAGTGAGTTCAACAAGCCTTGCCAGTCTGCAGTTGCTGTCTCTCTGTTTCCTGTGTTCACTGGAATATGTGAACTTCAGCTTTCTGCTGCACCTCCCACCACAATGGACTCTAATTCCCAGAACCGTCAATCATAAACTAAAATAAGCTCTTCCTTTTATAAGTTCCCTTGGTCATGGTGGTTTTATCACAGCAACAGAAAAGTGACTAATAAAGGTTTCATTTTTAGGAACAAGAGTTGATCTTTTAGTTCTCAGAGGTGTCCCGGTTTTGGTTAGGTAGAAAGGTTTCTGGGAAGTTTGGGATGTGTGAGGAATAGATTAAGGAGACTGTAGTTGACTTGAGGGAGCACCAAGTTGTGTGGGCAGAAAAGAGTGAAACACAGAGTTAGCTAAGGGGGGAAAGCCCTTGAATCTGGATGTAGCACTTCTCTTAGGCCCTTATTGTGTTGCATAGATCACTTAATGTAAACCTCAATTTTCTTGTCTGTAAGGACAACATGCTTTCCTTGTGCTGATAGTATCATAACACAGATCTTTCAGAACATGGGATATTGTGTTAAATGTGAGCTATTTTATCAATCCCTGTCTTTGTTTTTAAACAAAATTGGTACATTTCTATAGGCTTATTCTCTGTTGGGGTTCCTAACATCTACAACACTGTCGGGCACATAGGGGTTCAAAAAAAGCAATGGTTTTCTGAAAGAAAATGTACAATTTATTCTGTATTTCTCTTCCTTTACCATTATGTTGTTAACATCTTCCTATAAGTTATTTGCAAAAACATGATTTTAGAGTGGCTGCTGTGATCAATATTTAATAAACACATTTAGAGCATACAGATCCAATTGTGAGCTTCTCTTCCCTTTTGTCAGCAGGTAATCACTTTTTCTCAAGGTGCTGATATTGAGCAATATATATTTGCACTTATCTTAGGCTAATATCCAGAGCCTACAGCACATTCTCTTCATCACTGACAAGGGTGGCAAATTGTTGACCTTTGAAGGTAAATTAGATTATTGGAAATAGACACAAGTTGCACCTGACCAAATTGTTGAATATGAAAAATGATTTGATTTGATAAAAAAATGAAGCATCTAATGTTGTATAGGTTTTTAAAATGGCTGATTCTAGAAAGTAAAAAGTTACAATGAGTAGAAGTAGTCATGTTAGAACAGGCCTGGAGCTACACAAAGTGATTACTTTTGAAATCATTTGAAAGTGTATTTCCTACAATTTTTATATCAGGCTGGTAGAAAAAAATTCAGTTTTATTTTGTTTTACTTTTTTGGAGCAGGATTTACTTGTAGCCTCAGCTTGCCTGGCACTTGCTAAGTAGAGCAGGCTGGCCTCTCCATTTCAAAGGGATTCACTGACTCTGCCTCCTGAGTACTGGGATTAAAGGCGTGGAACACCATGCCCAGGGAAAATATTAAATTTTAAAGAACCCATTTCTTCACCTTTCACAGTTTTTGTCTAAAAATAAAAACTCTTAGTTTGTCTCAATTCCACTACTAAAAATCTAGAAGGTACTCTATTAAGAGTAGATATAGTAAATCTTCATCTCTAATATACTGCATCCTGAAGGTTAATGACTAAGAGACTTAAGGTACAACCAAGTCAAGATCGTTGAGAATAAAGCCTTGGATTCTTCCTCTTTGATATTTGACTGTAGAATGATACAAAAGAGATAGAACCTTCATTTCCTAGGAGATTAAAACTTAGAGAGAATGGCAACATAATTGTTAGCATATAGTTCTCATCAAAGATTTTAAGTATTTGGAAAAAAGCTTTTTGCTACTGCATGATTCTCAAGTCATACCTTCAAAGGGAAGTAAAAGTTACATTCTCAGAACACTTTGTAATTCACAAACAAGTTTTACATATTGCGTTTCATTTTTAACCTCTAACTATACTAATTGGGCAAGGTTAGCTATAATTTTTGAATTAAACCACCTGGCTCTGAAGTTGTTTGAGAGTTGTCTGAGGTCTCTTAGTTAAATCTTGATGGATATAGGACCTTAAGCCCTGGTCATCCTGGGGCACTGAGAGAAGTTTGTAGAATACTTCTCTTTATTCTTTTGAAATGTGAATTTTTAGATTCACTGACTTCACAAAAGTGGCATTTGAATCATGTTTAGAAAAACAAGTAGCCAGGTGTGGTGGTGCATGCCTTTAATCCCAGCACTCAGGAGGCAGAGGCAGGTGGATCTCTGTGAGTTCAAGGCCAGCCTGGTCTACAGAGTGAGCTCCAGGCCAGCTGGGACTACAGGGAGACCCTGACTAAAAAAAAAACAAAAAAAAAAAAAAAAAAAAAAAAGAAAGAAAAGATGGGCTGGAGAGATGGCCTAGCGGTTAAGAGCGCCGACCGCTCTTGCAGAGGACCCGGGTTCGATCCCCAGCACCCACAAGGCGGCCGAGACTCCAGTTCCAGGAGAACTCCAGTTCCAGGGGAGACCGACACCCTCTTCTGACCTCCACGGCGTTGCACGTCACGAGTGCACAGACTTGCATGCAGACAATACATTCATACACATACGGAAATAAATAAAAAATTAAAAAAAAAAGAAAGAAAAGAAAAGAAAAATAAGTAAATTCAGTAGATAATATTATTAGAGTGATTACTAATTTTATATAAATTCAAGTTCTTAGATTTGATAACTAAAAAAGGAGACTCTTCACTTTTTTAATTGTTTCATTTACTTGAGGGTTAACAGTGTTCTTTTTTGTCTTTCTTTTTTTAATGTTTTTATTGATGTTTTGTGTGTTTCAGACATCATTTTTCGGTTCAGTTTAGGTATATTCCCTTTTCCCTTCCCCCTACCCCACCCCAGATCATGCATTCTGCCATAACTGTCCTGCATCTTTCTCTCAGTCTTTTTTTTATGTTTAGGAATTCACATTTTCCTCCATTAATTTTATATTACTCTAAAATATTGATATATATTCTCCACCCATATACAGTAATTACAGAGTCTGAAAATAAGTAGTGGGTGGATTCTAGAGCCCATTGAGAGAACCTCTCTCTTCAGCCCCTCTCCACTATCTTTCTTGTCCTCCATTATCTATTCTTTAATTAATTAATTAATTTTTGTTTATTTTAAAATTAGTTTTTATTTAATATTTAAAATTTTTACATTTAATTAAAAATTTTGAACAATTTACATTTCAATTACTCATTTTTTGTTTGTTCAGTAACATAGTATAAGGCAAATATAATACCTTCAAATGACCCTCTAGAAATGATAGATAATAATTCGATATTCGTTCTTTAAAAATATGCATAATGACACTTCTCTGGTGAGAGTTGAGAGATACATTAGCCTATGGGTACAAGAGTAAGTCATTAAGGGTCAGTTTAATATGATAACTATCTAGTAGAAAACTAGTATTAGGTCCTCTCCTATGTTCTATGACCTGTCTAGCCTCAGGTTCCTAAGCCTGACATTGGTCAGGTATGGACTCCATCCTAGGTAGTGAACCTTAAATCCAATTAGAGTGTTTGGTTACTCCCATAATATTTGTGCCACTATTATGCCAGTGGAAATATCTTCCAGGCCTATTTGTAGTTCACAGGATTTATACTGTGTAAGGTTGAAGATTATTTCCTCTTCCAGTAGTTTGCATAGCACTTTCCAGCACATGAACGCCAGCTAGTAGAGATGAAACTCCGAAGTCAGCACCAGCTTCATTTTTCCTTGTTTGTTCAACATCTCATATATGTAGTATCTTCATCAATAGGGTCTTACTATCCAGTTCTGGTGGATAACCAAGCAATAGTCAGTATTGTTTGAGGGTCTATGGGACCCATAGTCAACAGCTTCTAGAGAAGGAGTCCATTACTTTCATGGAGTTATTTTTTAAATTAGCCTATGATGTCTAGAAAGGATAATGTCTTCCTGTTATAGGATAACTCCTTTTACTATCTTTAATAATATGTATGTATATACTTTAAGAAGCTTCTATATTGGTAGGTTTCCAGATGGCTTTTTAAAAAAAGATTTATTTGGGGCTGGAGAGATAGCCTAGCGGTTAAGAGCACCGACTGCTCTTGCAGAGGATTCGGGTTTGATCCCCAGCACCCATATGGCGGATAAGAACCATCTGTAACTCCAATTCCAGGAGAACTCCAGTTACAGGGGAATCCGACACCCTCTTCTGACCTCCGCGGCATTGCACGACACGGGTGCACAAACCTACATGCAGACAGTACACTCATACACATACAAAAATAAATAAAATTTAAAAAGATTTATTTATTTTTATTTTCATTTATTTATTACTTTTTGTGTGTATGAGTGTACTGTCTGCATGTAGGTTGGTGCACCCACGTCATGCAATGCCCCAGAGGTCAGAAGGGGACGTCGGATTCCCCTGGAACTGGAGTTAAAGACAGTTCTTAGCTGCCATGTAGGTGCTGGGAATTGAACCCAGGTCCTCTGCAAGAGCAGTTGGTGTTCTTAACTGCAGAGCCATCTCTCTCGCCCCTCCAGATGGCTTTTTAGTTAATGAATTCTTTTCTTAAATTAATTAATTATTTTTCTTAAACTAATTTTCTTATTCTTAAATCATCTATTGATTTTAATCCATGCCTCCCAAGTGCTCCTGGGTGTAAGTCCATGGCCTGGAGTCTGCTCACCTGCCAGCTAGCTCATCAGTAAGGAAAAATGGCTCTCCCTCTCCCAGTGTTTGTCCCTTTCCAGCCAGTGATACTCAGCTAGGCCCAGGGTTCCTGCCTACTTCCCTCATCCATGCTGGGCTCCTGTCTGTTTTGGGTTTGCACAAGTCTGTGCATGCTGTCATTAGTGCTGTGGGAAGGTATTTCTTATTCTTGAGATCTTGTCCCAGCAACTGTCTCCTGGTGCAGGCCAGATATATTTGCTCTTTTCAGCCTAGAAGAGAGTCTTCTCTGTTATCACAGCTGGGCCACCAACTGCTTGATACTGAGGATTTTGACCAAAATATGACCCCCTCAGATACTCTTTTTCTGACTACTTTTTATTTGTTGAATTGTGATACCTTACTGTGATTACGCCCCCCCTGGTCCCCACCCACGAAAAAGAGAGATATTTAAGTCCTGGTGTGACTTTATTTGAAAACAGTCCTTCCACATGCAGGAGTAAAGGGTAGCTTGTTAGTGTTGTCTGTAATCCAGTGACTAGGGGTTCGTACAAAATGAGAGAAATGTGGGCACAGAGACAGGCAGAAGACAGTCATGTGAAGACAGAGGCACCACATACTAGAACTAAGCTTCACTGAAGCTCCGGGCTGGGGAACGCCTGGGGCTTCCAGAAGATACAAGAATGAGGTTGTAGAGATTTGTAAAGGTGGCGGTGTGATTCTATCTATAACAGTATTAGAACTCTAACCTCTAAGTCTACGAGAGACTATATTACAGCACTTCTAGGAAATTACCGTAGTCATTTCTTAGTATATGTGGGGGCTGTTTCTCTGTCCCCCTTAAGACAAATCTGAGGATACTCATGCCTCATATGTAAAATGGTGTCCTATTTTCATAGAGCCTCCCACATCATTTTGTACAAATCATCTTTCAACTGCTTATAACAATACTGGGTGAAATGTAAATACTCTACCAATGCAGTGTCTGTCTATTACCTTGTTTTATTGCTTGCACAGCAGCTTGTGAATGTTCCTGTTTATTTATGGATTTCTGTTCTCCTTTGTTTTCTTTTTATGTTTAGTACTTGGCCTTTCTTTCATTTTTTGTTCTTCAGCCCCTGGAATATAAACTATGGGGGAGCAGGAACTTTGTCTGTCATTCTCCACTGTGCTTGCAAAACACATTTGTAGTAAATGAGTTCCCGGTGAGAAAAGAGGTGTCAAGCTGTGTGCTTTACACTCACTTGGCATTCCAGTGCACCCTGCCTTTCTTACTGATCAGGTGGCGGGAGAGCCGGCAGATGAGAACAGCATTGATTTTAAAGTGGTTTCTGTGGGTGCCTTAAAGGTGAATTCTGAAAACTTTCATCTGTGGCAGGGTGCTATAGAAGTTAATACTCCATACTAAGGAACCAGAGGTGGCAAGAATAGGGACTGAATTATATCCACACGAGGCAATTGATGAATGCTTGTCTTTACCAGATCTGTAATGCAGGCATGCGAGCAATGGAGGCTCGTGTAGAGGCTTGGAGCTTCATTATGTCACATAATTTTTGTTTTAGTATGGTAGGATAAATATTAGTTGTGTTGATTCCCTGCAAATCTCATCTTCACACAGTTCCTTAATATCTATGCCAAGAACCTCTTAGGAGTTTAGGCTTTCTTATAGAACTGAATCACCCTCTGTAGATAAATCAATAGAAAAGGACTACTAGTGTGACCCTCATGCTGCAGAAGAAATGCTGGGCTATGTTTGAGACAGAAATATTTGAATCATTCTTTAAGCAAAGTTTTCCATCTTTGAGGATAGACTAGATAGCAAGGAGGAGGTTATTAGAAGATAAGAGAACAGGACCCGGCAGATCCATCTCCCACCTCACCAAGAGCTCAGATGTTTCAGAATTAATACAAAGAGGCTGCATGGAAGTTCAAGCATTTTTTTTTTTTTTGTCTTTAAAACTCCTCATCACCAGTGGCCAAGTTACCATTGTCCAGTTAGACACGACACTCTTTACTGCTCAGACTATTCCCAGTTTCCTATCCAATTCCTCTTTATATGATATTCTTCCTGATGCTTGCTCAGTTGGGTATTGCATAAAGAGAAAGCGTGTTGCTAAGGTGAGAGTTGACAGAGCCTCTTTGAAATAACCCATTGAGCTAGACCAGTAGAAACCACTATTGCCATATTATCTGCAGCATGTGTTATTACCTTAATAAAATGCACAGAATAGGATTACTTCAATAAGATCTTTTTATTAAGCTAATAAGTTTCATGTGCTTAAGTAGGTATTATTGTTTTAATAACAACTAGCTCATGGTAAGAACTTAAGTCTGTAGTTGCTATACTCTCTGGGGTGTTCTAAAAATGGGGACTAGTTTTGTGCTGATGTAGTGCTATGGCGCCAACTCAAGGTGCATGTCACAGGGTGGCATCACGAAGCAAAGAGAATTTCTGAGGAGTATTGCAGAATCAATTGGGCATCCTGGGATGAACTTCTGGCCCTTCAGTCCTATGGCTTTATCAATCAAGTAAAATAAAACTAAGAGCACATGCTTATGAGCCTCTTGTACAGAGAAGTTCAGGGTCCACTTTTAAAAATATATATTAAATTTTGTTCCGTGCTTCATCAAACCATCCAATGGTTTTGTAGAGCACTTGGAATAAGAGAAATATCATTGTGTCCATGACTGTATATTCTGGGTCCTGCTACAGTCTCCCTTGCTGCCCTTCCCACTGGCCCTTTCCTTTTCTCCACACCATACACATCAGCCTTCTTTTTGCATTTTAAAGCAAAAGCTCATGCTTCTGTGCTAGCCCTCATCCTTGCTGTTCTTCTTGCACACCACCAGAGAGCCACTCAAGCAAGGGCACACATGATTTGTTTGATGAATGAATGGATTTTCAGTAACTAGTGGTGGCTAGGAATGATAGGGAGGTGTGATCCATCTTGGCCTTGTATTAAGATATGTTCTCACTTAAGAGTTATAATTGGCTAGAGTTATAATTTGCTAGCTGATATCTAGCTGATATCTATAACTCTGATGCCAAGAATTATAATTTGCTAGCTGACATCTCTAGAGGCGCTGCTCAAGACATATCCAAAGAACTCTTTCAGGAACATCATCTTTACAAAGGTCTTGATCGAGAGCTCTTTGGTGACTATTTGAGCAGGCTTGAATTATTGTCATTTTGAATGGAATTTTGAAAACCATTACTCATACATGATGATGGTGCTGAAGTAGCTTTTTGTGGTGATTGTTCCCCTTTTAACAACTGTACTGCATCAAGATGCCTCAGCATTTAAAACTTTGTTATCTGTGAGAGAGACTTGAGGATTTCCAAGGAGTGAAGTGAAGAGGATGGCATTTTGCAGGTGCAATTAAGGTCATTCCCTCACAGCTGCTAATTCAGTGTCCCGAGGCTCAGCACTTGACAGGAATAGCTGCAAGGAGCTGTGACTGAGGAAACAATGAATGACCTTATCATTTAGCTGGGAATATGAAATTCCTATGACACTGAGTATTGACCAGAAATAGCTGTTGATCACAATGACCAGAGCAGGCTTTGTAGTTATTGGCTGGTTGTCAGAGGTAGTTTTATGCTGTGTCAGATCTGGTTAGTATGTCTAGGCTCTGATTTTAGGAATTGGAAAGGGCTTTCTTTTTCTGACCCTGCAATATCCTTGTGTTCAGTGTACTAGAAAATTATTTTTAGAGTAGACATTTTAATGATAAACTTATCCAATGAAGTTATTTAGATGGGAAATAATTCAGATTTGTATTTTCTTTTTTTTTAATTTTATTTATTTCTGTATGTGTATCAATGTACTGTCTGTATGCAGGTTTGTGCACCCGTGTCGTGCGATGCCACGGAGGTCAGAAGGGGGTGTCGGATTCCCCTGGAATTGGAGTTCTCGTGGAATTGGAGTTTCAGACTGTTCTCAGCCACCATGTGGGTGCTGGGGATTGAACCAGGGTCCTCTGTAAGAGCGGTCGGCGCTCTTAACTGCTAGGCCATCTCTCCAGCCTCAGATTTGTATTTTCTGATTTAAAATACATGCCCAGTTAACCAAAAGAAAGAAAGAGCAACTCCAAATCAATAGAATTCATGATGAAAGGGGAAATATCGCAATAGACAATGAAAAGATCCAGACAATCATATGGGAATACTTCAAAAACCTATACTGTACTAAATTTGAAAACCTAAGAGAAATGGATGAATATCTGCAATCTGGGGAATCGCCAAAGCTAAACCAAGAAGAGATTGACAGCTTAAACAGACCCATAATATACGAAGAAATTGAAAACGTAATAAGAGACCTCCCTACTAAAAAAGCCCAGGTCCAGATGGTTTCACAGCAGAATTCTATAAAACATTTAAAGAAGGCTTACAACCATTATTACTCAAACTGTTCAGAAGAATACAAGCAGAGGGAAATCTTCCAAATTCCTTCTGTGAAGCCAGCATCACTCTATCACTAAAACCAGGCAAGGATACAACCAAAAAAGAGAACTACAGACCCATCTCACTAATGAACTCAGATGCAAAAATTCTCAAAAAACATATACAAACCCACTCCCACCTTCTCCCCCAATAAAAAAAGCCTGAGAGAGTCCTGAGGACCAGATCCTTAACTGACTTCAGGAAAACAAAACCTTGGTTAATCTGGGCTAACTGTGTGGTCTTAAGCATCCAAAAGGAAAGTAAAACCAGAAATAAATAATAGATAAGGCCTAAGAAATTGTACTTCAGATATAAAACTTGAAATCTTAGTAAAAAGACAAAAAGAAAAAAAGAGAGCACTGTTGTTTGGCCTGCCTTCAATCCTTACAGGCAGGGGCATCTGCCCTGTGGCTGCCACTGCTTTTGGCACTCCTCAAGGACATGAGATACAGCTTTTTTTTTTTTAATTTTTTAAATTAAATTAAATTTAATTTATTTATGTGTATGAATGTACTGTTTGCATGCAGGTCTGTGCACCCGTGTCGTGCAATGCCGCGGAGGTCAGAAGAGGGTGTCGGATTCTCCTGGAACTGGAGTTCTCCTGGAATTGGAGTTACAGACGGTTCTCAGCCGCCATGTGGGTGCTGCGGATCGAACCCAGGTCCTCTGCAAGAGCGGTGAGCGCTCTTAACCGCTAGGCCATCTCTCCAGCTTCCAATGTGGACTGAGGACTGCTGAGATACCCAGCTTGTGAACTAAGCAGCTAATGGGAATTCACCCTCGTCAGAATATGTACTGCCATTGTTGGACTACCTCAGCTGTATCATGGAGGCCAGTACAGGGGGATCAAGATAGGATGCATGCTTACTGGACTTCATTTTGGGGTTTATGGGAGGGAAAAACCCCAATGTGGAGCACAGGTGCAGGATTGATGGCTGTCTGGGCTTGCCAAGAAGGAGCCGTTGAGCACTCCCAGCTCAGGAGTTTATAATTTTTGTTGTAGAGCTCTTTGGTAATTTTGGTTAGATTTATTCCTAGGTATTTTATTGTTTTTGAGGTTATTGTGATTGGGAAGGTCTCCTTGTATTCCTTCTTCAGTTTCTTGTTGTTGGTGTAAAGAAAGGCTACTGATTTTTTTCTAGGTTAATTTTGTATCCCGCCACTTTACTGAAACTCTTAATCATTTCTAGGAGTTTTCTGGTGGAGTTTTAAGCATCCCTTAGGTAAACTATCATATTGTCTTCAAAAAGGAATAATTTTACTTCCTCTTTTCCAATTAGTATTCTTTAATTTCCTTTTCTTGCCTTATTGCCATAGCCAGTGTTTCAAGCACTATATTGAAGAGGAGTGATGACAAGGGGCAGCCTTGCTGGGTTCCTATGTTTATGGTGAATGCTTCTAACTTTTCTCCATTTAGAGTATGAGTGGATAGAGAAAATATGGTACATCTACACAATGGAGTTCTATGCAGCGGTAAAGAAAGATGACATCATGAAATTGCAGCTAAATGAAGATTTTATGTTAAGTGAAGTAACACAATCCCAGAAAAAAAAAAGACAAATGGTATCCCTCATCCGTGGATGCTAGTACCAAGTACCTAGTTGTAAGACAAACTGAGCAATGTTAATGTTATATTCCTCATGACCTAAAGACAACTCTGTGCTCTTGCATTGTGAATCCCTAAACAGGTTCTAGAGCTGACCTAACATTTATTTTCAGACCTTGGGTTTTTGGTACATGATGGAGGGTATGTGTGCATCTGTTAGAGTAATATGGGATTAAAATGGAAAGATGCAAATCAAGAAATATGATATGGAAATAACATACAGTTTGTTTCCAAAGGAAACACTTTTATTTATTTATTTATTTATTTTTATTTTACTTTATTATTTTTGTATGTGTATGAATGTACTGTCTGCATGTAGGTTTGTGCACCTGTGTCATGCAATGCTGTGGAGGTCAGAAGAGGGTGTCTCAGGTTCCCCTGGAACTGGAATTAAAGACGGTTCTCAGGCACCATGCGGGTGCTGGGGATTGAACCCGGGTCCTCTGCAAGAGCGGTCGGCACTCTTAACTGCTAGGCCATCTCTCCAGCCCAGGACACAATTTTAATATAGGTGCAATGTAATAGGGTGGTGCAACTTAGCCTTTCTGGGTGCTTAATGACCATATTTAACACCCATACCAATTTGGCCAAGGGACCTAAGGGATAATTTTGTTCCTTGCCCTCAGAGGTCAACCAAGTCTTAAGGGATTTTGCATGGGGTCATCTCTTGAAATTCCCTGCAAATGTGGGTCACCTCTCTTCCAGTTCAGGGAGGTCTTGGAGATCCACTAATGGGACTTCAGCCAGTGTCCAGTCTATAAAGAGATAAGTTTGCTCATGCTTCACAAAGGGAAGCCTGGTCTAGCAAGACCTGATTTTGTCCTCGAGTGGATGGAGCTGGTAAATGAAAAGCTGAAAGGAGCCAGGGGCTCCCCCCACCAAAAAAAACCCTGAGAGACCCTGAGGACCAGATCCTCAACTGACCTTAAGAAAACAAAAACCTTGATTAATCTCAGTTACTGTGTGAACTTAAGCATCCAAAAGGAAAGTAAAACCAGAAATAATCAGTAAGACTTGAGAAATTGTACTTCAGATATAAAACTTGAAATCTTAGTAAAAAGACAAAAATGAGAGAGAGAGAGAGAGAGAGAGAGAGAGAGAGAGAGAGAGAGAGAGAATGAATTGGTAGTTTGCCTGTCTTCAATTCTTACTGGCAAGTACATCTATTCTGTGGCTGCCACTGCTTTTGCCATTATTCAAAGACATGAAACACAGCTTTGTAACCTTCCAATATGGACAGAAGACTCATGTCTCTCCAAGAATCCTCCAAACCTTTAGTGCCAGATGGGGACTACTGAGATACCCAGCTAAGGGGATGTCAGCCTTGTCAGAATATAGACTGCCATTGTTGGACTACCTGGGCTGTATCATAGAGGCCAGTGCAGGGGGATCAAGACAGGATGTGTGCTTACTGGACTTCAATTTGGGGGACTATGGGAGGGAAAGACCCCAATGTGGAGCAAAAGTGCAGGATTGATGGTTGTTTGGGATTGCCAAAGAGGAACCTTTGAGCACTTTCTTAAGGAAAACGTGACACCTTTTAGGAAAAAAAAATCCTCCAATTCAAGTGATATGTGTATGTATGTATGTATGTATGTATATTTAGGTATACATAAAACTATGTATATATATATATATATATATATATGTATATATACTGTAACAATATAACTTGGAGAGAACAACAACAAAAAAACTGAAAAAAAAAAAACTCTGGAAAGACTCAGAAAAAGATGCAGGACATGTATGTCAGAGTGCAGGGACTCGGGTGGGGTCGGGGGCGTGGAAAGGGAAGCGACTCTAGACTCGATTCAGAAATGTTGTATGACCTATGGAAAAACTTTAATAACAATAAAAATGATACATTATTAACTAAAGACTAAAAAAACTTTATTATATTCTTCTAATTTTATAAAAATCATGGATGGACATCTGTCGGTATTTTTGAAAGGCCACAGAAGAAATGACATTGAATGCTATATAAATGTTAGTAGGAAATAGTTCCTAGGTAATAGAATTATTTTGATTAGTTCTGTTGAGTAGTAATGCTCAGGGATATTTGTCTTCTAAGGCAATTATTATTATTATTATTGTTGTTGTTTGGGGTATATTGTGTTGTGTGTATCTAGTGTATACACCTGTTAGCATGGGTGCATGAATATGTATAAGTGTAAGTGGATATGTGTGTGTGTGTGGTTGTTTGAAAGCTAGAGATCAACATTGGATGTCTTCCCTTAATCATTTCTCACTTTTATTTTTATTTTGTTTTTCAACAAGCATAGTCATTTATTATTAATACACATGGAATCATGTGGATCTGGCTAACATCATATGCTATTCCCAAAGCTTAAATTTCAGAAATGAGCCTAGGTTTGGTGGTGCTCTCCTCTTTTGATTATTAAATCATAATTTTTTCATTTAAATATAAACATTGTCACATATGTGAAATTAGAAATATATCCTCTGAACATGAAGTTTTGCACCACAAGGTCTCATGTGTTCTAAGTAGATATCACTCATTTTCTGTCTAGTACAATGGTCTTATCACACAGTATGAGGTCTTTTAAAAATTTTAATTGAATATCCAAGATATTTGTCATTAGAAGGAGCAGTTCACAATTATTCTTTACCAGAGGTTTATAGAAAACCCTAGATTGAACTCTTGAAAAACTCTAAGTACTTAGCTGTGGACCATTCACTGTGGTGGCTTGTCATTTGTTCTCCAGTTGCTAAGATTCCCAGGATCTAACTGCAGAGACAGGAGAAACTGGTGATGTTGATACTCTGTGTGCCATCCTCAACTTTGAGCAGATCAGTTAAGTTTCGATTTTACAAGCTGCCATTCTATTTAAGCCTACAAAAAAACATTGTAGAGAAGCAAAAATTTGAAAACTGCTCAACATATCAAGTGGTGTGTTAAGACTGGAAGCATTTTGCTATTGGGTCAAGTGCTCACTTCTGTGAGTGAAGAATTAATAAGCTTTAAATGGAAATGCTTTTTGCCCATGAGAAGGAAAGGGCAAATTTGATGAATTAGATATTTGAATTGGTTGGGATCACTTGTCACCAGTGAAGCAATATAAAATTATGAATCTATCCTTTGCTTCTTTTAAAATATTATTTATATTGTGAAGGGATTGCTCTTATATATTATAGAAAGGCTGAAAATATTGTTGTGCATAAAGACAAAGTAATTCTTCATATTCCCACAGGCAGAGAAAACTACATTAAAGTACATTTCCTTTTAGTCTCTGCTCTGTACACATATGCGTGTACTTATGTATTTGCCATTATGATGGGCATAAAGCTTTATTCCCTGATCCTTCTGTTTTATACTATAAGTCTTTTCCTTTCATTAAAAGTTCCATTGTGTGGACATGCTATAATTTATTTTACTACTATACTGCTTTTGGACGTTGGGACTGTTTTAAATTTTTTACTCTTATGAATAATGCAGTATACATCTTTGTGAGTGAAAATTTAATAGTGTCTCAAATTTGCTGTGGGACAGAGGTCTGGAGGTATGAATATTGAGTAAAGGGTAGGAAGGGATATCTCAAAAGCTCTTCACACAGCATGCCAAATTGTGGGCATGCTGTGTGAAGAGTACCATTCTCAGTTTACAGGCAATTCTTCATGGAAACTTTATCTGTTGTAACTTACTTTTGAGTAATTTGATGCATTAATTTAAGAAAAAAATTAAGAACCTATTCTATGCTTGGACTGGAGAAGCCATGGTTTAAATTTGGGCATGTCTTTTTCTGTTTTTTTTTTTGCTGTTTTTTTTTTGTGCATTTTTGAGACAGTGTCTCCCTGTTGTTCTAGCTGGCCTGGAACTTTCTGTGATCAGGCTGGCCTTGAACTCACAGAGATCCAACTACCTCAGCATCCTGAGTGCTGGGGCTGTTTATTTTCAATAAGTTTAAATACTGGAAAAGAAGTCCTGCTTCCATGGCATGTTTTTGTGCATGTAGAAATGAAAAATGAAGTTTCTTATAATACTATTCAGAGTACAGGTTTCACATAACAAATATGATTCAAGCCCTTTCTCTTGAGCTTGATGTTAATGAAGAATATGCTCTCAACTGTGTTCAGGTATATGGCCAGTTTCTGAATACAGCCATGTGAAAGACAGAGAGGCAGAGAGAGGTCCAATATATTCTGGAGGATGCATGGTGGAGCTAGTCTGCTAGATGCAAATCATGTCAGTGCTGGATAGCTCTGTGACCTTGAGCAATGCAAACTCTCGGCTTTGGATTGGTTCCGTTCTACAAGTAGTAAGGATTAACAAAGGGACAGTGAGTTTTAGATGGTGATGATGATGATGATGATGACGACGACGACGATGATGATGACGATGACTATGATGATGATTATACCATGTGAACATTGGACCATGTTTCAGAACTTGAGACAGAAGAATTATTTTGGGGGCCACTTTATAACATTCAGGATGAAGTTCTGGCAGATTTTCCAGATATGAATTATATTGTCTTTTCTTCTTTGTCTTGGGATCTTCATACAGCAGCCTTTTTTCCCCCTCTCCCTAGACAGATAGGAAGGCTTACCTCAGACACAGGTAGAGTCATTATTCTGTTGAGCCATCCTGGTTTGTTACCCAGTAGCAGCCTCTATTTATATAACAACAATGACCCAACTCCGTGTGCATGTTAGATGTGTTGAGGTGCTTTTCTATGAGGACTGACATGCCTCACAGGATCATAATATTTCATGTGCCTCATCAACGTTAGCATTCTTTGTCACTTCTTCAGTGGTTGGGGATGTTCTTGAAATCTGCATTATTACTTGGGGTTAATGAATCTTGGAGGTGTCTGAGCAATCTCTTTCATTTTATGGTCACAAATGAATTTCCTAAGTGTTCCTGCTTCCACTTCCTCCGTACTCACACACATTACATGCTGGAGAAATTTCCAGGTGTAGTTGGTCTAGGGACTTGTGATTCTGATCTTGACGTCACAGTGGAATCAACTGGTAAGATAAAAACAAACACCGTTACTTAGGCATGGTGGCACGTGCCTTTAATCCTATCCCTCAGAGGGAAGAGGCAGGCTATCTCTGTGAGATGGAGGTCAGCCTGGTCCTCACAGTGACTTCCAGGCAGGCTGGGACTAGGGAGACCCAGTCAAAAAGAACAAAAGCAGGACTGGAGAGATGGCTCAGTGGTTAAGAACACTGGCCGTTCTTGCAGAGGACCTGGGTTCAAATCCTAGCACCCACATGGCAGATAACAACCAAATTCATATTTCAGTTCCAGGGTATCTGAGGCCCTCTTCTGACTTCTGCAGGCACTTAATGACATAGGTGCACATGCAGGCAATACACACATACACATAAAATAAAAATAGAACAAAATTTATACAAAGAAGAGGAAAAAAAAAAGAAACACTGTTGAAGCTGGATGTGATGTACAGCTGTAATCCTAGCGCTGGGGAGGGACAGGCAGGGGTATTGTCATGGGTTTCAGGTCAGCCAGAGCTACATATTAAGAACCTGTCTGAAGCTTTCTGGGGCTGCAGCTAGGGGGTCGTGTCTCTGAGGCCTTTTTGGTGGGACCAGGCACCGGGCCAGACGGTCAGCAGATTTGGGCCAGGGCCAGTAGCTCTGCACCTTTGTGCAGGATGCCCGGAAGTCACTTGGGCAAGTACCTTTGGAGGTGGGCTCTTTCCCGGGCTGCAGCTAGGGGGTCGTGTCTCTGAGGCCTTTTGGGTGGGACCCTGGTACCGGGCCAGAGGGTCAGCAGATTTGGGCCGGGCCAGTGGCTCTGCACCTTTGTGCGGGCTGCCCGGAAGTCACTTGGGCAAGTACCTTTGGAGGTGGGCTCTTTCCAGGGCTGCAGCTAGGGGGTCATGTCTCTGAGGCCTTTTGGGTGGGACCTGGGCACCGGGCCAGAGGGTCAGCAGATTTGGGCCAGGGCCAGTGGCTCTGCCCCCACCTTTGTGTGGGCTGCTGGGGTGCGGGCTAGATCAGGCATATCACCCACCTCCCCCAGATCAGTGAGAATCCAAGTGGACTTTTTTTTTTTGGAGAACCTTCAGAACAAGAAGAGAAGAGTGCTTTGGCTTCCAATATCCAATATATAAACAAAATTGAAAAGTAGACAAGTCAATACTCCATAAATAAGGAGGAGGAAAAGAAAAAAAAAAGCATCTGAAGGAGGAAAGCAAAACCATCTGCTATTTGTGATCTGAACCACAAAAGGGAAGCCCACATGCCAGGGACACGATGAAGGGACAACATGGGAAAGGCACAGGATAATCCTGCACCAAGCTCTACCAAACCTGTAGGAGATAGCTACAATGGGAACCCCTTGGAGGAGACCCAAGGAACAGATCTTAGAGGAATAATTGCAGACCTATGCAGAGAAATTAAAGAACATAAAGAGGAATTCAGAGAACTAAAGAGAGA